>OX940897.1:18560682-19160682 GCA_954871355.1 Cabera pusaria | reverse complement strand
TGTATATATTACATGCAATGACATTTTCGGCGCACGATCAGTGATTCGTGCGGGAAGGCCGTCTTCGGTAGATCACTCAACTGGTGGTTAAGTGAGTGAGACGCCATATAGCTCTATACGTATTAGCGGATGCACCATCAGTGGGTGATTAAGCTGCCGCCACCGAACTGGTTGCGCAACCCACCGGACACCATGACTGTGAGGTGACCTCCATTTTGTTGGTTTGTACTATAATATTATTTGTTTATTTATTCTGTGGTCTTCTACGAATAAATAATAAGTCAGACAGTCTAATTAAGAAAAAAATCCACACAAAAAGCGGGGCCCTCCTTTAAACCACAATGACGTAGATTCAAAATAAGAATCACTTAGTTAAGAAAATTACAAATGATATGCTTGGTGATTACTTTTAATTCAAAACGAAAGCAAGAGTTGGTTCGCACATGTGCTGCAATGTCTGCTATGACCGCTGGACAAATGTCCGACTGATGACGCGCTGGACACGACTTTTAATCCCCGCCTATTTGGACATGACTTTTGTTGGGTCATTTTTAACGCTGTTACATTTCTTGACTTATTATTTATTTGAAAGTCGTAGTACAACAAAAGTCAAAGTCAAAAAGTGATAAGTCTATAAAAATGGTCCTTAGAAATATACTGGATGTATATTACTTGGAATATTGGAGTATGGAAGACGAGTTAGGATAGTAGCGCTCTGTGCATTTTGTAGTACCTATTGTAGTCTTTGCTGTGGATTAGACTAATAATCAACACCAATATTATAAATGCGAAAGTCAGTTTGTTTATTTGTTTGTTTGTTTGTTTGGGACTTCTTCACGGTCAAATGGCTTGACCGATTTGGCTGACATTTTGTACAATGATAGTACATAGGGCAGAATAGGATATAGGATACTTTTTTTTTGGCTATCAAGTCAGGGGGTCCAAATATTTTTATTTGAATTTTGTAAATATAAGACCTCTTCTCGAATAAACGGCTTGACGGATTTGCCTGAAATGTTGTTTAAAGACAGTTCATAGGGCAGAATAGGATATAGAATACTTTTTTTCTGGCTATCGAGTCAGGGGGTCCAAATATTTTTATTTGAATTTCGTAAATATAAGACCTCTCCTCGAATAAACGGCTTGATGGATTTGCCTGAAATGTTGTATAAAGACAGTTCATAGGGCAGAATAGGATATAAAATACTTTTTTTCTGGCTATCGAGTCAGGGGGTCCAAATATTTTTATTTGAATTTTGTAAATATAAGACCTCTTCTCGAATAAACGGCTTAACCGATTTGCCTAAAATTTTGTATAAAGACAGTTTATAGGGCAGAATAGGATATAGAATTTTTTTTTTCTGGCTACCGAGTCAGGGGATCCAAATATTTCTATTTGAATTTTGTAAATATAAGACCTCTTCTCGAATAAACGGCTTAACCGATTTGCCTAACATGTTGCATAAAGACAGTTCATAGGGCAGAATAGAATATAGAAAACTTTTTTTCTGGCTATCAAGTCAGGGGGTCCATATATTTTTAATTGAATTTTGTAAATACAAGACCTCTTCTCGAATTAACGGCTTGACCGATTAGCCTGACATGTTGTATAAAGATAGCTCATAAGGCAGAATAGGATAAAGGATACTTTTTATTTGGCTATCGAGTCTGGGTGTCTAGATTATTTTTTTGAACTTTGTGAATATGTGGTCTCTTATCCGCTAAAGAGCTTGACCGATACGGCTGAAATTTGATACATATACAGTTCATATGGCATAGAAGCACACAAGATACTTATTTTCTGGCTATCGAGTCAGGGGATCCAAATATTTTTATTTGAATTTTGTAAATATAAGACCTCTTCTCGAATAAACGGCTTGACCGATTTGCCTGACATGTTGTATAATGACAGTTAGTTCATAGGGCAGAATAGGATATAGGATTTTTTTTTTGGCTATCGAGTCCAGGTGTGCAGTTTTTTTTATTAAACTTCCTCTCTGTCAAACGGTTCAACCATTTCAGCTGAAATTTTGTACACAGACAGTCAATAAGACATACAAGGACACAGAATACTTTTTTTTTGGCTGGCAATTTCGGGTGTCCATATTTTTATTATGCAATAAAGTGTGGCCTCTTATCGGCCAATCGTTTTGACCGATTCAGCTCAAATTTTGTACAAATACAGTTAACAAGGCATAGAACGACAATTTTTTAGCAGTTGAGTATGGGTAACCAATTTTTTTTACTGAATTTTTGTAAACATGTGACCTTGAGCTGAAATTGTACAGAGACCGTCAATAAGACATCGACCAAGAGTAAATCTATTATCCGTGCACATAGGTTACTTTTTTTACAATGTAACCAATTTTTTTTTAAAGAATTTTATAAACGTTTGACCTTGAGCTGAAATTGTACAGAGATAGTCTATAAGACATAGACCAAGAGAAGAGTCTATTACTATCTGTGCACATAGGTTACTGTTTTTACAATCGAGTCCGGTTGTCAGTTTTTTTAATTATTGAATTTTGAAAATGTGTGGCCTCTTTTCGGCCAAACGGCTTGACCAATTTACATAAAATTTTGTACAAAGACATTTAAAAGGGAATAAATGGGCAAAGAATACTTATTTTTCGGCAGTTATGTGTGGGTTGCCTATATTTTTTGTTGATTTTTCATAGGGTTTGCATAATCATAACATTTTGATCTTAGGTTCGTTTATAATGACTTAATTAGTGTCTTAATGAGGCCATAAAACTGTCAGGGTCATTAAAAGTCATCAAAATTTATGCGTTGGCTTTGCTTGCCCGTTGTGTTTTATCTGCTTTGAGGGAAATATTTCAGAAACTTTCGTGTTTCAACAGCCACATTTAACCTTGGGGTAATCGGTGTTGACTTATATTTTGACTTTGACTTTATTATATGACTTTGTTATATCTACATATGTAGGTAACATTTTAACAATTTTTGTATATTAATAGCCACATGCATCAAAACGAGTCAAGAATTGAAACATTACAACCTTCAATAATCATAATGATTATTTACCTTAAAATAAGTGGATATCAAGTTTAATCTGAGTGTCATCGGTGTTGACTAAGAAGGTCATACAAAACTGTCAGGGTCATAAAAAGTCGTAAAAGTTTTTCGCGAACGCCTCGCTCGCGCAGTGATAGCGCTCGCTGCGCTCACGCAAGCTTTTGTTTTATCTTCTTTGAAGGTAATATTTCAGCAACTTTTGTATATTAAAACCCAATTGCATCAAAACAAGTCAAAAATTGAAACAATTCAACCTTCAATAATCATAATGATTATTAACCTTAAAAAAAGTGGATATCAAGTTTAACCTTAGTGTTATCGGTGTTGACAAAATAGGTCATAAAAACTGTCAAGGTCATAAAAAGTCGTAAACGTTTTTTGCGCTCGCTTCGCTTATGCAGTGATAGCGCTGGCTACGCTCGCGCAACCTTTTGTTTTATCTTCTTTGAAGGTAATATTTCAGCAACTTTTGTATATAAATACCCACTTGCATCAAAACGAGTCATAAATTGAAACATTACAACCTTCAATAATCATAATGATTATTTACCTTAAAATAAGTGGATATCAAGTTTAACCTGAGTGTCATCGGTGTTGACTAAGTAGGTCATAAAAACTGTCAGGGTCACAAAAAGTCGTAAAAACTTTTCACGCTCGCTTCGCTCGCGCAATGATAGCGCTCGCTGCCCTCGCGCAAGCATTTGTTTTAATTACTTTGTAGGTAATATTTCAGCTTCTTTTGTATTTTAATAGCCACATGCATCAAAACGAGGCATAAATTGAAACAGTAAAACCTTTAATAATCATAATGATTATTAATCTTAAAATAAGTGGATATCAAGTTTAACCTACGGATCATTAATGTTGACTTAGGAGGTTATAAAAACTGTCAGGGTCATAAAAAATCGTAAAAATTTTTCGCGCTCGCTACGCTCGCGGAGTGATAGCGCTCGCTGCGCTCGCGCAAGCTTTTCTTTTATCGTCTTTGAAGGTAATATATCAGCAACTTTTATATATAAATAGCCACTTGCATCGAAACGAGTCATAAATTGAAACAGTACAACCTTAAATAATCATAAAAAGTCGTAAAAATTTTTCGCGCTCGCTGCGCTCGCGAAAGCATTTGTTTTATGTACTTTAAAAGTAATATTTCCGCAAATGTTGTATTTTAATAGCCACATGCATCAAAACGAGTCATAAATTGAAACATTACAACCTTCAATAATCATAATGATTATTAACCTTTAAATAAGTGGTTATCAAGTTTAACCTGAGTGTCATCGGTGTTGACTTAGAAGGTCATAAAAACTGTCAGGGTCACAAAAAGTCGTAAAAACTTTTCGCGCTCGCTGCGCTCGCGCAAGCATTTGTTTTAATTACTTTGTAGGTAATATTTCAGCTTCTTTTGTATTTTAATAGCCACATGCATCAAAACGAGGCATAAATTGAAACAGTAAAACCTTTAATAATCATAATGATTATTAATCTTAAAATAAATGGATATCAAGTTTAACCTACGGATCATTAATGTTGACTTAGGAGGTTATAAAAACTGTCAGGGTCATAAAAAATCGTAAAAATTTTTCGCGCTCGCTACGCTCGCGGAGTGATAGCGCTCGCTGCGCTCGCGCAAGCTTTTCTTTTATCGTCTTTGAAGGTAATATATCAGCAACTTTTATATATAAATAGCCACTTGCATCGAAACGAGTCATAAATTGAAACAGTACAACCTTAAATAATCATAAAAAGTCGTAAAAATTTTTCGCGCTCGCTGCGCTCGCGAAATCATTTGTTTTATGTACTTTAAAAGTAATATTTCCGCAAATGTTGTATTTTAATAGCCACATGCATCAAAACGAGTCATAAATTGAAACATTACAACCTTCAATAATCATAATGATTATTAACCTTTAAATAAGTGGTTATCAAGTTTAACCTGAGTGTCATCGGTGTTGACTTAGAAGGTCATAAAAACTGTCAGGGTCATAAAAAGTCGTAAAAACTTTTCGCGCTCGCTGCGCTCGCACAAGCATTTGTTTTAATTACTTTGTAGGTTATATTTCAGCTACTTGTGTATTTTAATAGCCACATGCATCAAAACGAGTCATAAATTAAAACAGTAAAACCTTTAATAATCATAATGATTATTAACCTTAAAATAAGTGGATATCAATTTTAACCTTAGGGTCATTTGTATTGACACAGTAAGTAGGTCATAAAAACTGTCAGAATCATAAAAAGTCGTAAAAAAATTCGCTCGCTGCACTCGCGCAAGCATTTGTTTTATCTACTTCATAGGTAATATATTTAAGCAACTTTTGTAGGTATATTAATATCCACATGTATCAAAACAAGTCATAAGTTGAAACAGTACAACCTTTAATAATCATAATGATTATTAACCTTAAAATAAGTGGATTTCAAGTTTAACCTTAGTGTCATCGGTGTTGACTTAGTAGGTCATAAAAACTTTCAGGGTCATAAAAAAGCATAAACTTTTTATTTTCGCGCTCTCTCCGCTCGCGCAGTAATAACGCTGTATAGTGTATAATAGCGTGTTTTAACAGCCTCATACATTAGACTGACTCAAATACTTAAACAGCAAAACTTGGTAAACCTTGGTTAGGTTTACCAAGTAACCATTAATTACTTTAACAATAAACGATATCGAGTTCGACCTAAGAGTGTATGTAACTATAATGAGTTGATTATTAGGTCGTTAAACTCTCAGGGTCATAAAAAGTCATTAAATGTGTTCGCTCGCGCAATGATTACGCGTACTCCCTGGGCTCGCGCAGCTATTCAGCTTATTTTCTTTGTAAGAAATGTTCCAGGAACTTTTGTGTTGAGTCAAACACGACTTGGTATACCTTACCAAAATGATTAATGACTTTAACAACAGAGGATATTGAGTTCGACTTTAGGGTCATCTTTGGTGACTTGGCCTAATAGATCATCGATCTTCACCTCAAAGGTCATTTATACTCAAATAACGCGGGCGAAGCCGCGGGTAACAGCTAGTAAATAAATAAAATAATAATATGCCGTATTTAATCTCCAGTCAAACACGATTCTAGCTTCAATTTTTATCTTCACTTAACATCATGTAAAATAGCGGTGAAGTTCTTGTCTGTCAGATATAAAAAACCCAAATAGCTTGACTTTGAGAAACCTTGAACCAATGTGAATTTATAAAAATAAGCAGAACCTGAATACACAAATATTCAAGTTTCAATGTAACGTAAGAACTTATCATTATTTTAACGAAAGTAATGACTGTATAGATATTATAATACGCTTTATAAGTTATAAAATGATTATAATGATTACTTAACTAAAATACAAACGGTGGCCTTTTTAGTAAGCAAAGGTTTACAATTAATGACAACTAATAATAACCCAAAAACCCCTTTTTTGGGTTATTATTATAACCCAAATTTTTTAACCCAATATTTTTAGGTAGGTTCTGAACTACCTACCTAAAAAATAAAAAAACTCTTAATGAATTATGCTCTATAACTTTCAGGTTGGTTGGAACCTTTATTGCAACGAATATCAGAAGATCCTACTAGAGTAGTCAGTCCAATCGTCGATAACATTCACGATTCTACCTTTGAGTACATTCCACAAGATATGCGTAACCTTTATATTGGTGGATTCACATGGGACCTGCGGTTCATATGGATACAAGCACGAAAATACTTCGAAAGAACCAACAACATAGCTCCTATGAAAACGCCTACCGTATCTGGAGGTCTCATTGCAATGGATATACAATTTTTCAAAAAACTAGGTTACTATGATGAAGAGTTTGATATTTGGGGAGCAGAAAATTTGGAGCTATCTTTTAAAGTGTGGATGTGTGGAGGATCTTTAGAGATAGTTCCGTGCTCGCGAGTCGGACATTTGTTTAGGGAAAAGGTGCCTTATACTGGAAAGAGGGGAGCAGTTAAGAGGAATAGGGTTAGATTGGCTGAAGTAAGTAATCTACACATATAAAACACAAACATTGTTTCAACCTTTGTCCTGTAAAGTGCATAAACCGGTTTCATTAGAAACATAATAAAGCGAAGATGGTTTTACCCCATTAAAACAGTACAATACAGTATTAGTAGGTAAGCACACATACGTGATATTCGGTCACATTTATTTTTTTAGCGTAGTGGCAAACTCCGGATATTCGCTCATAAAATGTAATAACAGTATCAAACGAGGAGCCAAAAACAAATAAAACCTTTGAAACTAGAGTTTATTTACATTTTTGAACATGATTGTAGTAAACATAATTACAAGAGAGCTATTGTAAAAAAAATTGTAGTACAATTCATTTTTTTTCCTCAGGTTTGGCTCGATGATTATGCTAAATATTATTACGAAAGAATAGGGAATCAAAAAGTAGATTTCGGTGATGTCTCTGAAAGGAAGGAACTACGCAAAAATCTAAATTGTAAAAGCTTTAAATGGTATTTAGATAATGTCTACCCTCAATTAAAATTACCTGGAAACTACGTAGCGAGTGGACAAGTAAGTAAATATTTTATGATCGTACAAAACGAAAAACCGACTTCACATGCCGCGATTGTCAAAGTTCAGGCTAGTTGTAGTCATGTCATTTAAGTGTACAAATTTGCTCATATTTTTTTCTCCATATCTCCGGCAATAATTGTCGGATCTCGATAAAATTTGAAAGGGTCCAAACGGGAGGCATAATCTCTTAAACAAAAAAATCGGTTAAAACTTGACGGAGTTCTGAGGTAACAAACATAAAAAACAGTCGAAATGAGAACTCCCTCCTTTTTTGTGCAGTCGGTTCAAAATAAGTCTTAATATAGGAATTCTTTAAATTCGGCAACGCGTCATCAACTCCCACGGTGTTACAAATGTTTAAAGGCAACGGTGACGCTTAACATCAGGCGGACCGTTGGCTTGTTTGCTATATTACATAACAAAAAAATGAAACCATCAAAACTATTAACGATTATCATCTACCATCATTAACCTCCAACACGAAAAAGGGGCATTATATAATTGTGTACCCGCGTAGAATGTGTGTCTGTGTGTCTGTCGGTGGCATCGTAGCTTTTTTTTTAAATTTAAGTTTTTTGAGCCTTGATTCATAAGAATCCGTTTAGTGTTTTATTTCTATGATCTCTCTTCTAGTCGATGACGCTATGAAAGCATATTTTAAAGGTCTGATCAATTCTAAATTTGGTATCCTCCTACTTTAATGATATTGTACGAACATTGACGTGATGCTGGGGCTTCTCCTGGAATCTGCAGGATACCCTGCTCCTCACAAGCTGTTTACAGCATATATGTCGTATTTGTTCTCATTCGTAGGGTCTCAATGAACAGATTATACATATGATAGATCAGTCGGTGGTTTCAATTTATTTTAGTTACTAGAAGTGCCCCGCGGCTTTTCCCGCGTTTAAAACTTCTTTTGTTTACATAAAACTTTTCTTTTGTAAAAACGATTCTATCAAAATATAAATTCTATCTAAATAAATACATCAAATAAGAATTAGCCAAATCGGTTCACCCGTTTTCATGTTATCGCGTGACTAAGGCAATTCGGGATTCATATTTATAAAAACCGAAAACCCAAATTTTCATTTTGTTACGTAGGTAACAAAATGAAAATTTGGGTTTTCGCTTTCCCAGAAAATATTCAGAAAAATTTCAGCGCAATCTGAAACAATATTGATTTTTAGACTTCGTTACCCCAGTTTATCCTCTTAGGGTGCATTTTGAAAAAGTCTGAAACTCGTATTTACTTATTTATTTACAGAAGTACTTGTGTGAAAATATGTTGAATAAAATGACTATCCAAACTTTGAACCCCCGCTTCATCCCCTTGAAGAGTGAATTTTGAAAAATTATTTCTTAGCGGATACCTAAGTCAAAATAACTATCTGCATGTCAAATATCAGCGCCATCCGAAACAATATTGATTTCAGACTTTGTTACCCCACTTAACCCTTTTAGGGGTGGGGTGCAATTTCGAAAGAGCCTGAAACACGTATTTACTTACTTAAGTACGTGTGTTAAAATTCAAATATAAAAGACTATCTAATCTTGTTTCTCCATACAAACTTAGGACCCCCGTTTCATCCCCTTCAGGTGTGAATTTTGGAAAATACCTTCTCAGAGGCAACTAACTTCGTAATAACTATCTGCATGCTAAATTTCAGCGCAATTCGAAACAATATTGATTTTCACACTTTGTTACCCCATTTCACCCTCTTAGGGGTGGAATTTCAAAAAAACCTGAAACACGTATTTCCTTATTTTTTTACTGAAGCACTTGTGTGAAGTTTCGGATAGAAAAGACTATCTAATCTTGTTTCTCCATTCAAATGTTTGAACCCCCTTTCATCCCCTTAAGGGGTGAATTTTGGAAAAACCTTTCTTAGTACTCCCTTACGTACTATGACAAATATACCCTCCAAATTTCAAGTCTCTACGACCAGCGGTTTAGGCTGTGGGTTGTCTGTCAGTCAGTCAGTTAGTCAGTCAGTCAGTCAGTCAGTCAGTATGTCAGGACAAAGATTCTTATAGTATTAGAAGATTGTCATAAATCATTTTTAATGCATAATAAACAAGCGTTAAGTTTGATTATTACTATTATACCTGATATTAAGTGACGATGCGATCTACATCGCAGCACGCTTGCCTAGAAGAGAACTGTTACCTTGTGAATCAGTTTAAAGGTACGGCCTCACCTCGGCGTCCTGCGATCTGCGGGCGCGATCTCAGTACTTTTCAATTGTTTTCTGATAGCGTTTGGTGTGAACCAGTCGGTACATTTACTACTACGCTATCTGATCGCCGAGGCCTAGATCACGCACGCAAGACGCTGCGGTGTGTCCGTATCTTAAGGGTGTTGTCGATTTAAAGTCTAATTAAACTTACGAGTTTACGTCACTGACATCTCAAGATTCGTTTTAAGTTAAATCACTTTGAAGTTTCGAAATAGATAAGCTTCAAATTTTTACCGTCCTTAAAAATGTCCATTTTTGGTGGTTCTTTTAATTAACAATAGATAGATAGATAAAAACACTTTATTATTTAACAACTTAAATAACAAAACCATACATTGCATTGCAACTAAAAATAACAGCTGGTGCAACAATAGGCGGACAATAAATAATGGAAAATTAATATGGACCTAAGACACTTTCATACGGGAAATTACATTTACCTACATAATTTTTTATTTTTATTTATTTATTTATTTCCAGAAAACAAATTTACAGGGGATACAATAGTTATGCCTAAACAATATATTTAAAGATGATTTGAACTTATAACTAGATCCATATTTTTAACTGTGGCCCCACACTAGGCTCAAGGCCCGTGTCGTGGAAGCCATTAAATTCGATGTACGTAATTTAAAAAAAAAAAATCAAACTCAACTTGGAGGCATCCCATAAGGTTACGTTTTACATCACTTATAGATATATGTGTTTGCGTGTGTGTTAGTGTGTGTGTGTGTGTGTGTATGTATGTGTGTGTGTGTGTGTATGTATGTGTGTGTGTATGTGTATGTGTATGTATGTGTGTGTGTGTATGTATGTATGTGTGTGTGTGTATGTGTGTGCGTAAGTCTATGTGCGTCATGTCCGTAATAATTTATTAAGTTAAACTCCCAGCTGTATGATCTTTTCTGTTTCATCATATGATTGCCTGAGCAACCATTGTTGTACTATAATTCGGGCGCTAGCGGTATTTTTGTTTTTGATATCACAAACCTTAACAATGCTGTTGTAAGTATGTGTTACCATATAGTGTGGGTGTCTTTTAGTGAAGTTGGAATGAGTTTTTGGAAGTGGGATCCTGAAAATTCGTCTTCCTGCTATTTCCTCCCAATTATCTGATGATTGAATATTCTTGTGTATCAAATTAACTGCTTTAGCGATAAATAACTGTCGCACGTTGAGAACTTTGGCTTCCTCGTATAAAGCATTCGTTGAAAATCTGAAAGGCTTGTGCAACATCACCTTTAATACGGCTCTCTGAGCTCGTTCCAGTTCAATCAGGGTAGTTTTTGGTGCTCCACCCCATGCCAGATTGCAGTATGTTAAAATCGACTGGCAAAGGGCAATATAGACCATTCTGAGGGTATGCTTATCACACGAGAATCTTAGAGATTTCATTATGTAAATAATTTTACGAACACGTGCAGACAGAGACTTTATGTGATTTTTAAAGGTAAGTGTTGCATCCATCTGCACACCTAAATACTTTACATGATCAACTAGTTCAATGGAATCACAGTTGCATGAATTTTTAGGACTGTTTTTGAATGTGGGCACACAAGTGTGGATTTTAATAAGGCGATGGCCTGTAGGTTTAGATACATGAGTTTTGTGGAATGCTACATATTTGGTCTTTTTTGTGTTGAGTGTAAGAAGATTACGGTTTAACCAGGAAGCTATATGTCTCATTCCGCTCTCTGCTCTAGCAATAGCTCCCTCCCACGTGTTGTCTCGGAAAACAGCTACAGTATCATCGGCGTAGCAAATGATATCCGTTCCAGCTATGGGAATGTCAAGTACCTCATTCATGTAAATGTCAAACAGAGTCGGCCCGAGGATGCTGCCTTGGGGAACACCAAAACCAACTGGTAATTCGTCGCTAATACTCGATTCAACCCTAACACATTGCTTACGATTCGTCAAGTAGCTACGGAACCATTCTAGAGCAATTCCTCGAACCCCAATTGCTTCTAGCTTTGTGATTAAGATTCGAGGTGAAACGGTATCAAAGGCTTTTGCGAGATCTAAAAAAATACCTATACAGCGTTGGTTTTGGTCGATTGCCGATGAAACAGTATTTGTGAGTAGTACAACAGCATCCTCCGCCGACTTTCCACGCCTAAAGCCAAACTGCCTCTCAGATAGATAGAGTTTTGCTTCCAAGTAATCCACCAGTCTTATGTTTACAACTTTTTCTAGCAGCTTGGAGAAGACGCTAAGCAGCGAGATCGGCCGATAATTGCCAGGTACGTGTTTATCTCCATCTTTGTGTATTGGTACCACTACTGCCAGCTTCCAGCTTTCAGGGAAACAACCTAGTTCTATACTGAGGTTACAAATAAAGGTTAAAGGGGCTAGTATATACTGTCGAATATGTTTAATTAGATTATTTGTGAGACCGTCAATACCTGGAGCACTATTTGTTTTTAACGAAGAAATAAATTTATCGATTTCATAAATATCCGTGGGTTTCATATAAAATGAATGAATGGCTGCTTTATTTGATGTAATAGCATTAGCTAGAGCTTCTTCAGTGGTAGAAGAGCCCTGCAATATTTCGTGTGCTAGATTCTTGCCAACGCTTGCGAAGTATTCGTTACAATCGTTAAGTGATTGGGCTGGGTGTTCTGGATCGTTTATTAAATCAGTTGATGTGGTGTGAGATTTTCGATAGTCACATATACTATTTATGGTTTGCCACAGCTTTTTAGGATTGTTTTTATTTTTGCATAGTTCTTGATGTTCATAGTTAGCTTTAACCCGTCGCAGCAATTCTTTGTAGAAATTGCGATAACGTCTGTAAGTTATTTGAGTCGTCTTATTATTAGGATCATTCTTGGCTTTTAGATGTAACAAATCTCTGTTTCTTTGGCATTTGATGAGGCCTGGGGTGATCCATGGCTTAAGATTATAGTTTGCGCGACTTAAAGATATTGATCTACTATGTGAGGCAACAATGGTGTTAAGGACCGAGTGAAACTCAATAACAGCTAGGTTTACGTCATTTTTGCTAGTCACCGTGGTCCAATCAACCTTTTTTAGACTTTCTGTCACAGCCACATAATCAATTTGAAGTCGAGTACGTGAACTTGGTGTCAACAAAGGACTTGTTTTGGCCACTCCTACCATGCACATGTCGTGATCAGTTATATCAGTGTTGCAAACAATACCGACCGAACTAAAGCCCTGTTTGACAAAAATATGATCAAGACAAGCATTCTTCCGAGTAGGCCTAGTTATGGCCGGCAACATTTGGTTCTCCGCAGCAAAACATAGATAGTCGGCACTCTGCGCACTAGTGTCGCCAAGTAGGTCTATGTTGAGATCGCCTGCCCAGATCGTACACCGATTCCCCTTTACAAGTGAAAGACAATTGTTAAGTGAAGATATGAAGTTGTCAGTTTGCTTAAAAGAAGGAGACCTATATATTCCAAGGACCAAAAACTCTTTACCTATATCAATTTTTAAACAGTTACAGTCCATTATATCAGGCTCTGATACAACCGCAGACAAAGAGCTTAATATGTAAACTGTAACACCCCCACTTTTATTTATATATTTTCGTGTGCGATAAGAGTTATATCCATGGATTTGCGGTATGAGAGAGTCATCGTTTAACCAGCATTCCGTTAGAACGATGACGTCATATGTAAGTTTGACGCGGTACAGTGAAACTAGGAAAGAGTTGAAGTTTCGTTGCAAGCTTCGAATGTTGAAGGTGAGAACTTTAAATGTATATATACTTGTAATGTAGTCACTACACTGTTCTAGGCTGTCTGATTCAAAGCACCTAATATGAAGCGAATTGTCTAAATTTTCCATTATTTCCACCATTATTTAAAAATATATATATTGCAGTGTGAAAAGTTAAATAGTCTGGAAAGTGCTTTGCAACTGAGAAAACTGTCTACATAAGTGAGCCTATAATAAGTGGGGACTAGATGAGGCGTGGATAAAGTGTGTAAGGTATGACAAGTAGATAGTGTTGTAGTGTTCGGTGTAGGTGAGGAAAGTTGGAGTAATTCATTGTGCAGGTGTTTTTTGTAGTGTGAAAGTGTTTTTCTTACATGATAACATACAACTTTAATCTTGTTAACGATTAAAAGTACAAACATACAATTTAAATATTTCTTAGAATCAAAGTTCGGATATTTATAAAATAAAATTATAAATAGTAGGCCATGTATGAACGGATGAAGTATATCATGTAGACGTGCTGGTTGTGGCTGGTGCTGTTGGAAGCTTTGCGGTTGTCCTCGTCGGTAGGGCGTTGGTTTCATCACACCGCAGGTGGCGGTCCAGCTCTGCGCGGTTTCGGATTGTAATGGCAGGACGTCCTTCAGTTTTCCGGATATGCAGGATTCCGTTTCTTGTCCAGCAGTGTTGGAACCCGCACAATTTGGTGCGGTGACGTGCTTCCTGAAATAACTGTCTGTTGGACTTCGTGAGACGCTCGTTGAAG
The DNA here is from genome assembly GCA_954871355.1 of Cabera pusaria. NCBI lineage: Eukaryota > Metazoa > Arthropoda > Insecta > Lepidoptera > Geometridae > Cabera > Cabera pusaria. The sequence goes on along the minus strand of OX940897.1, from coordinate 19,146,423 downwards.
TACACCTTCGTATCCGGTCCGCCGACTTCCAGGACAGTCGACGTGATGTTTCGCCTGACCTTAGCAGCCTTCAGGAAAGAGTCCCGTTTTGTGCGTTTAACAAAACGCACAACGATTATTCTAGGGCGTTGATCAGCGATGTTGTTGCGTGGCTTTGGCCCGACCCTCTCAGCCCAATCAATGTCGCAATCTTGCAGTTCTTCACCAACTTACTTAACTTCCTACTTGACATTCACTTTTTTCAAAATATTTTCATAATATTCAATTATTATAGTGAAATAATCATATGTGGCTACAGATAAAGTATGTCACATAGCTAAATAAATTTATTTATGTAGGTTTTACAAATATTATTCCACAATCTACACAGATATGAGTCACACGTGATTTAATAAAAAATCTTTACAGTTACCACTGTCTAACTGCTTGCTTATCTCCGCTAATATAAATATATAAAGAAAGCTTTGTAAGCCCATTATCATCAAAATCTAAAATAAACAAAGGGAAAGGAATAAAAGGAGTGTTATTAAAAATAACGTTTATGTACGTTACGAAACGGTTGTTTGCAGTTTCTTTTCTTATATTTTCAATGAGGCTTAGATAATCATAAACACGAATGACCTAATTAATATAAGCTTTTCAGAAATGAATGAACTATCTATTGATAAAATTTATTTTTAATAGAACATACAGTAAAGGTACGGAGACACCGCAGCGTCCTGCGTGTGCGAACTAGGCAGCGATCAGATAGCGCAGTAGTATTTGTACCGACTGGTTCACACCAAACGCGATCAGAAAACAATTGAAAAGTACTGATACCCGCAGATCGCATGACGCCGCGGTATGTCCGCACCTTAAAAGACACGGCTAAACTCAATTAAAATTAATTAAAACAATAGAAAAAACAAACTAAATTGTCAGATAGATAGCCAAACATTTGAACACTTATTTTTGACTGATACCTAAAATATTTTTTTAGCTTGGGCCCTACCTCGCTGCCAGCGGCACCCTAGGATTAGGTTTTTTATAACGTTGTTTTTTTTGTGTAGTAATTTTGTATATTATTTTTATAGACAATATTTAAAAAGCCTGGACTTAAGTAAAGTAAGTACATATCTAAATAACGTTAATAATATTTTTGTAGATTGCCAGTTTGGACAATAAAGGTTGGTGTCTGGATTCACAAATCAAGACGCACAATTTTAGAGAGAGCATTTGCTTGCTGCCCTGTCATTACAATGGTGGCAACCAGGTATAGAAATGTTATAAAACACACGATTATGATAAAAAACGGGCCAATTGCGAGTTGACTCTCGCACCGAGGGTTCCGTACAAACTTGTCAAAGTCAAAGGACGAATTTAACTTTAGTTCGATCACTAGACCGATGCCTAGACGCGGTTACGGAACTCGTCGGACTCGTACACGTAGCGAGTCCGACTCGCACTTGGCAAGTTTAATATAGTAATTTTGCTTATATATTTTTATATATTATTGCAAAAAACCTAAACGTGAGTTTAAGAAAAAATGTGGATATGTGAATTGAAATAAATATGTGAATATATTAAATAAAAAAATTCCGTGAGAACCATATTTAGGCTTACCGTGCCATATAGAAATAAATATATTATTATTTTTTTATAATAAAGATTACTCGCAATGTGGGTTGCACATTACTAGTATTCTTGTTAACCCCTCCAACTAAGCTAAATATGCTTATGTCTGGAGTGGGTTCACGCCAATAGTACAATGGGTGGGGTGGGGATCGAACTCACGGCCTCTCGATCGCCAGTCCGACACCCTATCCATTGGGCTATTGCCGCCTCAATATAGATTGGCACTAAAGTGCATTGACCTTTTAGTGGTCTAGCAGCGGTGACAAACCTTTTATGACTGTGATTATAACTAGGTTTTCTTTTTATTTAGCGGTGTGTTCTAACTTTTATGTGCCACTAAAATATCGAAAGTGTTTTTTCTAAATCATGTATACATATTTATTTGAGTTGGAGTCTTCATTAATATATTGGGTTTAATGTAAGATTAATGTGTGTTGAAAAATAAATAAATAAAGTATATTTCATATTATTTTTTTAATATTGTTGGTACATTTATATATAATTGCCATCACTTAATTCTTGCCGAAATTAATTTATAAAATAAATTAATTTATAATTGCCGAAGGTGAGGCATCATCTGTTGCCTGACGTAAATAAACTGGCCAAGTGCAAGTCGGACTCGCACTCGTAGGGTTCCGTAACACAGTAGAGTATTCTATAACTTTGATTTTTCGCAACTTCAAAATTAACTTTGTTTTTCATAGTGTTTGTATGAAAAACAAAGTTATCTTTGCGGTCGCCATATCTCTAAAACTGCTGACTGTATCTCGTTCAAACCAATTTTTAATGATAGTTTTTATTGAGAGCTACAGCATATATTTTTTTTAGATTTTTCACTACCATACTTTAAAAGTTAGAGGGGGAGGGGGGGGGGGGGGACACACACATTTTACCACTTTAGGCGCGCCTATCTTTCAAATGATTGACTTTGAGAAAAAATGATTTTAGGAACCTCAATATCATTTTTAAAGACCTATCCATAAACACCTCACACGTATAGGTTTGAAGACAAAAATGTTTTTTTGTTTCACCTCTATGTATGGGATGCCCCCCTTAAACTTTTATATTTTTTATTTTTGTATAAAAATCGGAAAGCGGTTCACAGAATACATCTACCTACCAAGTTTAAATTCTGTAGTCCTAACAGTTTCGGAATAAAATGGCTGTGACATACGGACGGACAGACAGACAGACAGACAGACATGACGAATCTATAAGGGTTCCGTTTTTTGCCATTCGGCTACGGAACCCTAAAAAATGGTCCAGGTAAAGTGACATAACTTGCGTTTAGTATAATTTCAGGAAGTAGTTTCGTATGTATTATAAAAGCTGTTGCAATAGTTATTTTTTTTTAATTACAAAAAGAGATGTTCGTTAATAATCATTAAAATGAAGTATAACATAGAACAGTCTTAGCGCGTTAAAATCCATTTTTACAATAAAAACGGATAATAAAGATCGAGGTCATGAAAATACGAAATTTTTAATTATAATTATTTTAATTATATCAAATGTGTTCTAGTAATTATGTAGAATTGTAATAAAAATCAATGATAAATAGATATTTTTGGTTTTGATTTTGGCAAAACTTTAAGTTACAGTCATTTTTTCTTAGCGGCTGACGAGAGGTCGATGCACTTTTGTGCCAATTTATATGGCATAAGCTATACCCATGAAATTCATCATTCATATGTTTCGTGGTGCTATCATTCACGACTACGTCGTTACTTATCAACAACGGAGACTTTAGTCAAACACCAGCCTATATGCTTTATTTTATTTTGGAAAATGCTATAACACTTATTATCAATTATTTCCAGTACTGGACCTACACAAAAGATGGCGTAATTCAACGAGGCGATCTATGTTTAGACTACATGTTTAAATGTATTGCGTTATTCCTCTGCCATAGAAATGTTTCCTCGCAAATATGGCTATACGATACAAAGGTAAATAAAATGTTTGTACATTGGATAATCAGGATGAATTAGGCGTTAAAGCGCTAAGCTTCCGTTTTACAGTTATACGGAAGCAGAGGTAATTTTATGAGATTTTGTATATTCAATGTTTTTACTGCCTGTAGTTACATCAGATAGACGTCTTACAAGAAAGTAATGTAGTATTTGTTTTATACGTAGGTAGCTAATAACTTTAGACAATGGGTAAGTATATATTATATATTTTATTTTCATATAACAATTTTTTTGCAATCTAACGGGCACAATGTCGGCTAATGGTGGGTTTACATGGGCGGGTATTTCACGTTATTTCTTGTTCTTTTGACTAACTCCACAAAAGAGGACAAAGATGGGTATGGATAGTTGCGATAATTATTTGATAGATACATAAAGTTACCCAAAAATAAAGAAAAAGTTTTATCTTAAAACAATCAATATTTTCAAGTAATTTTTATTTTACTATAAATTTGAACATTTCCACACTATAGATATCAATTTATTACTGATATATTGATATTTTTTTACTTTAGATGCAGATCATAGAACACCTTCGGACGCGACTATGTTTGACAGCTGTAAAGGATAAGAACGTATATAAAATAGATCTAAAACATTGTATGGGACACCAGGGTCAGAAATGGTCTATTGATAATTTCAAGCCAAGCAGATTTTTGCCCGAAGTAAAGAAAGTCATTGGAAAAGAATTAGCTTTGTCTAGAAGCAAGTATCATATCCACACAACCTGAGGCATACGAAGCAATTAGGTTATATTTTTTTTTAACTAATAAAACGATTGAACTAAATAGTAGACTCCTGGTTCCATCATCAGACCCTGGTTACTAACACTCATAATAGAACCCAATCTACTGGACTAGTCAAAACAAATAAAACGAGCCCAAACTCGAAGAGTCCACTAGTAGTCACTGAAGAGATCCCCTAACCACCCCACCTCATCATCATTCTGGCTTCATCATCAGACCAGCTTAAAGATACCAGATTAAAGTATAAAGTATTGTAATCTGAACTACATATAAACACACACAGTTTAATTTGATTTACATGACAACTAAAAGAAGGTTAAATAAGATCGTTTAAAAAACTAAAAAGAACCGACTTCAATGCCGCGCTATTAATTTTCAGTACCAATTTTGAGGTGTTTATCTCCATATCTCTGGAGATACTTATCAGACCTCGATAAAATTTCCATGGTACTACACTTGAGATATTTCCTTTGCAACAAAAAAATAATAATCATAATGGGTTCATAAACGACGAAGTTATCCGCGAACAAACATTATATATATATGTATATATATATATATATATATATATATATACGGTCGAATTGAGAAACCTCCTCCTTTTAAAAATGTTATGTAATGTTATTTATAAAGCGTGTTAAAAGTCACTATTATTTTTATATTTGCGTCTTAATATAAGCAAACATATGTATCTAATTGTATTTGATAATATATATTGAATAAGAAAAGTAGTAAAAAAAGACTACTGAAACTACTGAGACCCAACTACTGAAAAGTCACGCTATAAATTTTAGATTTTTTTCAAATAATCCAGCGCATGCAAGCAAAGCCGCGAACAACAGCTAACAATCAATATTGTGTTAATAAGGTCCTTTCATGGTATCAAACCATGACTTTGTGTCCTCAAGCCCTCTAGAGACAAAATCATATTCAATTTAATGTGACATAATTTAACCTAAAAATTGAGATGCTTCCATTCTAATGACTCCTCATTTGTAAAAATATAATAAGGAATTGAGAAATTAAAGAGGAACAGATATACATACATCATAGATACCGGTCAACCTCATAACCACCCGTAGTCGGGTAAAAAAAAATCGAGGCTAATCTTGTGGGTTTCTAGATGGTTTGATTATGACGGTTACAAGGTTTAAGCGATACAATATTATATTACGTGTATAATTCTGAAGTGTTCTGAAGTTGTAGTAAATTTTAGCATTATTTTAAAGTATTATAATTAGTTGGTACTAGCTGTGCCCCGCGGCTTCGCCTGCGTTAAAAAAAACTTCCATTTGTTTATTTTTTTTTTTCATAAGAACCATCTCCTGACGATAAAAAACACGACAAAAAAGAAATAGCGAAATTGGTCCAGCCGTTCACGCGTAATGCCGTGACCAAGGGAAATTGGGATAAATTTTTATGTATAAGACTAGCTGTGCCCCGCGGCTTCGCATGCGTTAAAAACAACTTTTATTTATTTTATTTTTTTTTCATAAGAACCATCGCCTGACGATGAAAAAGACAACAAAAAAAGAATTAGCGAAATCGGTCCAGCCGTTCACGCGTGATGCCGTGACCAAGGCCAATTGGGATTCATTTTTATATTAGTATTATATAAAAATGAATCCCAGCAGCCCGCCCCGGCTTCGCACGGGTAGAACATATATGCCTACAAAATTTCCATTAGTTTGTTGCATCGATTATAAAATATTAACATATTTAACAATCATCGTCATATTTGAACCAATTTACACAAAACCTTAACGAATTATGCACCTAAACCTTCCTCATAAACACTCTATTAAACGGCTATTGGTGAAAACCGCACGATAATCCGTTCAGAAGCGATTGAGATTATTGCAAACAGACAGACAGACAGACGCAGTGATGGATATTGTTTTATAATACTCACGTAGTGATATTGGACGGCCCTACGGCGTAAAGGATAGTTACCCTGATTCTGACCCGAGGGTCGTTGGTTCTAATCATAGCTACATACCTACCAATGAAAGTTTTATGTGCATTCATGAATCATGGGTTTTCGTGGGATCATTAAATCTACTAATAATTAAGATAGTTTAAAAACTAAAACAACTGACTTCAATGCCCCGCGAGTCAATTTCAGTAGCAAGTTTGAGACGTTTATCGTCATATCTCTGAAGATACTTATCACATCTCAATGAAATTACAATGGGACCATCTCGAAAACGTACCCTACCGATTACAAAAATAATAATTCGAATCGGTTCACAATTGACGAAGTAATTGCGTTACATACACAAACAAAAAAAGAAAGAAAAAAGAAACATACAGACGAATTGAGAACTTCCTTCTTTTTGGAAGTCGGTTGAAAAGTAGCTTACTACCAAGGAGAGCATCTGCCGCCGTAACCTTACGGCGTTTCCCGACGCAAAAAGTAGGGGTATTATACGTTTAACGTGTGTATCTGTGTGTCTGTCTGTAGCATCTTAGCACCCAACCGGTTGAACCGATGTTTATTTAAAGTAGGGGTATAATACGTTTAAAGTGTGTATCTGTGTGTCTGTCTGTAGTATCTTAGCACCCAACCAGATGAACCGATTTTGATTTTATTATTGATAGTTTTTTTTTATAGATGTCTTCATCGAGAGTGTTCTTAGCTTTGATTCATGAAAATTCGTTCAATCGTTATAAAACTATAAGCTTTAATCAACTTTTATAGGTCTGATCAATTCAAAAATCTTCTTCTTCAACGATATTGTAAAAACATGAAAAAGCATTGGCCTGATGCTGGGACATCTCATGAACTCTTCAGAATACTCAAATCCTCACCAACTTACAGCTCAGATTTTAAATGTCGTGTTTAGAGTCATTGGAGTGCTTTTAATGAAAAGATTATACATAGATCAGTCGGGGTGGCTTAAAATATTATATTATATATGTAGATCATTATTATTTTATACCATAGATCATATTATTATACTATATTGACTTCAAATTGATTGTGATCGGTGGGGATCTACAGAAAAGCTAAGCTTATAATAATATTTTCGTAGTAACTATGACCTATTCTGGGGTTTCACTGGAAACATTTTATTAATTTTGCGATGCGTGTTTGTGAAATCCGTGATATCTGCTAGAGTTTTCATTTGAATTATATACTGTAGAGAACAATTTTAATCTATAATATGTGGCCAAGCTAATTAACGTAATTATTTGGATAAGGATTAATACTATATACTTGAAAATAGCCCTGGAAGTTATGTAATATTTTTTACAAAAAATTAAAGATTAAAATGGTTACTGTGAGTCAACCTTAAGAGATAGACATATGCTGACTAGGGAAAAAAAATACCATTAGATAATACAAGTAAGGGTCAGTTCACACCGCGACGCGACGCGACACGACGCGGCGCAGCCAGAAGCCACCCGGCGCAGCGCAGCGCAGCGATACGCCGCCTGGTGCAGCCTGAAGCATCCGAACTAACGCAATAAAATGTGTATCTTCTTGTATAGTAAATAAAGTTCTTTATTGTTATACTCTCTTAATAAGTGCGGTGTCATCCGACCTTAAGACCTTTACTAAAGATGCTTTCAAACTATTTCATTAGACACTCGATCAGACAGACAAAACACAGACGATCTGTTATATTTTCTTCTGTGGAATCGCAATAACTGGTAACAAAAGACTATTAATTGGTTCGAAGAGCGCTTGTACAATAAACGATACGATTACGCGAGAAAATTATGCAGTAAACAGAGTATTCTTTAGACCTAGCGTATTTTCCATCTTCGACCACATCATCGCTTTCCAGGCGAGATAGTAGTCAAACGCTAGATTCTATATACATACATACATACATACAATCACGCCTTTCTCCCTTTGGGGTAGGCAGAGACTACATATCATTCCAAATATAGATTCTATATGATAATATATATATATATGTAGCCACTAGAGATACGATGTGTTTAGATCACACTACAGATTTGACATCATAGATACACACTACACATTATAGATTTGATTGTTTAGAATCACTGTCCTATTACAAGGCATTTTCCTATGTCTTTAAATTTGATCGATCGGTAAAATTGCCCATTCATTCGATATTGTGACAGGGCCTTATTGACAACATCGTTCGATTTTTAATCGTTCGATTACTCAAAGATGCCTGAACCGATTTGGAAAATTCTTTTTTTTGTTTCAAAGGGTACCCTTCACAGGTGGTCCGATTTAAATTTCAACAAAATTGGCAGATCCGTTTTTAATATATCAACATTTGTATTACGACGCGTTTACTTATCTCGACGACTTACTTGTTACTATAGAAGAGTCCCAAGAAGATTATACACAATGGAGGTTGCTATTGCATATACTTTTGAAGACTAAAATATATTACCTTGAATAATATTTTACATCTGTCTTCTCGTTGATTTTGGTTTTTGACAGATATTCTTACGGTTACTGTGAGCGAGATAGAAATTTGTTTCTATCTGATGGGGAGAATTAATTTGTCTTCACAGGAATGTTCTACCGGGCAAAGTCTTGTTAGGGTGCAACGTTTGTGAGATATATTTTGACATGACATGACGTTTGGCGAAGATGGCGGCCATGAGGCGGCATTTGTGGTTTATGGTTTAAGACATTTATATTCTCTAAAGATTACAAATCACTTAACAGAGAAAATACTAGAATTACTTACAAATAGAGTGTACGAAACTTAAATAAAAAATATAGATTTTAATTACCTTACAACAATATACGTATAAATAAATATGTAGTAGTTAGGTACTTAATGTATGATAAAACAAATAAATTAAAATACCTACAATAAAAAATAATTAAAAAAAGTTAAATGTAGGTAGTTTTAGAATAACCATTGGGAACTCGAACGAATAAGACAATTGTCATTGAAATCGGCGTCCATTAAGTATCTCACTGCTATCTGGTTGCGTTTAGTTTCTATTACCTTTGGCTATTTTATTTTGATAGGATGTTAAATTTAGTTATGTAAATGAATATTAATTAATAATTTATAATCATTTAGTATTATTGTAGAATATTGTATTAATTTATATTGTTGCAGTTTTTGTGATTGAGTTTAATTTGTAGTAGACGAATTATTTTATATTTTAGGTATAATTATTTGGTTATTGAATATGGATAGATTAGGCAAAAATAAAAATCAAATATATATATAGGATACAAATATGAGATTTGTATGTTACAATGATTTTCTGTAACAAATACAGCGACATATATATTTTTGAATCTATGAAGAAGAGAAAATATGCATATGTATATACATTTAAATGTTTTTTGTGGTTTACATGACGTATACATGTATGATATATGTTAATTTGTGTATGTTGGGATGTAGGTATGTGATTGTGAGAAAATGAGTGTTTTTATGAATGGTTAAGTAGATTACGGTGTTAAAATATTGTAAAATTATTTTGAATATATTTTTTTAAGTTTTCTTTAAATGAGATAAAAGTCTTGTTATTTTTGATATTTTTGATATTTACTCTCAACATAGCCAAAAGGCTATGTTGAGAGTTAGCAAATTTGATTGAAACCAGATAAAAAGACGATTTAGGTCTCTTTGAGCTACTTACTTAACGACTTACTATGGTTTTGATATTGTTGCCGAAATAAAACAAACATGTATCGTCCGCATATAAAAACACTTCACCCTTTAGGCCCAGTTCGCTGATGCTGTTTATATAAGTTAAAAAAATAGCAAGGGTCCTAAAATTATCCCTGCGGGACTCCGTAGGTGATGATTTCTGGAGCACTTTGGATTCGAGAATGTTGTATGCAGATCCTTTGATTCCAATTGAATATAGTTTGTATAAAAGCTTTTTGTGACTGATGGTATCAAAGGCTTTTTTTAGGTCTATGAAAACACCTAAGGCAATCTGTTTTTTATCAATATTCTTTTTTAGATTTGTTGTGAGATCTATGCAAGCGGAAAGTGTATTTGACTTTGGGCGAAAACCATACTGTTTTTCAGAAAGGAAATTGATTGATATTAGATAGTGCTCAAGACGATTGTAAATTACCTTTTCTATGATTTTAGAAACTACTGGCAGCACTGAGATTGGGCAATAGTTGCCTGCATCAGTTTTCTTACCTGATTTATATATGGGACTAACTTTAACTATTTTCAAAGAGTCAGGGAAATTGCCACACTCATTTGTTAATGCACCGAGTTAATTCACATAGAATGAGAGGTTTAACACTTTTGATGGCTTTGCAACTAATCCCATCCAAGCCACAACTTGTGTTGGTTTGCAGATTGTCAATTATTTTACTCACCTCATCAGTAGTGGCAGGATTTAAAGTAGTAGTAGATCAGCATTATTATTTGACATATTGCTGTTGTCTGATTGTAATTCGATATCGCTATGAAACGATTGAGGTATATTGTTAGCTAAGGTTGACCCTCTGTTGGTAAAAAATAAATTGAAGAATTGACATATATCAGTGAGATCCGTAATTGGGCCCGAAATTGTTTCAAACTTGACAGGAGCGGTATTTGTTTTAATTTTATTGTTACTCAAGTCATTGATGAGGTTCCACATTTTAAGGGGTTTGTTAACGCAATTTTGAAACATTTTTTGGTAGTAATTACTTTTTGTAGTTTGTATATACTGTTGCACTCTCTTTCTTTCTGTTAAGTATTCTTCTTTTGCTGTGTCTTCAACTCCATCTAATGATTGCCTCATACAAACGTATTCTAACTTGTTTCTATTGTTGATGGCTTGTACTATGTCTTTATTTATCCAGTCTGTCTTTATGGGGTTTAATATTTTCGTCTTCGTAGTTTAACTTTTCTTTATAGCTTCCAGCAGTCTTTCTTCAAGTAACTTGTATTCGTTGTTGTGGTCTCTTAGACACATATCATCTTTGAGTAAGGTAGTGCTTAATTTGCCATAATCGATGGTCTGATATTCAGTAACTTTATTCCTTGGTGGTTTATATTTAAAAACTTCAAGATACAGATGTTTATGATCAGAAATTGTAGATTCTATGACTGCTAAATGGAATGTGTTGTTTTTGATGTTAGAGCAAATGTGGTCAAGGATTGTCTTCGTGTTTAGTGTCTCTCGCGTACAGTATTTCGTATCTATGTAATTTAGTATTGAATATCCATTTTCTTTAAGCATTCGTTTGTAGCAAGTTGTAGGCTGGCTTCTATTCAGTAGGTTGTAGTTGAAGTCTCCAAATACAATCGTTCTTCTTCTTGCTAGTAGTTGTTGGGAGAATATTTCCAAAAAGTCGGAGTTATTGGTTCTTTCTGGTTTGTATATAGCTCCAATATCTAAACAAAATCTGTCCAAGTGAATCCATAGATAGTGATTATCAATTTCGCATTTCTCAGCATAAAAATTGTGCTTTAGATCATTATGTGCAAATATCGATACATCTCCTCCTCTTCCACTGTCTCGGTAATTATAGTAGTGAGTATAGTTTGACAATCTAATGTTTTTGTAAATTGTTAAACACAATCCAAAATTTCATCGTACCGACGGGACTCGAACCCACACCCCCCGGATTACACGTCCAGGTGCTCTGCCAATTAAGCCACGGTTCGATCCATCGATACGACGAAATTAGTGGATTGCATTTGTTAACCCAATTATGCATTGGTGGCGCAATCTATGACTAATTATTACGTAAGTTAATCTTTCGGAAGTAATCATTACAGTTTTCAAATCCGACGAGAGATGTTGCACTGCGTAAATCAAATATTATGTTTCTTTGAAGTGTCACACACTTTATATTATTGTAAATTGTTAAACACAATCCAAAATTTCATCGTACCGACGGGACTCGAACCCGCACCCCCCGGATTACACGTCCAGGTGCTCTGCCAATTAAGCCACGGTTCGATCCATTGATACGACGAAATTAGTGGAAATCTAATGTTGTTTGCTTCTGTTTCGGACTTTATCCAAGTTTCAGGTAAAATAATTACATGTATTTGGCTAGGTGTAGATTGTATAATGCATTTTAATTCGTCTATTTGCCCTGATTTTACGATACTTCGGATATTTGCATATAAGAACTTGAGGGATTTGGCATTTTGATTCGGATCTGTATGGTTACTCACAATTTGATAGGATATATTATTGATGGTATGTATTTCCTCTGTAATGTCTACTGCTGGGAGTTTTTTTGCCGTAGCTTCAATTATTTTAGGTATACCTTTCATGAATTTTATAGTCTAACCTTTTCCGGCTTCAGTTTGACGTATTGATTCACTTCTCAAGTTCTGCATTATTTTCTTCTGGTAAGGTGTTTGATCAGAATATATTTTAATACCTTTATCTGAGATGACTTGTCTATTACGCAGTAACTGCTTGGGGGTCTCAGGTGATATAAGATAGACTTTTAAAGGCCGACTTTTATGAGCATCATATTTACCCAGGCGCATCACTCTTATTGGGTCGGTACAGTTTGTGTTAATGAAAGAAAGAAAGAAAGAAAGAAAATACATTTATTCAACACTACAAAAAACAGAAATATATATATAGAGACAAGTAAAGAAAAAAGGTTTACATTAAACATATTTTACAGTGTTGAAAAGGTCGTAACTCAGCATGGTGCGGAGTGCTTTCACACTCAGCGCTGGTTTTCAGCCACGACCTGGGAGGTGGCGGAATACAGATCAAAAAACAGAGTTTAAAGAAAGTCATAGATTAATGAGTTAATTAAAATAAACTGTTATTGAATATAGTCATATAATATTTATATAATTTATATATATATATATATATATATATATATGTATATATATAATAATTATAATATTAATGGATTTTAAAATATGTTTTACTTCTGTCATATCATTACTACGCCGCACTTCAGAGTTTGTGGAGCAAATCTCTTCTATACCACTAATAATAATATTTTTTTCTCTTTGCGAGCGGTCACTGATTTCAACTATCATATTATTATATGTTGTTTCTCGTAATAAGCATGGCTGACTTGTAGCAGTAGTTTTTAAATCAGCGATATCACTATCAATAGATTTGATCTTCTGGTCAGTACTGGTATTAAAATTCGTGACAGTTGCTAATTCTTGCTTGATTTTAGATTGTTCCACAACAAGGTAGTCAGTTGTGGATTTCATTTGTGCAAGTTGTTCTTTTATTTGCAAAACATCATGCGAGTTTGCGCATAATTTTTCATTTTGGACATCAGCCATGCTAGTACCGACATAATTTTATTTTCAAACTCGTCAAATTGCCTATAAATGTCTTCATCCGGCTGCTTTCTTTTGTTTCTAAGTGTAACCTGCTGCATATCCATTAATGTTAATATTAATTTAATATTAATTTTGGAATACAACTAGTCCTTATTATAAAGTATTTGGAATTATTGTAGTAAAATAGACAATTAATTATCGTGTGTGTCAGATGCTTTTATTGCACAGGGCCATTTTGGACAATGTCCTTTGATACCTTGATGACATCATTATGACTAGTAGATATTTTCACTAGCGCGGCATTTGAAATCAATTTTTTAGGGTTCCGAACCCAAAGGGTACCAAATGAACATTTTCTTAGACTCCGTCCGTCCGTCCGTGTGTCTATATGTGCGCACTTTACAGATCTGTATCTTCTTAACCGTAATAGGTACATACTTGAAATTTTCACAAAGTATATATCCGTCAGTGTATAACGGCCCAGGTTTTTTCATACCTGCAAAAAATTAAAACTAGTCGTGTGCTTTCCGGAACACTGTAAGTTCTTAAGTAGCAAAACATCAATAAGCACCAACATATCAAATCGTGTGGTATTGTATAAAACACTAAATGGATTGTCTCTCAATCATTTTACTTTGTTTCTGCATCTGCGTCCATTCTGATTGCAATCCTTCGAGAATTATTGCAACTCGATATTCCATGGACTATTCCGTCCAAGATTTTACAATTATCTTAGGATTTATGTTTTTCAAGATTTGGTGTATGTATTTATTGTTCCATGTTTATAGTAAGTGTTTAGTGAATGTAATAAATTCACCAAAATTTAATAAAGCTCAATTAATAATTAAGATAGTTTAAAAACTAAAACAACCGACTTCAATGCCCCGCGAGTCAATTTCAGTAGCAAGTTTGAGACGTTTATCGTCATATCTCTGAAGATACTTATCAGATCTCGATGAAATTACAATGAGACCACCTCGAAAACGTATCCTTCCGATAACAAAAAAAATAATTCGAATAGGTTGAGAATTGACGGAGTAATCGCGTAATATACACACAAAAAAAAGAAAAAAAAACACACATACAAATTGAAAACCTCCTGGTTTTTAGAAGTCGGTTGGAAAAACACCGCTAGTTTTTCTAAATGATGATGATTCAGGAATATTTTGGATTTTAGTAATTGAATTTTATTTGAAGTACCAATTTTCAACTTTAATAGACATTTTCGAATAATTTAAATTATTGGCGGTACCTACGGAAGGTAAAGCTTAGTCCAAAAGTCATTACATATTATTATATAGATCATTAAGTAGTTAACTTGATTTTAAGTGACGATGCAGTCTAAAATGGTATCGTGCTGAATATCATCATAATATGAGTATCAGTAAGACAAGGCTAGATAATCTATATATATTATTTGCCTAATCTAACAGCTGTATAGACAAATGAACAGATAATAACACTACGAAGTAAAGGTATTTGTAAAAGTACCATGGTGTTTTGCTAGATGGCTTAGCGCTTTGAGCCAAGATTCCTGAATCACGGCGACGAGATTTACCGCGTTTTTATGGTAGTATTTTGTTTGTTGTTATTTGTTTATACTCGTAGTTGTGAATAGTGGTTAATTAACTCGTCAGGATGTAGAAGCCTTCTGTGCGAAAACGTAAACCGAGTGCAAAGATGTTTTTTTTACAATAATTATGTCAAGTCATGAACGATTTTTACGGTATCAAATTTGTAATCTTATAACATTATGCAGAAAGTCCGTAAACCGAGAGCATTAGAAAACAACGAGTATCTACCATACTTTCAAAAACCAGCAGCTTAGTATATTGATATAAGGAAATTCACTTAACATCATTTCATATTCCATTTCAAAAGGGGAACTAATCTTTTAACCGCTACAAAGTAAGAGATTCCTTTTCAACGGTAGTCCGTTACCACAAAAAGGGCTCAGCCACATTGAGTTGAGCCATTATTGTGGTTGGGAAAAGCATATTTCAGAAAATGTTTGTTTTTTTGTTTTTAATGTTCGCATTTACCCGCATTTTCTCGTTTTCATCCGATTGCAAAAGTGAAAATCTTGCTGTGTTTATTTTTAATCCTACTGCTGTTATTCTGGACTCACTAGATAGATAGACATGAATATCTGTATTTTCTTGATATGGTTAATTATTTTATAATAATATTAATTTAGTTTTATTATCTAAGTAACTTTGACAAATTTAGCAACAATTTAAATTTTAGGTTCATCAAAAAGTTTTACAAATGAGTCTTATTTAGCACTTAAGATCTTGATCTTGAGTTCAAGATCTCTCGACAAACCTCACTGAACGACGGGCTCTTGCCACCATCAACGTGCCGGCAATTTTAAAGCCTAACGACGGCATGAGGTTAGTTTCTTGATATCGTGGGAAGCCACTAGTGTTATAATACATGTAATACATACAATACATACATGTTATAATACCTCACGGGCGGCAAGAGCAGCTGCAGATCTGGCAGAGGCTCTCAAACGGAGGAAATATAATAAGCATCGGCGACCACTATGCTTTTAATCCGTTTGGGGCCGAAAACATGGGCCCGTGAGGTCAACAAGCACGTTGTTTTGTTAAGGAGCTGTCCAAACGCATAATCGATGTCTCACACGACCAAAAAGCTGGCGCTAACCTCGGACAATGCATTAGTTTCGCCATTCAAAGAGGTAATCTAGCCAGCTTTTTGGGTACACCACCAGCAGAAAGCGACCTAAATTCCATTTTTTATTTTCACTATTAGTCTTCTTTTCTTGTCATCGTGTATGTAATTATTATCTTCTAAGAAATTATTAATAATGTGCCTACATTAGATGGATCAAATAAGGAAGAGACTGAATCTCATGACACAAGGATTTCCTAGTGTGAGACTCAGAGCTCAAATATGCTATGTTTGATCATAAGCTATTTGGAATCTCTGTTTTTAATGAGCTAAGTATGCAAATAAATAAATTATACATTTTTATTATTATTATTCATTTATTCGATGAAATCTCTCGGGTCGTAAGACGCCCGGACCTTTGGAAGGCATTGACGGAGCCGAAGCCAACGTCAAGAGGCCCTTTACAATATATTATCTTAATTATAAATTATTGTATATGGATGGGAGGATATGATAAACTATGGAAAGATGGTACAAAATATAGGCTATTGTTATGAATTCTTAATGGTCAGTGGTCTGGACTATGGGATGAGGTACGGCACCCGCCAATTATGCCTCATTACAAAATATTAAGGCGGGTGGTGACTTGCTAAACACTGAATGGGCCCCCCATAAAGGCGGACCGTTATATCGGCGCCGAGGGGCAAAATTGCCGTGAATAGCTAAGGGTGTTGAGAGGTGTGCTGCACTTTCACTAAACGCTACTAGCGGCTTTATGCCTTTAACACTTTCACCCTGGAGCTAAGGTCTTAGCTCTTGCGATTCCCACCACCGGCCGGCCGGCCAAGGCAAGCCGGGGGTCAGAGGGTCTCATTTAGCCCTCACGGGATAGGGGTACGCGGTGTCGCCCCTGCGGGTATTTATAATTATTCACGTTATTTATTTTCTTTCTTAGTTTTAGGTTTTTTTACAATAAAGATATCCAAACAAAAATAGAAAAAAATCATTACAAATAAAAAATATTATAAAAAAACCTAAACCTAGAGTGCCGCCAGCAGCGGGGCAGGGCCCAAGCTACCGGTTGTTAGGGCTGCAGAAAGAGGAACCTCCTGACAATGCGTGCCGGGTCAAGAAGTACCGCCTTCTGTATCTGGCCCTTGATCCAGCCGTCTAGCGCGAGTCTCTTGAGATGTTGGTCAAGACTCTTCGCTATTAGGCCGTTCGCAGAAACGACTATTGGGACAATGCTAGTCGAATCAACATCCCACATGGCGGTAACCTCGAAAGACAAGTCAAGGTACTTGCTGATCTTGTCCTTTTCAGCCTTCACGAGGTTCTCGTCATGCGGGATGGTGATGTCAACTAACACTGCCCGCCGCTGGGACCGGTCGACTATCACGATATCAGGTTTATTGGCGACAATAGTCCTGTCCGTGATAACCGATCTGTCCCAATAGAGCAAAGCATGACCATTTTCAAGAACTGGCGCAGGTGCGTACTTATAGTACGGCACCTCAGACTCGATAAGGCCGTATTGAAGAGCAAGTTGCTGGTGGATGATCCTGGCTACGAGGTTATGTCTGTGCAAGTACTCGGAGTTAGCAAGATGAGAACAACCGGAAATGGGAAATGGGACGGCGGCATGCCCGACATATGTCGACCGTACCGTCCTTCATAATATATTTCCGGTAGTTGTTCGTCTTGATAACTTCGTCCGCAATTGCACAAACAAAACCTTCGGTTTCCCCAAAGAGGTCCCCGAATCGTAGCCAGTTCACCGACGCGAGCAGGTCCACATTGGGTCCCGTTAAGACTCGGTAGAACCGGCCATGCAGCTCCTTGCTCTTCCATACGTCCTTGCGGACCGTGGTGCTCAGCACCTGAGGCTTGCGCCAGTTCTCTTTGCCTAAGGATTGAGGGGTGAAAGTCTTGTCAATTGACACCACATCGCAATGCATCCCACACTCGTTGTTTAGGAAATATTCCCGGAGACTGCACACCTCACGGTTATGGAGAGTCTTGGCATTTAAAAAGCCTCGACCACCCCATTTCCATAGGATATACAGTCTCATAACAGACGAGCGTGGGTGAAACATGCGATGTGATGTCAATTGCTTTCGAACTTTTCTATCCAGGGCGTCTAGTTCAGTCTGAGTCCACCTTAGTATGCCAAAGGTGTATATAAGTAGAGGCATAACTCAGCCGTAAAGGCGCGCACCTTATTGCCTCCTGACAAAAGACTGTTAAGTACCTTTGTCAGGCGACCAAAGAAACGCTCCTTCACCGACTGTTTTATCCCCCCACTCTCGATACCTAATGACTCTGACATACCAAGGTATTTATAGGTGTCGGCTTCGGAAAGAGATCTTTTTTTTTTTTTTTTTTTTATTTTTTTTTATTTTATTCGGAAAACTAACGACTATTAATATTAAAATAGCAACTAATTATTCTACGTGTAAGTCAATTACAAGTTTTCACTGATAGAAGTAAATTAGATAAGTAGATACTGTTGTGGTGTACTAGTTATACTAATATACATATAAATTATATAAAACTGTTTTTAGGTTACTTAGGTAATATTAGATACAATTATTCTGTCTGCACTCGTTAACACAATTAAAAGTGATTTTATTAGTCTAATTTAGAAGCAGTTATCGTAGTAAAAGTATTATTTTTTTTTTCTTAGAATTTTCTAAAAAATAAGTTTGCGAGTTGACGCCTCATGGAGGCCACACTACAGTTAAATATGTCAATATCCTTACACTGATCATTATAAGAATTGCTAGCTCTGCGTACATAGCTATTCATACGGTAGTTTGTAGAACTACTTGGCAGGTAGAATAGGGGGCTACTTCTAAATGTTCTAGAGGGTACGTATAATGATATTTTACTGAGCAGGTCGGGACAGTCAATACATGAAGACATAATCTTTTTCAGAAAAACTATATCTGAAGTATCACGTCTCCTATCAAGCGGGAGGAAATGGTACCGTGCACATGAGCTATGATAATCATTACTTTTCGATGAAGTCCTATAATTAAGAAATCTAATAAATTTTCGTTGGATTCGCTCGAGCCTATCGATATAAGTATTATATCTCGGGTTCCATATTTGCGATGCATATTCTAAGTGAGAACGAACATAAGTACTGTAAAGTATTTTAAATGTTTTTATTTTTTTAAAGTCCTTGCCTGACCGCATTATGAAACCAAGAGACTTATTAGCTTTAGCAACAATAGAGGTAATATGTCCATCGAATATTAATTTAGAGTCATGGATTACTCCTAGATCTCTCATGCTCGTTACACGGCACAGGACTTGGCCTTGTAATATATACTTAGATTGGATAGGATGTTTTTTCCGGGTAAATGTCATTACTGTGCACTTTTTAGGATTAAGGTCTAATTTGTTAGCAGTACAATAAATATCTAGTCTATTAAGGTCCTCTTGCAACAGGAATGAATCATTCTGAGATCTAACAGTTTTAATTATTTTCATGTCGTCTGCAAAACTGAGCAAGGTAGAATTTTTGAAACATGCATCAATATCTGCTACAAAAGTTAGAAAAAGGAGTGGACCAAGCAGGGATCCTTGAGGAACCCCACTAGGAACACTCATCCATTTCGACACATAGTTACCAAGGACAACCGCCTGCGACCTATTATCTATATATGACGAAAACCATCTTAGTAAGTCACCTCTAATGCCGGCCATCTGTAGCTTCATAATAAGTAGCCGGTGGTCAATTCTGTCAAAACATTTACTATAGTCCGTGTAAACAACATCGGCCTGCCCTCCTGTATCCATAGATTCAGTAGCGATTTCATTTAATAATATTAAATTAGTGACAGTCGATCTACCTTTCAGAAAACCGTGTTGAGAAGGTGGCAATGACCTACTTAGCGAAGAATATAACTGATCGTACACTATTTTTTCAAACACTTTAGCGATTATACATAATTTAGAAATAGGACGATAATTACTAACTTCATTTTTTGGACCTTTTTTGTGAACGGGTGATATAAACGCTTTTTTCCAGATGGATGGTACACAGCCTTCTCTTATAGATCTGGAGAATAAAATATGTAGAGGAGTGGAAATATTATCCGCGCATTTAATTAATAAAATAGGAGGAATTGAGTCCGGACCGGCTGACTTAGTGGTGTCTAATTTTAAGAGTCTACTTTTTATAAGAGTTTTTGTTAGAAGTATAGTATTTATATCCCCGTCAGTGATCATATTATGAGATATAGTAGGTGTAGCAATGTTGGTGTCAGGTAACAGAAATGTGGAATGAAAGTATGTAGCGAAAAGATCACAGATTTCATTTCCTGTACTAGTTTTTTTATTTTCATATATCATTGAGCTGGGAATAGAATTAGACTGTGATAATGTTTTAAAGTATGACCAAAAATATTTAGGATTGCATTTAATTGAATTTTCTACTTTAGATAAATACCACTCATAGCACTGCTCTTCTAATTTTTTTATTCTATTGTTAAGGATGGTAATTGAATGTTTATCTGAAATCATACCATATTGCTTATATTTAGTGAGATATTTAAATTTCTCCTTAATAGCTTTGATAATTGCTGATGTGTACCAAGGAGGGTATGAGTTGTTGCGTACGTACTTTGTAGGTACGTATTTATCGCGCAAGCTTTCCAAAGTGCTATAAAAATAGCTAACCGCTTCCTCCAGTGAAATGTCGTATAGAATATTCTGCCAATCGATTAAGGATAATTCACTGTCAAAACCATCAAAGTCAGTTCTATTATAACAATATTTAATACGTGGCGCCGGCTTAAGGGCTTGTTGAACATGTAAATCTACTAGTACGCTAAGTGCATTGTGATATAGGTCCAGTGGTACGAGCGGATCCGAAATATCGCTAACTGACACGTCGGTATTACACAGAATAAGATCTAGCAACCTACCGTGTTTATTCGTGACATGGTTGTACTGATGTAGGTCCATCAAGTTTAAATCATCGATAAAGTTGCATTCGTTATATCCTGAAACATTTAGTGGCTCAAGATACCTACAACAGCTATCAGACATTAGTTTCCAGTTAATAGTACTCATATTAAAGTCACCCATAATCAAGAAACTATCAGATGGGTTAGACGTAGTAATATTTTTAAGTCTATTTAGGAAGATATGTAATTGTTGAGCAAAATTTAGACCTAGGTTCTGATTACATAAGTAGATAACACACACATGAAGACTGTTCTTACCTAGCGATATCGAGAGCCACATGTCTTCTGCGGTGGAGCTCCAGTCCGGTCGGGGGGATACCAGGAGATCCCTACTGACAGCCAATAGAACTCCCCCTCCCTTCGTTTGTCCTGTAAGGTCATACCTACGATCTCGACGCAACACTATGTACCTGCTGTCAAATAGCTCGGCATCCAGTACATTATCAACTAACCATGTTTCTGTTAAGGCTATAAGATTATAGTTATTTAATAGTAAGTTACGCCTGAATATTGAAGTTTTTGTACGTAAACCTCGTACGTTTTGATAATAGCATAATAAACGATTACTATACATTATTGTCTTGCAGCATAAACATAATAGAAACGTGAATATACCCGTGCCAAAAGCGGGTTGTAAAATGTATAACAGCAATATTTATTAGAAAGTTGTGCATAATGTTTTTTAATGGCTTATAAAAAGTTGATCTGAAAGTCATTGTATCAGAGAGTTGTAAATTCATGGAATTCACAACTTTCCCCCGCTGCACGTGCATGACCGCACACTTATCTACACCGAACTCCATGTTGATGGCGTTGCTGAAAGTCTCAGTGACTTTCAGTAATTCCATCAAATCATGGCGCTTCGGTGCAAAAAGTTTGAGGTCATCCATGTACAGCAAGTGTGAAATGACTTCACCCTCTCTCTTAATCCGATAGCCTAGCCCTGAATCCTCTAATAATGTGCTTAGAGGATTTAAGTGACACCGGTTGTCATGAATGTTGGCAAGGAACCAACCTCGAGGGCTTGTTGGAATTGTGTCGCTAAGCAGTCGTGTGAGCATCGAATCCACTTTATCCAGAAGTTGTGTAATCCGTCCGGTCCAGGACTTTTCCAATTCTAGGCCGTATGGATCGCACAACTCACGTCTTCGGGGCTAATACTAATAGCCCCCATGGATTCGATAGGCTCACACGCACGCTCAACGACGCTCATCCAATCACCCTCCGTGTGTTCGACGGGCACCGACCAGATACTACGCCAGAAGTTATTCATGACAATAGCATCCGGACACTGCCCATCACTCACACATTGGTCGGTGCCTTCTCAACTCCGGTACACCTTCCTTTGGTCATTTTGGAAGAGACGATTTTGCCAATATCTATCCACACGCTCTCTATAGAGACGAATACGGTTTGCCAATGCATAAACTTTCTGCTTCAGAAAGTCAATACGTTCCGTGATACAGGCCATGTAGTTCCGGGGTCTAATTCCGGTCCCAACAAAGGCCTGGTTCACGAAACGCATGACTCGGGGACGATGGTTGCCTCCTCTGAAGCAGATCAACTTCACGATGAGAGTCCTTAACAAATTAAAACGACATTCGATTCTTTTTTGCCACGCGGGGACAGCGGGGTGTCGCGGCGATCGGTCAGAGTCCGGAAACTTAACACGAGCGACGCGACACGCCGCTATGGCCGCGCAATATAGAATCGAGTGTGTGTCAACTAATGTTTCGCTAGTCCGCATATTTAATACGGGACTAGCAAAACGTTTAGGGCTCCCATTAACGCGAGGCTACGTTTATTCATTGGCAAACGTGGCAGTCGCGGCCTAGAATCAGGTGTAGAGCGATACTCCAAAATCGCGTCTTCCAAAACCCTCCTCAATTGCTCATTAGTCTGGGTACTTACGATAGTATTCGTACAATCGTCTGCGTCTAGCGCGGCACCCGCCGGGGCAGACGTCAAAGCCGAGCCTGCCGGCCCCTGCGTTGACGACACACCGGGAGCGTCCCGCGCCAAAGCAGAAGTAGTAGGAATAATAGGTAACGCCTCCAGACGCAGCCGATTAAGCGCAGAGTCGTCCAACAACATGAGCCGCTGGATGGCCCGCACCTGATCCGACAGTCGTTGTGCGGTAACGGCGACGGCTGGTTCAAGGGTCTGAAACAGAGGTAGCATCCTATCACGGTACGCGGACAGGTTTGTTCCTTCCTCTGTAACCCCGTAGTAGGCGCGCATGCAATTCTCGTTCATACATTCAGTCCATCGCATGCGTCGCGCTACACCACCGGTAGCGGGGACCGGGCGCGGAGCAGATTGTCCCGCAGGCCCTAAGCGTGCTGTCAGCGGTGGCCGTCCTCGTCGTCGCACTGGTGGTGGTGGCGGCGGCGGCGGCGTAGGCCCGTCGTCATCACTCGACGAGCTGCCTTCCGGGGGTGTTACGAATTCGTCTCCCGATGACGAGCTCGGACATGATGCGACGGGCGAAGGTGGTGGGTGCGCTCTAGTTTCCGTTTGTCGCCTTTTTTGGGATCTTGTTATCATTTAACTTACTTATATCACAATCCAATCTTATTTTATTTGTTGATGTTTTTGACATAATGTGTCAAGTAAAAACTATGATTCCGTATGCTTTTTCTTATCTGGTTTCGGCGTAAATTCTTTATTATTCTTTTGTACAATGTCCTAGTATTTCCTTTTTCTTGTAGATATCTAACACTTTGGAGTAAAAATCTCGAAATTGGATTGAAAAGTAAAATAAAAATAAAATTTTCAAAAAAGACGTGTTTTCACAGCGGTTGTCAATATTATTATTATTTCGTTAACATCACGGGTCGTTGAACGCCCGGTCCTTTGGAAGGCATTGACGGAGCCAAAGCCAACGTCAAGAGGCCCTTTACAAAGATAAACTTAAATGCTATGATTTGTGGATGGATAGATGAAAAACTATAAAAAGATGGTACATTTTTGTCATGGCTATGAATGTGTTCTGCTTGATGTCTGTTTACTGGTCTATGGGATGAGGTACGGCACCCGCCAATTATGCCTCATTACAAAATATTAAGGCGGGTGGTGACTTGCCATCCACTAAATGGGCCCCCCATAAAGGCGGACCGTTATATTGGCGCCGAGGGGCAACATTGGCGTGGATAGCTGAGGGTATTGAGAGGTGTGCTGCACTTTCACTAAACGCTACTAGCGGCTTTATGCCTTTAACACTTCAACCCTGGAGCTTAGGTCTTAGCTCTTGCGATTCCCACCACCGGCCGGCCGGTCAAGGCAAGCCGGTGGTCAGAGGGTCTCATTTAGCCCTCACGGGATAGGGATCCGCGGTGTCGCCACTCACCGTCGGCTCGCCACAAAGCCGCCCCTGCGGGATTATTACTATTATTACAATTTAACTCACGGGTCGTACACGCCCGGTCTTTTGGAGGGCATTGATGGAGCCGAAGCCAACATCAAGAGGCCCTTTACAATTTTTACTTAGGTATTATTAATTGATGAGGAGGAGATACGGGAAACTATATTATAAAAAGATGGTACATTATATTATGAGACTATTGGGTGAGCTGATTAATGTCGGATTGCTGGTCTATGGGATGAGGTACGGCACCCGCCAATTATGCCTCATTACAAAATATTTAGGCGGGTGGTGACTTGCCACCCACTGAATGGACCCCCCATAAAGGCGGACCGTTATGTCGGCGCCGAGGGGCAACATTGGCGTGGATAGCTAAGGGTGTTCAGAGGTGTGCTGTACTTTCACTAAACGCTACTAGCGGCTTTATGCCTTTAACACTTCCACCCTGGAGCTTAGGTCTTTTACTATTATTATTATTAGTCGTAGTTAATATTTTAAATAAAGATTAAAATAAATATTTAAAATAACTCCCATACAACAAAACTGTTTACAACTAATAACGATAGTTTGAGCATATCTCACTGGAATATTTTTTTTATTAATTCCAGAGCAAAACAAAATAAAATAAGAAAAAACTTATGCGCACTTTCATAAAACACAGACACTGTTTGATTACAAACTACAATCCAATCTTGAGTGATATATCTATAAAATATAGATATTTTCTCGGCATTCATTCGCTCAGCCTTAAACAAAATAACAGAACATAAAGTTTTCCTAGTATTTATTACGCCCCGTAGCTTACGTTCCGTTCATCCACTTTGCGGTTATCGCCGCCTAGAGGTAGTAGCTATCAGTTTCATTAAACACGAAACGTTGGAATGTAAATACTTATGCCAGTGAAATGTTGTTAGGAGTATCATTTTTGAACTAAAATTACCAGAACAATTTTTAATAGAGATAAAGGAAACTTTCTTCATCATAATTAACCGGTATTAGTCCACCGTTGGACACCCTTCCCTAAAACACGCCACTGAGCCCGTAATAATAAACTTTCTTGGCTTATGTTAATAATGAGACTTATTTGTAGTTAAAATATTAATATTGTCTACTTCCATTTATTGTTTTTTTTTTACTATCGTTCAAACTTTTACTGTGATAAGGATTAGTTCACAAGGACTTTTTATTTCACATACATTTAGAGGTGAATTATAATATACGTCATATCCTCCAACATTGCCCGCATTTTTCACATTTTCCGTCACTGACAAATAATAACTCAAATTAAACGGAATCAAGGCTAATATCTGTAAGAAGTCTATAATATCTGTTTAGAAACACCATTTAAGAGCACGAAATTAAGCTTGGAATCTCTATATTCTTATTAGTTTCTCTTAAAACGAAGGAGAAAGATGCGGGCAAAGTAAGGTAAATAACTGGCCAAGTGCAAGTCGAACTCGCACTCGTAGGGTTCCGTAACACAGTTAAGTATTCCATGACTATGATTTTTCGCAACTACAAAATTAACTTTGTTTTTCATAGTGTTTGTATCAAAAACAAAGTTATCTTTGCGGTCTCCATGTATCAAAAACTGCTGACTGTATCTCGTTCAAACCAATTTTCTTTGTTAGTTTTTATTGAGATCTACAGCATATATTTTTTTTAGATTTTTCACTCCCATACTTTAAAAGTTAGAGGGAGGGGGGGGAGGGGGGGGACACATTTTACCACTTTAGACGCGCCTATATTTCAAATGATTGACTTTGAGAAAAAATGATTTTGGAAACCTCAATGTCATTTTTGAAGACCTATCCAAAGACACCCCCACACGTATATGTTTGAAGAAAAAATTTTTTTTTTGTTTCAGTTCCATGTATGGGATGCCCCCCCTTAAACTTTTATATTTTTAATTTTTGTATAAAAATCAGAAAGCGGTTCACAGAATACATCTACCTACCAAGATTCAATTCTGTAGTCCTAACAGTTTCGGAATAAAATGGCTGTGACGTACGGACGGACAGACAGACAGACAGAGGATCTTCATCCAAAAATATTTAACGACTTACTTTGCCAACATGTGACAGGCGACTGCTTGATGTTATGTACGTCCTGCCTATTTAGTATTGGTATAAAAAAACTCTATTTTTTACTTTAATAAAAACCATGGATTCAAACGCTATATTTTTTCAGTAATCGTAAATAAAACTTTAATTTCCTCCCTTGGCAAAGTTAGGATACAAGGGAAAAGTTGAAGGGTTTGAAATAATATATATAATTTACTCATTTTTAAATAAATAAATATACTTCAGGAAAATTTACAAAGTGTCAATAAATAATATACATAATTGTACGAACAGTCGTAAGCCTTTTCTTCATGTTCCTACATCCGAAACAACAATTAATTAACTATAAATGCTATATATATATAGCAAAACGGTATGATTAGCCGTTCAAATAAACTTAGACTCGTCTTCCTCTCTTTTCATCTTTATGATGGAAAGTATAAAATAATATAGCATTTCCATTGCATCAACTTCCGGCAAACTCATCACACCCAAACCAGAGTTATTTAGCCATCCCTCTTAATAATTTTGTTAATCGAAGTTTGTCTCAGTTAGTTAACTTTCACAATTTTCCTCGTGAATTTTAGATAGGTAGACAAGATATAATCGAGACGTCACGACGCAAGTTAAATGGAAAAGTTCACAGGCCTGTATATTATGCATTCCCACGGGACTCGTATTTGACCTTAAGGGGATAAACGTTTCTGAACATATGTACATCTAATAAAGACAAAAACAACCAACAATTTATGTATTTTACAGGTTAAAAAGCAGAAATTGCAGTAAAAATTAATTGTAATGTTGTTATCGGAAATCTCAGTGGGATGAAAAAGAAAATAAACGTAATTTTGTATTGAAAGCTTAACCAGCCCTGCCGCTTTCGTCTTACCCTTAACAAGTTAGCTTATAGAAGTTTGTGAATCATAAAAAGTTGCTTACGTGGCTCGGTAGAGTTAATGTAGGGCAAAGTTTGGTGACTTAACTACCGTTCGAGGGATGTGTGAATGAAGTTCCCGGATTAACGGTTCATAAAATAGCAGATAAAGAAATCGTAAAATGTTTGTTTTGACACGCTGACAAGCGATGCGATAAAACTGGTTCCAACTTCGGCGAAGTGTATTGCAGTTTACGTCAAGACATCATACGAGAGTTGATTTGATGTCATAGGTATTAGTGAGCACACTGTCAGGCATGTAATACATATCTTTATGTTATTTATGTATGGCCTTTCATGATATAGTAATATTTTAGCTACGTTATAGTTTTCATAATAATTAGAATAAAATGACAAAGAAGTCTAAAAAAATAAATTATTATTTATAGTCCATTCACACTTATATTTCTTCTGACCCTGACATATATTTTACCTCTGATAGTCAATTATGGCATTATGGCATAACTATGACTATGACTATGAATATTATGTAGTTTTTCCTGCGTAGTAGTAGCAATGTTCAAGTAGCAACATATTATTTACAGTTGCTTTACACTACGAACTATAAACAGACGATAGTATATTATTTCCACGAAATATGAATAATAAGGTAGTAATAAGGTAGTTCATATTTCTGTGATTAAGCCATTTTAAAATTAGAATGACAATTTTGCAGACTAATTTTTAGGGTTCCGTACCTGAAAAGGTAAAAAAAGGAACCCTTATAAGATCACTTTCTTGTTTGTCTGTCCGTCTATCTGTCTGTTTGTCTGTCTGTTTGTCTGTCTGTCCGTCTGTCTGTTCGTGTGTCACCGCCGATTTTCTCAAGAATGGGTGGACCTAGCAAGTTGAAATTTACCAGATACTGAGATCTATAGTTCCTATTAGTTGTATAAAAATTCAAGGTCCTGAGTCAACACGATAATGAGATATGGGCAAATTTAGATTTTTGCGAAAACTTGTAAGTACAAAAATTTACCTTAATTTTTAGGAATTTTTCCTTTACTTGTGCTGTAAAACCTTACTTTTAACCAAAATTGACTATTCTAGGACAACCGGAAGTACACTATAGGTTTTGGGTCTAAAACCTATAGGGTACTGTTCCGGTCCCGTTGACCTAGAATCATGAAATTTTGAAATTGAAATTTGGCAAGTGGCAAGGTCTTACAAATAAAGGAGAAAATCCAAAAAATAAAAAAAGTTGAAAATTAATGGGTGTCCCCATACATAGTACATAGTTATCGCCAATTAAAATAGGCCTGTGAGTTATATGAGCGCTGATACAATTTAGAGGTCTAGCTTTATTGGTGCCCACCAACGTTGGTACGGAAGCCTCTGTGGGCGAGTTCTACTCGACTTGGCCGATTTTATTATGATTGTTTTTTATTTGTTTACGTTGATCAGGTAGTAGGTAGGACGCTTCATAATTTTGTTATCTGTTTCAAAAAAGAATAAAAGATAATCCGAAGCCTTAAATTTATTATCCAAATTTAATAATTCCGTTCATACCGCATACAAACAAAAATACCTTCTCTAATCAGCAATATTAACGCTATTTTTTGTCTGCATTGTTCCGGTATTTCAAAAGGCGGGGGATAAGGAAAAAAGCCATAAATCTCCCCTGGGCCTTATTGAATGACCTCCAAAAATATAGATTATAGCCACTAGGGCCGAGGTAAGCCTCCGATCAATCACTGCTGGCGGCCACTGGCTGAAAGATACCTAATTTAGTTTCCCCTAACCCTTCTTTGATATTGTCAGATTCTAATAATGTAATCCGTTTTGGTTTCTTTCCTTTGCTTGACGAGATTGAAATCCGGATGAACGTTATCATAATTTTATATTAGAATCTAATAAGATTTTTACGAGTCTGAACTTTGTTGTTTATAAGCCTATTATTATTGACTTTGTTTCTGCGGAAATAAAGTTTCTTTTTGAATTAAGTGGATCTATTTTAGGCACCAGTTTATGTGTTTTGAAGGTAGAAAAGCTTTCGTAGACCATAATTGAGGGGAACATATAAGATAAATTTGGGCTATATTTGCCTAATAAAAACAAGTGCGAGTTTAACTTGCGAACAGAGGGTTACCCTACAAACTTTAAGACATAATCATCATCATCAACAGCCTATACTTGTCCACTGAGCCTAAACTGGTCCACATAGGCCTCTTCATCTGCACACCACTGAGCACGATCCTCGGCTACTCTCATCCAGCTCTTGCCAGCCATCTTACGAACATCATCGCTCCACCTAGTCTGAGGGCGTCCTACGCTACGTTTACCGATTCGCGGTCTCCACTCAAGAACTCGTTTACAGCGGTTGTCGGTTCTACGGCTAATGCGGCCGGCTCATTGCCACTTCAGCTTACTAATTCGATGGGCTATGTCGATGACTTTAGTTCTCTGTCGGATCACCTCGTTTTGGATTCGATCCTTCAGAGAAACTCCGAGCATAGCCCTTTCCACAGCACGCTGAGCAACTTTAAATTTGTGGACCAGACCAACCATGAGTGTCCACGTTTCGGCCCCGTATGTCATGACGGGTAGGACGCACTGATTGAAAACTTTCGTCTTGAGACATTGTGGGATTGGCGATGTGAAGACTCGACGTAGTTTCCAATAATTATGCTGCCCAGCCCAGCTGAATCCTTCTATTGGCCTCTTTCTCAAAGTTGTTTTTACCTAATTGCAGAGTTGCCCGAGGTAAACATACTCCTTAACAACTTCGAGAATACTGCCCTGTACTGCAATTGGTTCCGGATTTATATGGTCATTGAACATTACATTTAGACATAATAGCTGTTACTAAAATATTAAAAGACAAAATATTAAAACTTAATCTTGCCTTTTGGCCCTTAGACACGGTCATTGTATAAATCGCCAATAATAAGTTTGTAATAGTAAATATCCTTTTTTGTTATAACAAAAAAAAGGTTTATTCTTCTTGCCAAATTTGAAGGTCAACGGGAAGTATGTACGTACGTACGTTTTGATTCCCTTGTGAAATCGAAAGGTAAGCAAAAAATATGCGAAATAAGCGGAAATATCTGTTGATCGCTTTCGACTTTTGCTGTAAAAATCAATCTGGTAAATGTCGATAAAAAAATTGATTTTTTATCAACATTTACAAGAAAAGTTTGATTTTTACTGCTGCAAAAGTCCATATAGTATTTGAAATAAATTTTAATTTGATACCTTTACCGAGTTCCTCTGAAAAAGGGTCTTAGCGTAAAGATGGAAAACAAAGTGATACTATAAGGTGTCCTTATTTCGAACGGAACCTTAAAATGCTATATTTTCTTGTGTGATAGGTAGTCTATTGTGACATATTTGACTCACTAGACAAATTTTTTGCTTTGATCAAGTACTAGATAGTTGTTCTTAGCTTCTACAAATATTTAAGACACAAAAAGCGAAGGCGTTTGGTTCGAAGCTTTTGGTAGTGCATAAATAGATTCATTCGAACTCATTTGGTGATACCCCGCTGGGAGTAGATAAATAGTTTTTGCTGACACAACTAAGACTTTGAACTTGGTACAAAATAGCAAAGTGGTATTGTTCAATATCTACTTAGTTATTTTAATCTTTCTTCATCAGAAGAGAGACAGATCCAAAGACAATCCTGAAAGACGCAATACGGCACAATTACTACGAAAACCACACTACAAGTAATAAATACTGCGGAACCGTCCGATTACACTGCACGATTATTTTTACAAACCGTGTTATTACACTGCAATAATATAAGGCGGACCAAATTAGGGACCTTTACTGCCTTACTCTTATTACACTTGCCTGATTTAGGAGTTAGGGACTCTGATCCAGTGTGGTGGTTCCCCTTATACTCGAGCATTTAATATAACTGAACTTGCTGGCACTCGTGTGTGTGAGTCCACTCCGTCTACCTGTTTACAGTAGTCTGAGTAAAAAAAAAACAATAACCGATCGAACGGCGCCGTACACCGGCAGTGTATGGACAAGATCAAATGTGTTTTGTATTGCCAGCCAATGCTGGCACATCGGCTCGTCAAAATATCGGGCCGTTTTCTAGCGGTCGCGTTGATCTACTCGAAATATCTGCGGCCGGGATGATGGCGCCCGGTGACGGTCATGCTGTGGACAAGCTGCCATACTATACATTATGTACCGCTACTTTGGCGCCCTCATCTCGTTCTCGTTGACGTCCCGGTGCCTTGTCTGTGGACAAACGATATCAAATTAATTCGATTTTCTGATATCAAACTAAACAGTATCTATTATTATTTTGTCTCGATACATTTTAACAAATACTTATACTTATTACATCAACTAGTAATTAGCCTACTCAATACTTTATTGATAGAAAGTGAAAGAGGCCAAAGTCCAAAGTTTCAATAGTAGCCCATAATCTCAACCAAATATGTAATTTCACTCACGTACTGCACCGAAACTGACCAGAATGGTTCTCTGACAGTGAAAAACAACTTGGAATAACCTCTACGACATTTTGCAAATTATTCGTAAGTACTGACATTTTCTTTTTCCATCGTAATGAGATCGTCACCTACATACGTTTGTATAAGGCTTTTTAACGTCTTTGATGGGTTTGCTGAATTGGTAATGTTTACGTGTCAGGAATTAAATGGTACTCAATTTAAGTAGATACCTTTTTGTTTGATAAAAAACATGTTATATATGTGTGACCTCATTCCATATTTCAACATGAATGGTGGTATAATATTATAATAAGCCTACTTCTGAAGCAATGGATTTTTTTGAAGTTTATTCTATATTATACTTATATGTACGAAGATGGCTGTTGTAAAATGAACTGGCCAAGTAAGACTCGCATACGTAGAATTCCGTACCACAGTAAGTAGGTACAATATTCAATAAGATACACATTGGACTGAACCTTTGCAACCTTTTTTATTAGCTTTTTATTAGCTTCACCTGTATGTTTGTATGTTTGTAACCGACTTCTTTGGGCGCGAGTTTGACCCACTTTAAACGGCCAGATTTCGACAATACACGAATTTGATAAAAAAATATTCCATTTTTGAACTAAAAAGTTGAAAATAAATAATAGTTTTAAAAAACTAAATAACACGCTTTTTTTAAAAAACCGAACTAAAACATAGAAAATAAATTTTAATAAATTTAAATTAAGACTATTACTTAACACTATTAAAAATTTCAATAAGTATAAATTAATAATAATGTGAATAAAATACAAATATTTTATTTAAAAAAAAGCGTGGGGTGCTTTTAAGATATTATCAAAATGATAATTACTCTACTCATATCTGTTAATAAAATCTTTATAACTATTGACACCATGCACCTCACGCTTTTTTTAAATATTATTTTTTTCACACTTTTATTAATTTATATTTATTGAAATTTTTAACACTATTCTTAAATAAAATGTATTAAAATTTATTTTCTATTTTTTAGTTCGGTTTTCTTTAAAAAGCGTGTTTTTTAGTTTTTTTTAACTATTATTTATTTTTTCGTAGTTCTTTCATTAATGAGGATCATGACTATATACTAATATGATGTTTTGCCATATCTCCCTGTTCTGCGCCAGTTTAATTGGTTCTCTGAGTAGTTTACCCTGTTGCATCTTTGATACTGTCAGATCATCGAGTTGGTATTCTACGCATAAGTCGTTTCGCCTGCATTTGTCCCACTATTAGCAGTTTCTCTAGTTTATCTTTAAAATTATATCTGATAGGCTAGCGTTTGACAAATATTAGGCTTGGTGGTAAACGATGATGTGTTCGAAGATGGTGAACACGCTAGGCCTAGAATGGCCATGTTTCTGTGAGCGCATTATATGACCAAAGAAACTTAACTGGGGCTCTTAGTACAAAGATTATTGTAAGATAAGCAGGTACCTACTACCAAAATTATTATTAAACCTATTTGTATGTTTTATTCTCAAACACAGCACTAGCAGTCCAAATGAACCCTCGTGCACTTTTAGCAAAAATATATTTATATAATTATGAAACTTTTTTTACATCTTATAGGTTTGCGTTTCACCACTATCTCGCCTGCTATATGATGTGGTCGAAGATGGTGAACACGCTAGGCCTATAATATATCGACTCTAAAGAGATGTGTGCTACCGAAACACCTTAAGGTTATGGTGACAAATTTTCTACGTGTTAGTGGTAAACTACTTTTTGGTAGAAAATCAGGCGGAACATTAATATAATAAGCTCCTACCACTAAACCAAACTAATATTTTCGATATCATCATACATAATGATTTAAATAGAGTTTTAAAAGAGAATAACAACATATTTGTAAATTATATATATACTTGTATACTTATTCCATCAGTACATTAAACAGTAACTAAGAACTGAATAATATTTCAAAGTTTCGTACTATCTACTTACTCTAACATCGTGACATACATTTGCGAATGGTTAAGGACCAGAGAAGGTCCCTGTAACCCGCAATATAGGCTCCAAGAAGACCTAATGCTGGGTACAGAGGTCAGCTAAGGTACAATCCATACGGCATTGAAATTATAATCTGTAACTCTATTGATATGTATCAACACCAATTTGTAGACTTAAATTTAAAAAAATATTTATTTCTTTATTAAAATTACACCTATAATCATTTACGCAAGTAAAACCACGGGGTTCATCTCATACTCTATAAGTTATATATACCAGCACGATCTTCGTATTTGCGCTCAACCTCTTAATAAAATATTCACAGAGATTTTTGCGTTGAGACTTTTCGAAAAAAAAAGAAACTTCGTATTCATTTCTCTAACAGAACCGTGCTTCCAAAATAGACATTCCTATGACATCCGACTACTTTTTCTGAAGCTGAGTAGCCCTGTTGTCATACCCCGATGAATGTAATGTTAATTGAGCTAAGCAATCGAATTGCTTTATACTTACTACTTTAAATAATAAATAATCATCATTATCATAATCATCATCAGCCAGTGTCAGTCCACTGCTGGACTTAGGCCTCTCCCAAGATACGCCACTGAGCCTAATTTACGGCTCTTCTTTTCCAGTCACTGCCCACCGCGTTGCGTATACCATCACAGGACGTCCTACGCTACGTAAGTCGATTCACGGTCTCCACTCTAAAAATCTCAATATATAAATCCATCAATTTAAATAGAGATAAAAAATTCAACAAAATGTTGTCGGAGAGTCAGCAGAAGTCAGCTCATAACTGATGACTTACTAAAGGTGACGCCAATAGCGATGTGCCGATCCGATCCGATCATTTCAAAGATCGGATCGAAGGCATACGATCCAATCGATTTTCGGATCGGATCGAAACCATACGATCCGATCGCGGATCGATTCAACTCTATCAAATATCGGATCGCGATCCAAACTTTGTGGTTTGCACACAAAGTATATCAACACCAATATTATAAATGCGAAAGTCAGTTTGTTTATTTGTTTGTTTGTTTGTTTGTTTGTTTGGGACTTCTTCACGGTCAAACGGCTTGACCGATTTGGCTGAAATTTTGTACTAAGATAGTACATAGGGCAGAATAGGATATAGGATACTTCTTATTTGGCTATCGAGTCAGGGGGTCCAGATATTTTTAATTGAATTTTGTAAATATAAGACTTCTTCTCAAATAAACGGCTTGACCGATTTGCCTGAAATTTTGTGTGAATACATGTCATAAGGCAGAATAGAATATAGAATACTTTTTTTCTGGCTGTCGAGTCAGGGGGTCCAGATATTTTTAATTAA
The DNA here is from genome assembly GCA_954871355.1 of Cabera pusaria. Lineage (NCBI taxonomy): Eukaryota > Metazoa > Arthropoda > Insecta > Lepidoptera > Geometridae > Cabera > Cabera pusaria. The sequence continues at coordinate 19,111,179 of OX940897.1, read as the reverse complement.
ATTTTGTAAATATAAGACCTCTTCTCGGATAAACGGCTTGACAGATTTGCCTGACATGTTGTATAAAGACAGTTCATAGGACAGAATAGGATATAGAAAACTATTTTTCTAGCTATCAAGTCAGGGGGTCCAAATATTTTTAATTGAATTTTGTAAATATAAGACATCTTCTCGAATAAACGCCTTGACCGATTTGCCTGAAATTTTGTGTGAATACATGTCATAGGGCAGAATAGAATATAGAATACTTTTTTTCTGGCTGTCGAGTCAGGGGGTCCAGATATTTTTTATTGAATTTTGTAAATATAAGACTTCTTCTCGAATAAGCGGCTTGACCGATTTGCCTGAAATTTTGTGTGAATACATGTCATAGGGCAGAATAGAATATAGGATACTTTTTTTCTGGCTGTCGAGTCAGGGGGTCCAGATATTTTTAATTAAATTTTGTAAATATAAGACCTCTTCTCGGATAAACGGCTTGACAGATTTGCCTGACATGTTGTATAAAGACAGTTCATAGGGCAGAATAGGATATAGAAAACTTTTTTTCTAGCTATCAAGTCAGGGGGTTCAAATATTTTTAATTGAATTTTGTAAATATAAGACATCTTCTCGAATAAACGCCTTGACCGATTTGCCTGAAATTTTGTGTGAATACATGTCATAGGGCAGAATAGAATATAGGATACTTTTGTTCTGGCTGTCGAGTCAGGGGGTCCAAGTAGGTGGTTATTGGGTGTTCTACTCCAGCCACATCTGTTGATTAAACGATATACCCAACTGCGTTCGCTCCGCTTGCTGCGCTCACTTGTTGCAGTTGGGTATATCGTTTAATCAACAGATGTAGCTGGAGTAGAACACCCAATAACTAAAAATTGATTATCTCTCACCACTTGTGTTTTAGAACTCAAAGCCTCCGGTGTAATAATTTTGATCGACGTGTTTTAGAACTCTCAATGACCCCGGAGTAATAGTTTTGATCAACTGTGTTCGTAACACATACGGTTGGATGATCCATGGTAAGTATCATCCTGAGAGCCCAAGGTAGGATTATCTCTCACCGCATACGATGTCTCAGCACATACGGTTGGATAAAACATGGTAAGTATCATCCTGAGAGTCCAAGGCAGGATTATCTCTCGCCGTTTGCGATGTCTAAACACAATCGGTTAAGTGATCCATGGTAAGTTTCACTCTGGGAGCCCAAGGTCGGATTATCTCCACCGATTGCGATTCCTAACCTACCTGTGTTTTGAGCATATCGTATAGTCAGATAAACCTGTTCTACTACTTCTACTAAAGCCGTAATGAATTTTTGTTGGAATACTTACGATAAATTATCGCGCCCTAACCTACCTGTGTTTTGAGCATATCGTATAGTCAGATAAACCAAAAAATATTACAAAATTAAAATCTGCTCTTTTATATTTTCTGTACTTTAAAGAAATGTGTGTATATACGTTAATAAAAATTCAAGCGTAGTCACTCACCATTTTCATCTAAAGGATTTTAATTTATTAAATTCATGAAGATCTCATTGTCCCTGCTGCTTGTCGTTCCTGTAAAATATAAATTGGTACACATTAGTTTAAAACTAAGAATACACAATTTAATTTAAAAAAATCTTTACTCAGAATAAATCAAATTAAACTTGGAAATAACTAAACATTAAATCAGTGTGTAGTTAATATAAACAGCAATCGAAAAATAATCATTTTTATGTAATTTTTTAATATTATTTTCTTTACATAACATTTACATAACATGTTCAAAATAATTAGGATCGTTTAAAAAACCGACTTCAAATGCTACTGTATTCAATTTGAGTAGCAAGTTTGCAGTTATTATCGCCATATCTCTGGAGATACTTGATAAATTTACAATGAGACCACTACAAAAGTATAATCTTTGAAATAAATATATAATTAAAAAAATCGGACCACAATTGACAGAGAAAAATAAATAAAAAAAAATTTACAGTGAAACATAGAACATCCTCCTTTTTTTAAAGTCGGTTAATAGGGCTTTTTGTCGTATGAAGACCTATTTTATTTTTTCGATTTCTAGTTATTGAGAAAATCTTTATTATATAATACGACAGAAACTTGGTTTTTAATTTTATTTTCGAATCAACCAAAAAAGAGTACGTTGCAAAATATTATACAATAAAAGCTAGGTACTTACTTGTTATTTCCAAATAGTTACAGAACTACACTCACAGATACACTCACCGACACCACAGCCGACACCGTACACTTATATAATGAATGATTTTGTTCACACGCTAGATAGTAGGTACAAACGTATCAAGGTAAAATGGATTGAATAACAATTATGTACATCGTAAGCATTTCTTTTAAGGGTTCGCATACACGTTCGTTTTTAACTCTGCGATTGAACTGTTCTGTAGGTACAGATAAATTTTTATACCATTAAGTTTGCACTGTACAGTTAATTAAATGCTATTTTAACCGACACCTAACCGAGGAGTAGGTTCTGAATTCGTCGGAATCTTTTTTTTATGTATGCTTCTCGATTACTCAAAGATGGCTGTACCGATTTAGAATATTTTTTATATTTGTTTGAAAGGACATACTTTCCAAGTAATTTCATTTAAATTTCATCGAGATCTCATGACTATCTCAAGAGATATGGAGACAAACACATCAAACTTGGCACATGACTAGCGCGACATTTGAAGTTGGTTCTTTTGGTTTATTAACGATTTTAAATTATAATTATTACCATTCAGTTAAACTATCATTCATATGTATAGTCACACTATTTAGTGAAAACGAGCAGTTTAAACTCAAGGTGTGTAGCGGCCTTAGGACAAATTACTTTTTAACCGACTTAACAAAACGAGGACTTAACAGATAGCGTTTGTACGAATTACTTTTTTGTTTATTATATCATAGCTCAATCATTTATGAACTGATTTGTTTTTTTTTTTTTTTTACTGACTTCACAAAAAGGAGGATGTACTCAATTCGTCTGTATAATTTAATTTTTTTGTCACTTCAGAACCTCATCATTTATTAACTGTGTGTGGATTTGGAGAATGTTTTTTTTTATTTTTTTACCGACTTCAAAAAAAGGAGGAGGTTTCTCATTTCTACCGATATTTTTTATGTTTGTTCGCGGATAACTTCGTCGTTTATGAACCGATTTTGATTATTCTTTTTTTGTTCGAAAGGAGATATTCCAAGTGTAGTAGTACCATGATAATTTTATCGAGGTCTGATGAGTACCTCCAGAGATATTGAGATAAACATCTCAAAATTGGTACTGAAAATGAATAGCGCGGCATTGAAGTCGGTTCGTTTTTAGTTTTTAAACGATATTATTATTAATAGAATATGTTTACAGTGTAGTTCCATTTTAATTTTAACGAGATCCGATAAGAATCTCCAGAGATATGGAGATAGATACCTCAAACTTAGTACTGAAAATGACTTGCGCTGCATGTGAAGTCGGTTTTTTTGTTTTGCGAACGAACTTAAATTATGTAAGAAAGTAAATAGTAATACTTCCCGTGTGGTGTATTGTACAGTTCAAATAATTAGATACCGTCTTATTATCTAAACACATAAAATATGATTGTAATATTTTATGCACTGACTTTTAATTTTTCTATCTTTTAATCTATCGTAGTCGGGTAATGGTGTGAGTTTTTATATTGTCATCCGAGTAGGCGGAATCTTTCTTTGATCCGATTTCAAAGGTGGTGCGACAAAGGTGGTGCGACCATTAGCTTCAAATTTGCTTGTTTTGTTAAAGTACGGGTACTTAATATCTTTTGAATTGGAATATTATTTGCTGACACATAAAAAGTATTTGCTATAAAATCGCGTAAAATTAGAAAACTGACATATTCTTCGCTGGTTCATCATCCTCGAGAATCTTGCTGCCTGCCAGACCCTGCCAACCGCCCGCCACCCTGCTCAGCCACCGCCTGCCACCCTGCTCAGCCGCCGCCTGCCACCCTGCTCAGCCGCCGCCTGCCAGACTCCGCCAGCCACCGCCAGCCCGCCTGCCGCCTGACATTGCGCAGCCACGACACTTCGAGAAAACATCTACAGAAATATGTGAGTGAGTATTGTCTTATTACGTGTTTTTTAAAATCTTTGTTCCATCCATACTCATTTTTTATTTTTTTTCTCAGGTCGGACTCTGAATACGAATCTGAAGCAATCGTGGCCACAGCACCGTCGGTGTTGTCGCAGCCTACCAAGAAGCCAAAAGCCTCAAAGCGCAAGATCACCCCCGTCGTTAACGCTGCTGCTCTTGCTAAGCGCGGTCATGCATCATATTCACCATCCTTCACACCACCCGATTTGCAAGAGCCGGAATTTTCGTGGTACAATACAATACAATACAAAAACTCTTTATTGATTACCAATTAAACAAATTGTACAACAAACAAAACAATAAAATAAAATATATCTGAATGGCAACACAATCGGCGGTCTTATCGCTTGAAGCAATTTCTTCCAGACAACCTAGTATGGAAAAAAAATAAAACAAAAACAAAACATGGCGGTAGCGTACAATTTATAACTGAAATAGATAAAAATAGAATAAGTAAATAATAGACATACACAAAATATTATATACAATACAATAATAATAATATAATATACTTATACATACACATACATACAACCTATATATTAGATCAAATAATATTATTATATTACAGCAGTGTGGTACTTTTAGCTTTGTTCGGACAAATAATGAGATTTTACCATTGTTTTAAATATTGCTAGTGATTTCGCACGCCTTATTTCTACGGGGAGCGCGTTCCACAAATGAACCGCTTGCACTGTAAAAGATTTTTCATAGACGTGCGAAGAATGGACAGGAATTTGCAATTGTAGGGTTTCTGTGGACCGAAGAGAACAAGGATGAGAGAGATGTAGAAAAGTAAAACGTTCCTTAAGATAGGGAGGAGTGGAAGGGATAAATAGAACAGAATAAAGGAGAGAAAGGGTATGACTATTTCGGCGAAGGCGAATTGGTAACCATTTCAGCTTTTTCCGAAATTCTGATATGTGGTCATACTTGCGCAAACCAAATATGAACCGGATACAAAAGTTTTGCAGTCTTTCGAGCTTGCTAAGCTGTTCTTCGGTTAAATCCAAATAGCAGGTGTCGGCATAATCAAGTATCGGTAGCAGAAGTGATTGTGCAAGCGCAGTTTTGGTGGTTATGGGGAGAAGATTACGTAAACGACGTAGTGAACTCGCAGATGCGAAAATCTTTCGACTTACCTCAGCTATTTGTGGTATCCAAGAGAGAGTGCGATCAAAAATTACTCCTAGGTTTTTTACACTATTACTGATTGGAATATGTGTTCTGTCAAATATTACCTGTGGTAAGCGGAACCAGTCAATCTTAGATATCATCCTGGAACCGCCGATAACTATCACCTGAGTCTTAAGGGGATTAACACTGATACCGTAAGATTTGCTCCAGCCGTGAATGGATTGTAAGTCAGAGTTGGTCTGAGTGATTGCATCTGATAATTGAGCGAGAGGGACCTGCCTGTAAATTTGAAGATCATCTGCATAGAGGTGGTAGGAAGTAGAAAGCTGTTGAGAGATAGAATTTATGAAAGTTGCAAAGAGAAGAGGAGATAAAACGCCGCCCTGAGGTACGCCTGCAGTCGTATCACACCATGATGAATATGAATCATCAACGCAAACACGCTGCCGGCGCCCATACAGGTAACTATGAAACCATGCAATTACTGTAGGAGATATGTTAAGAGAGCCAAGTATTGCTAGTAAGAGATCAAAATCGACATTATTAAAAGCATTACTGAAATCTAGTAACGACAGTACAGTCACCTGACCATTATCCATTCCAAGCCTAATATCATCTGTGATTTTAATTAGCGCAGATACAGTGCTATGGCCTGAACGAAATCCGGATTGAAACGGGTTTAGGAGGGAATTTCTATTGAGGAAAATGGATAATTGCTGGTGGATAAGACGTTCAAGGACCTTGGAAAGGAAAGGTAGTATGGAGATTGGACGGAAGTCTGAAAAAGTTAAAGGATTCGATTTTTTGGAAGAGGTATAAGTTGTGCTTCTTTCCATAAGGAAGGAAAACTACCAGAAGTGATGGAATCGTTGAGGATGTGAAGGATTATTGGAAGAATTTCGTCCAGGATAGGAATGATCATATTTCGACTTATACTGTCGTTACCGACGGCATTTGAAGTGATAGAAGAAATGCTACTCTTAACATCACTATCAGTAAATTGACGAAAAACAAAAGGAGGATAATCTGGAGTTCGAATACAGGAGAGATATTGTAACGTAGATGCTTTCGTAGATGCATCGAAATTGCTGGAAGATGAAAAATGCTGATTAAGAGAGTCAAGGTTGAGATTTTTAGGAAAAGTGTCCGGACGCGGTTTTCCAACTCCTAATGTCCGAAGAAATTTCCACACTTTAGAGGGATCTTCATTTTCTACGGAACTTTGGATGTGCTGGCGTTGTGCATTCCTACACACCCTATTGCAGTGATTTCGTCTCTCTACATACTTCGTCTTGTTACGGTCAGTCGGATTCAACTTCAGTCTGGTCTTGGCTACAAGCTTTTTATGCATGATTGTCTTTAATTCGTTCGTAAGCCAAGGAGCAGGAAGATGCTTGATTTTAATGGGCCTCAGCGGAGCATGGACGTCATATAGATCAATGAGAATACTGTTGAAAAAAGCTATTTTGACATCAACGCTATTAGCATTTAAAACGGGGGACCAGTCAGTGTCTAATGCATCTTTGCGCAAAGAGTCTAAATCTATACCACCAAAACAACGTTGCAGACGAATAGTGGGCTTGGCTTTAGGAGGTCGGATTTTAAAAGAAAGATAAATTAGATCGTGGTAAGAGAAGGCATCCGCGGCACATTGGCCATGTTTACCAACCCGTTCCACGGAAGAGACGAGAATCAAATCTAGACGAGATGGAGTTGAGTGAGGAAAGAAGTGAGTAGCGTTAGAAGGAAGTATAGAAAGGTTGCTTGCAGTAGCGACGGATTCAAATTTTAGCGAGCGGTGATCTTTCTTAAGCATACAAGTATTAAAATCACCCATGATAATGGTATGTTCGTAAGAAGTAGAGAAGTCTTCAAGTAGTTTTTCGAAGGAGGAAAAGAAATTTACACGGAGAGAAGGGCAATAGTATACACCAAGCAATAGTTTAGAATGAGATAGAGAAACTTCTACGAAAAGATGTTCACCAGCATCAGTGGGAGGTGGTTGCACTGACATATTTACTATAGTGAATGGAATATGACTGCGAAGATAAATAGCAACACCGCCACCCCCACAACCGGTGCGGTCATTTCGTAGAAGACGAAAGCCAGGTAAAGAATAGAGGGTAGAAGGAAGACAAGGTTTTAACCATGACTCCGAAACAAGGATGGCATGAATATTTTTATGCTCAAATGACACCTGCATATCAGTAAAATGAGCCGGAATACTCTGGGCGTTTATATGTATCACGTTAAAATTTTTGGGCACGTCGCAAAATAGCGACCCCAAGGTGCTGGAAAGAGAAGGTATACTGCAAAAACTATCCACACTAGTGTTCGAGCCTGTAAACACAGATAAATATTCATCATCACTGCTACTATTAGACATAAAATTAAAAGATGAAAAATCTGAATATCTAAGTTGATCTAAATAAAATATATATATATATATATATGAATTCACTTAAATACCTAACTAAAAATAATTCCAATCTAACTACCAATTTATATAATGATCCACCTGCCAAACGTGTAACTTTCTAAAGAAGGCACAAGTATCAATTTAGAAAATAAGCAAGAATAAACTTAAAAGTATAGTTTTAAATAACATAGAGCAGGTACTAGTTCAATAATTTACAATCTCTAAATACAAACTAAAATAAACCTTACTCTACGTATATGGTATGCATGCTGATTCATACTACATAGTAAACAGGTATAATTACTATTAAACTATTAATAATACACGTCACTGCCAAATTACACACCTTCTCATTTAGATTTTAAACACATTAGGATTTTATACGACATGAAAATTAAACAACAGACAAAATATTATTATGGCACAATACACAGAAAGTGCGGAGCCAAAGAATAAGAAAAAAAAAAACAATTTAAAAATACACCATAAAACAGGCCAAATGGAACGTAAAATCTATCTGTCTTGCAGCTTGCCCGAGACTACACTACTCACCGTAGAAATCGTGATAGAAATATTTCTATGCTACACATTTCTGAATCTGTGGCACAAGTGTTGTTAAAACATATTGTAATCTTATCTGGCATAGTCTGTGGCATTGATTTAAATATGTCTGTGGTGAAAATAAAACCATAACAATTATTTTCTCTTTTCTACCGACAAAAATGTATCAATTAACAATTCATATCAATATTTTTATCGACAAAAAGGAAGGTAACGAGTGTAAATGCTAAATGAAGTGGGTATCCAATTACCAGTAGCGCGAGTTTATCAAAACAAAGATGTGATAATGCCTAGAAGTGTGTGTAACTGCAATAACACGAACAATCACTTTTTCGAAGCTGCGGTTCTGCGCGTTTTTGGAGGAACGGGCTCCTTCACCACTACCGCAGGCTTGGGAGCCTTCTTCTGCTGAGGCTTATCTAAGGCGTCGATGTCTCCAAGGCAGCCAATACGGTGCCGGGCTCCGTTTGTACCGAGTACAAAGACCGAGCCCTCCCTCGTCCAACACTTTGAGATGCCAAAGCGTTGGCGAGCCGCCATGAAAACGTCATGACGCGGCTTTGTAAGAAACTCGGATACTGATATACCCGAGCCCTTGAGGCCGCCCTTAGCAGCCCAGATCTTGTCGCGCATATTGACATCTCGGAACTTACATAGAATCGGGCGCGGTTTGTCAGTGTTCCCCACACGGCCCATCCTATGACACCGGCTGATGTCACCCACTGCAAAGGACGCCTGCTTGAACAGTTGGACCACAGTCCGGGCCACAATATCAGCTGTATCCTCCGAGGACTCCTCTGTCACACCATGCAACAGCAAGATTTTGCGCCGAGAGCGCATCTCCAGCTGGTCCACGCTGTTGGCCAGGCATTCCATCTGAGCCTGTATAGCTCGCAGGGACTTCAATATAAAATTCTTGAATGAAGAAAATTCCTCTGCCAACTCATCCCTGTTAGGAGAAGGATTAGGAGTATGTGCCAGCTTGTCTTCAAAGCTGTCCATTCGCTGTGTGAACATGGACAATAGATCACTCATTGACTGCTTCATCGTGGCTTCCATTTTGAAATGTAAAATTTAATCCATGCAGTGCTTGGATACAGTGAAGTGACTAAAAACTTGTGCTGAGATGAGAACTTTTGTAAGGAAAACACTGAATGACAGGTTAGTTGTCTGATCTTTACATTATATCATTGGAAATAAGATTAAATACATTTTTAAACAATAAATAAAAATAGAGGAATTAAACTGTGATGTGACTTTTTTGACGCCTACCCACCAAAAAAAAAAAATTGGTGGTACGTATATATATATATATATATATTATATCTGATAGGTTATCGTTTTTATCGCTTGGTGGTAACTACTACTAGGTACCGATGCAGGGCCCCAACCGTACTATAATTAACGTACCGTACTATAATTAACGTATATACGATAATTTAGGCCTCCGTATTATGTACGCAAATACACGATAAATTCCATACACCACAAAGTTTGAGAATTACGCTCATATTCAATAAAAAATTGAGATACTATTGTTTATTGGTAACAGCGCCAGCTTATTTCTTAATTTCAAAACGTTGGTACGCTTATAAAATCTGTGTACTGTGGTCTGTCTTCTCAGCCCGTCTGCCTGTATGGAGTTAAATATACATTGATTCTGTTCTGTATACACAAACAAAGTGTAATAAAAATTATCGTTTTATATGATTTTTTAATGTATTTTAAGCCATTATACTGAGTGTACGATAGTTTTGCTCCAAAAACGTCAAAATACGATAATTTCACGGCCCTGGTACTTTCCTCGCTTCAGGTTGGGATCCCTGTACCGATGATGATAATAATTATTTAACAATAATGTATATTGTATGGAGTGAGCAACGTTAAATGATTATTTAACTCTGAATCTAATTATGATGATAAAAGTTCCTAAATATTATCATAACAGTATTTCATCATATTTTATTTTCTTTGTTTTACAGGTCTAAAAAACGCAAGTCAGACATCTTTTCGATTCTTAAAGGGGAAGAAAGCGTTGCTGCATCTAACGCATCACAAAGCGCCGGAGGCAACGTATCGACTTCTTCCTTCACGACGAGGGTTTCCGGAGGGCAGAGCCGACGCACCGCAACAGTCTCCGAAGGCGACTTTTACGTTGAGGTGAAGCTTTACAACGTCGTCGACGTTCAAAATACGCCTCCTCAAGAACGCTATAAAAAAGCGTTGACGAGTGTAAAGCTGCGTCTCAACGAACAAACTAAGGAGTGGGAAATTTTACAAGAGTTTCTCATTACGGTGTTTAAATTATTTAAAGATTCTAAACCATCAACATTTTGTGATAAGATTAATTTTAAATAAACAAAACGTGTGCATAGGTTTATTATGGTTTTTATTTTATTAAATTAAGTTAGGTTCATAAAGGTAGATAGAATTATTATAGTATGTTTTGATATATGTAGTGTAGGTAGACTATATTAAACTCTCAAAGTAATTTTTTTAATTAATTTGAAATAAAAAAGAAAATTAAAAGCGTATAATATTATAATACTGACTTTAAAAAATAGGTAACTTTCTATGTAGGTAGGTACTTAAATTAATAATTATATCTAGTAGGTAAACAAGCAAGTAGCTTCTACAATGCCATTCTGTTCAGTTTGTAACACATCTATAAGCGGTAGGCGCTGGACAGGTCATTTGCGAAGTAATACACATAAACAAAACGTTTTAACTGTACCGCATATCGATGTGGAAGGCGTAGATATTGTAGCGACAGCATTTCAGAACCGAATAATATCTTACAGGATTGCTGCGCAATACGCAAATGAACATTCTATTGATGTATTTTTAGATTCAATACGAAACAAAGTCAAACTCATTTTAGATGAATGCATAAAAAAACATATTTGTGTCAAAGTCAACTTCGAAATATTCTCAAAGTTTTTACTTTTCAAAAATAATGAACAAGAAACTAAATCGTTTATGACAAAAAATATCCCTGTTTATGGAAATTATAATTTTGAGCATTTATATTTAAATGTAATCAATACAATACGCACAAAAATTGACCAATTCGAAGAGCAAGATTCGGGTTGGACTTTTCTTAATTGTATGCATATTGAGGTTAATGTTAATAAATATCAACCACTTCGCGGCTCCACGTATATTGAACTACCAATATTCATCAAGAAAAAGAAAGCATGTTTAAATATTCAAAACAACGATAAACACTGTTTTCTGTGGAGCGTACTTGCAGCCCTCTATCCAGCTAAAAACCATCCTGAAAGGGTTTCGTCATATGTACATTTTCGCAATGTCCTAAACACTGAAAACATTTCGTTTCCCATGACATTATCTGATGTTAAAATATTCGAAGAAAACAATCCAAACCTAAGTTTTATCATTTTTGGCTTAAAAAATAACAAGACTGTTGTAGGCCCGCTTTATAAATCAGAAAGCCATGAAAATAAAAAAACGATTCACCTTCTTTGGATAGAAAACAACACAACATCTCACTATTGTCTCATAAAGAATTTATCGAGACTGGTGAGAAGTCAAATAACGAAGCATAAAGGACAGATCTATTTTTGTGACACTTGTTTGTTGTTTTTTAAAACGGTTGAGGATGTAGAAAGTCATACCTGTAACGGAATTGTCACTGTCCTACCGGAAAAGGGGTCAGTAATTAAATTCAAGAATTTCGAACGCAAACAAGACATTCCTTTTGTAATTTATGCTGACTTTGAAACTATGCTAGAAGATGTAAGCAAAAGTGAATCAGATCCTCAAAGTTCTTATACGCGCACTACACAAAAGCATACACCTATCGCATTTGCTTACAATGTGATTAATTCTGTTGACCCTTCTTACAATAAATTCGTAATCTTTAGAGGTCCTCATTGTGTAGAAAAATTTGTTAGCTCTCTTTACAAAGATGTTCGGGATATCCATGCAGTGTTATCACAAAACGTTCCCATAATTTTTAATGCAAACGATGCAGTTGATTTTAGGAATGCAGTTCGATGTCATATTTGTGAGAGTTTTCTATTCGGAGATAAGGTCAGAGACCATTGTCACCTTACTGGACAGTATCGGGGTGCAGCTCATAGCTTATGTAATTTACAGTACAAAGTTCCAAAGTTTGTGCCAATTTTTTTCCACAATTTAGCAGGGTATGATTGTCACTTGTTTATAAAAACACTTGGTGAAGCGCCTGGACCAATAAAAATAATTCCTAAAACGAAAGAAAATTATATCTCTTTCACAAAATTCATTCCAATATCAAGAGACGAGTTCGTTCAGTTAAGATTTGTAGATTCGTTCAAATTTTTAGGAACCAGTCTAGAAAAATTGGTTAAAACCATGAAAACTCATGAGTTTACTCATTTAAGGAATATTTACCCAAATGAAAATGAGTTTTCCCTTCTAACTCGTAAAGGCGTTTACCCTTACGAGTACATGAACGCATGGGAACGTTACAACGAGCCATTTCTGCCAAGCAAAGAAAGTTTTTATAGCTCTCTCAACAATGAGCACATATCAAATAAAGATTATGAGCACGCACAGTCAGTTTGGACCCAATTTGAAATTCGGAACCTAGGCGAATATACCGATTTGTATTTAAAAAGTGATGTGTTGTTGTTAACAGATATATTTGAAAACTTTAGAAAAACTTGCAAACATTACTACAACTTGGACCCTGCATTCTATGTTACAGCACCGAGTTTATCATTCGATGCTATGCTTTATAAAACAGGCATTGAGTTAGAACTAATAGATGACTTTGCTATAGTAGATATGTTACAGACAGGCATACGAGGAGGTGTGGTAATGGCAGCACATAGGCATGCCAAAGCAAACAACGAATTTATTTTCGACCATGATCCGTTGATGCCAGAATCATTCATAGTCTATATAGACTGCAATAATCTTTATGGATACAGCATGTGTCAAACATTGCCCTTGTCAAACTTTAGGTTTCTTGATCAATCAGAAGTTAATAAACTGGATGTGAATAATGTATCTGATGATGCAGAGTTCGGCTTCATTCTAGAAGTCGATCTCATTTATCCAAAAAAATTACATTGGGAACATAATGATTTACCGTTTTGCCCCGAAAAAGATATTCCACCGGGTGGAAAAAATGAAAAGTTAATTCCAAATCTTTATGACAAATTTAATTATGTTATACATTATGTACATTTAAAAACCTGTTTAAGACATGGTTTGATCTTGAGACAAGTACATCGTGCTATAACGTTTCGACAGAGTGCATATTTAAAACAATACATCGATCTTAATACAAATTTGCGTCAAAAAGCAACGTCAACTTTTGAGCAAGACTTTTTCAAATTGCTCAATAACAGTGTTTTTGGTAAAACGTTAGAAAACAACCGCAAGAAGGTCCATGTTGAGTTGATAAATCAATGGAATGATCAAAACAATAGAACTAAAAAAAGAAATAACGCAGAAAAATTAATCGCGAGTCCAAACTTTCACAGTGCTTCAGTTTTTACGGAAAGTTTGGTTGCGATTCAATTAAAGCCTAATCGTATAGTATTGGATAAGCCACTGTATATCGGATTTACAGTTTTGGAATTATCAAAATCACATATGTATGATTTTCACTATTCTATATTTAAACCATTTTACAGGGACCGCTTGACGATGTGTTATACTGATACAGACAGCTTTATTTATCACATCCAAACCAAAAATTTTTATCAAGATGTGAAAAATACGTTTTTGGAGTATTTTGATACCAGTAACTTTTCTGTTGATAATTATCACAAATTACCAATAATTAACAAAAAAGTACCAGGACTTTTCAAAGATGAAATGGGTGGAAAAATAATCACTGAATATGTAGGATTACGCTCTAAATTATATTGTATAAAAAATACTGACACTGAAATTAAAAAGGCTAAGGGAGTAAAATCATGTGTTGTTCGAGATCTTAGTATCTTAGATTATACAAACACATTGCTTACATCAAATACACTACGCAAGAAAAACATATTGTTTAAAAGTATAAAACATGAAATATTTACACGTTCTGTAAACAAAATTGCGCTTTCTAGTAGCGACGATAAACGATTTATTTCGCAAGATAAAAAATCAAGCAGAGCTTGGGGTCATATTTCAATTCTTGGGGTCTAATCTAATGTAAGTAGCTTAAGATTATCTGTAAGATGAAATAAATATGTAATATAATAATAATAATAATAATGTTATAATAATAATGTAAAGTGAACCTTAAGTAAGAATATAGTGAATAAACGAATTTCATTTAGAATACTTGTTGTTTTTATTTTATTTTACGAGCCTTAACATCTAGCTTAAGTTAATAATGCAAAATCAATTTAATGTTTGTGAAAAATTTTGTGTAAGCTATTCCTGTAATCTACGTAGATACTTCAAATTCACTAACGCAGCATAAACTTTTAACACCGACGCAGGTGCACTGACATGTCACTACATGATTTTGCACATTCGACAAACATTGAATAAAATTCATCATGCCCTGCTCATTATACCCTGTTCGAGCGTCGCAGTTAACACACATATTCACATACTTTCAAGTCGACTTAAGACGTAAGTTTTGAACTTTTATTCGTTTATTTCTATTTACTCGATATTATCCATAAAAATGACCCTAATAGTTTTCTATTTTGTTTCAGATTATGACAGACATTGTAATAAATAATAACAGTGAGACTCAAGATGGACTTTTTGGAATTAATACCCAAGACCTTCTTTTCCACTGTGCGCAGAATCCATTAGAAGGCTTTGACGAAATTTTTCCAATCACTAATCAGAAGAAATCGTCTCCAAAACGTCCAAAACGGAAAACAAAGAAGACACCTGGTGAAACTAAGAATCTTCGCAATAGTATGCGGCGATCATCATTTGTTTTAAACCGTGAAGCATGCAAAGGGAGACGTTTGATTCAGATCAAAATAATAGACATTAGTGGTGATAACAGTGACACTGAAAGTGATGTTGTAATATCGGCTCAATATATAGTAAAAGATTTTACGGACAGAATATTAGATCAAACCGAAAGAGTGATTAAAAATATATCTGAAAATATAATAAGTGATTCTGACTGATGAGACGCATAATTGAATAAAATTATTTTTAAATAGATCAGTTAAATTAAATTAGAAGTGATTCTTAAGATGTTTAATCAAATCAGTAAGTAGTATCTCCCTGAATGCATTGTACTATTTAATTCATTAAATTTAAGATATGTTTTAATTTTCGATATTATATTAAAAACCTATTCAAATATCTGCTGTATTTTAATTCCTAAATACTCACCACTTTAATTCGTTAAAATATAATTTGGTAGAATAAAACAACAACCAGTTTAGGCAATAATTATTTTATTTTATTTAAAACATTAAATTAAATTCTTAGCTTACATTGAATAAATGTATATTATTATTATCATACCACTTTTTTAAGCACAATACATTTTTTAATGCACACATTTTCGTGTGTTGTACACAATTTAAATTTATATTAGGTTTTTCATAGTCGTGATATAATTTTAAAAAATTAGGACATCCTTTTTCTCCCACATCTATTATTTCACAGTTCTCACAAAGGCCTTTGATCCACATAACTTTCTCAGTTCCTTTTGTTAACACTTTTTTCTTATTCAAATATGGTATTATAATTCTTTTGAATTCCCTGTAGTCAATGTGGCCTTCACTCCAGAAATATCCTCGATTTGCTTCTATCCACCGCACTTGTTTCTTTTCTTCGATCGATAAGTTTTTAAATGGATAGGGGGGCTTGACAAGAAAGGTTTGGGTATTTTCTTCGTTTAAAATAGACAATTCTTTTATAATAAAATTATTTTGTGTATCTTTGAATCCTTGTACATCCACGAATATATATTTTATTCTGTAAGGATTCATATTTTAAGATATTTTTTTTACTATATTACTCAACGGTCTGTACTCGATGATGGAATCGTTTAAAATAAGACAATATGCAGCTGTCTGATCAGGTATTTCTGAATGACATTCAAGTTCCACACGTACGCTAACTACAGGACCTGACTTAAGGTTTTCGCTTTGTCTAGAGCAATCGATTACAAACAGCGGTGCTTTTTCTTTGAATTCAGAAGTACTTAGCAGTGGTTCACTTCTGCGTCCATAATAAGATGTCTGAAACCTGACATATTGCTCATACAATAATGAATATTTATGATCATCAAGACTAATATTCAAGTTTTCATATGGAAAATAGTTAGAGTTAAGATATACTTTGACATCTCTTAAATAACAAGGGTCGAATTTTGATATATCGCGATCAGCTAAATTTTTTCTATTTGTTTGTAAGCCTATGATTACATATCTTGGCTTTTCAATCTGTGAGGACGTTTTAATTGACCAAGTATGCTTAGTTGTTTTAGGTAATAAGGGATACTCATATAAATCCCAATTTCTAAAAGCCAAATATAGAGAACGATCCTTTTCCAATAACTTTAGTAAATTAACTTTTTCTTTATCTGATACCTTGACGTGTGGAACGCGCCAAACTAACTTATTTATTATTATATCTTCAAGAACCTCACCAGATGGAACTTTCAAAGAATTCAAATTTGTATTACTGCGTAATAATATCAGTTCATGTTTACAATTCATAATTATTTTCTTATAATCTTCAGCAAAGCCCAAAATATTACTAAGAGGTATTGAGGCAGAAAAACTATTTCCATGGGTTGTTTTTGTTCCATTTATATCCCAACCCCAAGCTTTTGCTATCTTAGCTTCATTTTCATTAAATGATACTAAACTCTTCATTGTTGTAGTCATTCCAGCATTTTTGATTCTATCTATTTCAACTCCATTTAGTTCATAACGAATATCTTGAAAAAGAAACAGTAATGGATTGTTTGTGAATTCCACAGCAGTAACTTTTAGTTTTGTATCCTTCTTTATGATGTTTACTGTTCCTTCTAAATAAAGGGTACTTGCTGATGGTAGTATGTATAAATCCTGCTGATTGATAGGTATGCGGATTTCATCATTCCTGTTAAAACTTGTTACGTAAGGTTTATATGAATGATATTCGATACCGTCTATGGTGTTATCGTATGCTGGTGAACTTGTTATATCCAAAATGTTCATTTTAATAGACCAATTAATTTCAGGAACTTTTTATTTTCCCTGGTCAATTTAATTTTTTTCTTAGTTGTTCCTTTTTGGATTGTTCGATGAGTACTGATGTGTTTCATTATTGAATTACTACTTTTATTGAAGTCGATCATCTTTTCCTGATATGCAAATATAATTGAACTTCTTCACCGCGTAGATTTATTAAATTATTATTAATATCTAATAATCTAATATTAATAGTGCTGACGTCAATTTGATTGACAGGAAAATAAATTATATTCTTTGGCACTTCTATTATTCGGTATCCTGGAGGCACGTTAGGAGCAAATTCATAAAGAATATGGCTTGGTTTTCCATTAATATATGATCCGCTCACTATATCACATTCGACTCTTACCACTGTTGTCGATAAAATGTTAACTGGGAGTTGCGACTCGTGTATTATATTGGCTTTAAGAGTTTTATTACCAAATCCTAGTAAAGTTCCTGGAGAATTAGCTTTTTCAAAATGGATATCTTTAGAGCAGAAGATAAACGATTTCAACGTGTTATTATTGCAAAATAAATTAAAAGCGACTCCTTTTTTTACGTTTGACTTTAGATAATCAGAAATATCTTGCAGTTCGTAAGTGCCTTCTGGTATGTCTACGACTTCGTTATTGTCATAATAATATTTATTGTTTCTGTTATCAATGTTAGGTATTGAATTGAATGTTGAGAAATATAACAGAGCACACTCGTATTCATCATCAAATTGTAAAGCTGGATAATAGGTAGTGGATAAAATAGAGGTGTTGCCTGTTATTGACAGCGTGAAAGACATTTTAGAAATGATGGTAATAAAAACACGTTTATAAATATATAGTCACAATACTTTATTAGAACATTTTATACAAATAGTATTAGCATAACATTTTTTCCAAAATTCACTTAGGAACTTTAAACATAAATGACCACAATTAGATGTATTAAAACGTTGATATCTACAATAATTGTATGTTATATTAAATTTTAAATATCTTATTAACTCAATTGGTGGCTTTAAATCACCAAAGCTATCAAAATACTCACAATAGTTAAAATGTTTTACATAGGCTACCCAATGGGTTCCTTCATTCTCTGAGCTATCTAAATTAACAATCGCACACTCAATGTCCTTAGGCTTTGGCGGCAATTCATTTCTCATGAAAACACCTCTAAAGTAAGGTATGTGTTTAGTAGCATACTCTAATATGTCTATATCAGTGAGAGCACGCTTGGGTAACCTTTCTATTAGTTTTTTGAACTATTTACAAAAAGACCATTGCCTTTTTTATATGGTTTTATATATAAGCCTTTTCCTAAGGCGATACTTTCCATCGTTTTATTATGACGTTGGGCTTCTTCCAAATTCTTTTTAGCTGCTTTATGATCATTTACAGCTTTAGTAATACCTGCTGCACCTCCAACCAATGCACCTAGAGCAGACAGTCCTGCGAATATTGGTATAAGTGGTAAAATACCACCTGTTTTTGGTAACGGTATTACACGAGGCAGACACACTCCTTTTTTATTTTTTATCAGTTTTTTCGCAGCTGAATATGCAGCTTTAATAGCTCTAGAATTGCTTTTTGGTTTTAATTTTTTCAGTCGTTTATGTATTGTAGAGACGATCGATTTAAATGTTCTCACGCCAGCACCATGCTTCATTTTGGTTTTCATCACTTTGCTCACAAGCCACGAAGACAGTTTTTCTCCTCTTCCTGCATTTTTCGATTTCATCCGTTGCTTTGCCATATTTAATAATTCTAAATCAGCTCTGTGTCGATCTTCCAATTTATTTGAATTATCGTATGCTATATCGTGTCTCATGCAAGCATTATCAAGCTCATTAACTCCTTGATCACCTCTCAATAATCGTTTTCTTAATCTGGTACCAGGTCCACAGTAATTGTACCCAGGTAAATGCAATTCAAATGGTAAGTTATTTATGATGCTGTTAACGAGTCCACCACCATGCATAGCTGAGTTATAAATGAGATAAAATATCTAAATAGACTTAATTTTATATACTTATGTATGTAACTCTATAGAAAAGATAATCATACAATTGCTCGTTTTTCAATCCAACTGTTTTCAGTACTAGGTAGACCTAACCACTTTACGAATAATTTATTACCTTTTTTTCTTATAACCTTTTCAATTAAATACACATTAGGACACTTAGTTTTTTGAAGTTCTTGTTCATAAAAACTTCCTAAAATTGGTTGATAGTGTAGATCTTCTATGGAATAAGTGATAGGTTTAGAACCATGAACTTTTTTAATCAAAAACAATTCCGTAGACCAGTTTGGGGTGTATCCTTTTTCAAAGTTACCTTTATATTTACTTATACGAACATGGTCACCAACTTCTAATTTTCTGGTCTTTGACAGACAATTAATTTCCTGTGATTTGATTATATTTCTCAATACTTCACTTTGGTTTGATTGGTTAACATCGTTTGGTTTATATTTTATTGTTCGATGTATTGTGTTATTGTATGTTGCCATAACACTTTCTAAAAGCTTTCCAATCCATTTATAACTACCATTCAAACTAAAATTTTTATACAACTTGTTCTTGAGAGTTTTGATTAGTCTTTCTACTATAGAAGCCTTTTTTATGGAATATGTAGAGTAATGATTAATTTTATTTTTTAGCATAACTTTTTTAAATTCATCGTTATAAAATTCTGTGCCCATGTCAGTTTGTAAGTTAACTGGCTTTCGATAATTTTTAAATAATAGCGAACTAAATGCATTTGCTATTTCGGATTTAGTCTTCGTTTTAACAGGGATAGCCCAGGAAAATTTAGAAAAACAATCTATTACAACAAAAATATACCTATATCCATTATTACAACTTTTTATATTTTGAAAATCCATAAGATCAGCTTGCCATAAATCATCAATTCCTCTTAATATTACAGATCGTCGAACAAAGTTTTTACGAGCTGTTTTATGAATTTCATTTACTATTTGTAGCTTACTCATTTCTTTGATTTAATGATTTGGTCTAATTCAGCCTTTGTATAATAATCTGCTTTTAAATTCTCAATGCCTTTTTTAACATCTGCTTTTAAATCGTTGAATATTATATCGACTTCTTGTTTTTTTACAAACAATTGAGATTGGCTGTCTACGTATTCCTTGTTCACAGCATCGGTATTTTTCAATGGAATTGTAATCCCAGTCAACCTTGTATTTTGTAAATCGAACTCTCCGGTTTCAGTTCGCATCAAGACTTTATCAAAATTTTCTAAAAAGTCTGGTAAACGCAATCGTTTATGAATATGATGTCCAAACTTATCCATTATTGTGAACTGATGGGTGTTGTTGACAAAGATCAAATGATACTATTTTTAGAAATGTATGCTATTTATTAAGGTATAATGTTGCTTTCGCGCAGTTCTTCTATAATAGATATTATTTCATTATCTAACCCAGTGTTACCAGCATCTTTTGAAGCAATCAATAGTTTTAATCTTTCAACCAGTTCATTAGGATTGTCCCAGTAAACGTAGTCAACATTTTTCTTCCACTGTTTCAACAGAGGTAGTCCTTTTCCTTGATGAAGTAAATCAGGTTGACTACTGTCAGTGCTCGCTGAAACTTTACGCAACTTAAATAGCGGTTTTATTATATTCAAGTATTTTCGACCTCTGTTACTTCTGATTGGTTTATTTGGATCGAATTCTCTTCGGTGCACATTTGTTTCTAGTAACATTATTTTATAATGTCTCAAATCTTCATCAGTTATTGCAGATATATTAGGTACTTTTTTAAACAGAAGTTCCTTTATACCAGGAGTATATTTGTACTTGTTTGCACCAACTTGAATATAATCATCAAAAAGAGTTACACGCGAAGATCCCATCATGTGTTTACCTCGTTCATTTCTCACGCCAAACGGAACATCTTGTAAAGTTTTGGAAGACATGGACCACGAAGAAATTTCTTGATCACTTGAACCTGATTGCACTGATTTAAATGATTCCTCATTTTCTTCATTATCAGATTTTTCTGAATTCTCATAGCTTTCATCTGAATCATTAGAGTCTCTTGGACTAAATACGTCGAACTCGATGTTAGAATCTCTCTTAAGAGTTTTGTCCTTGTCTAATGGACTTGAAGTTTCAAATTGTACTCCTTTAGTTTGGGAACACGTTTTAGATTTTTCCACCATTTCATTAAGAGGACTTGTAATTGGTTTAAAAACAGATTCCAAAATACTATTGTTTTCCATTTCAATATCTCGCATCTTTTTAACCTTATTTTTAACAGCTGCCGCAGCCTTTACAATTTGTCTCTTTAGATTTTTTTCCATATCTTTAAATTGAATTTCAATTGATTGAACTATTGTCAGTGTTCTCACGAAAGTGATAACATATGTTTTTACTTCAGCTATTTATAGTAGGCTAGCAATAGAGTATAATCAGAAATACAATCGTGTTATATTGGCGAATACTCGCCTACAAATTGGACACTTATTACCAATGGAAAAAGCACACTTTGCACAAGCCGCAGCATGACCACAAGGTAAAAAACAAGTGTTAAGCTCTTCTTCTAAACAAATTTTACAGATTATTGAAGATGATGTATTTACTATCAAAGGTAGATCATCCAGTGGAGTCTGTTGGCAATTTTTTTTAATTTCTTCGTATACATAATTTTTCATGCTCTTAACGTAGTCTTTTCCTTTCATTACTAAAACATACGGACATGACTGGAACCAGCGCGCGTGCTCTACCCATGGTTGATCTTCGGAGTTCCAGTCTTTAAGCCTTCCATCGCAGTAAAAACAAATAACTCTATCGTCACAGCCTGCATAAAAAAATCCTGCTTCAGCCATTTCTTGTGGTTTTTGTGTTAATCCTCGAGGCCAGGTATCGAAACTTCTTAAACGTTTGTATACAGTGGAGTATATACGGTTCACAGGATTATTAAACATGATTTCTATATTTAATTATTAAGTTTACTGCTATTAGCTGTTTACTTTTCAACACCTCGACAAGCATTGACATATTTACGACATACATACTAATGAAACACAACAAACGTATCGAATTTCTTTCGGTAACATCCTTTGTTTTTTTCACAATCCTTGTTAATCACTACATAACTGTAGGGTTCTTTCCATATATTTGCACACATTTCTCTAAATTCCTGCCACGTCATATCTGTATTGACGTGTTCATCATAAATATGTCTCATATTTATATCATCTTGCTTAAAGAGAACAATTAAATTTGCATTATCTCTCACTAACTGTTTTGGTATTTTGCTATAAGTCTGATTTAGATAAAAACAGTCTATATATTTATGTCTTCCCATTGCAAAATAGTCGCGCATATTATTTTGATTCTCACACGCTACGTCATCGAATATAATTATTGAGTTACATTTTGCTGCCTCTGGAGTAAGAACTTCTTCATTTTCATGATACTTAGAAAAAGTAACACCAGGAACCATTCGTAATACCTGTTCCAAATACATGTATCTCGGTTGATAAAGAGTTTTTGAATAAACATAAACATTTTTAAATTGCAAACCATTTTCATGTAAGATGAGTCCGATAGCCAAATTAGTTTTTCCACAGTTCGACGGGCCACATATTATACATCGTATTGTATTTGGTAAAAGCTTTCCATGACGAAAACTGCGTTTTTCAGAATTAATATTTATATTTTCGAATTTTAATGATATTGGCTGCTTAACGAACTTCATTGCAAGAGCGCTTTTCGCAGAATGATAAGTAATGTTTAGTAACCACATTAATAAACATTATAATTTTCACCGGAGGCTTTGAGAGTTCTAAAACATGTTGATCAAAATTATTACACCGGAAGCTTTGAGAGTTCTAAAACACAAGTGGCGAGAGATAATCAATTTTTAGTTATTGGGTGTTCTACTCCAGCCACATCTGTTGATTAAACGATATACCCAACTGCAACTAGTGAGCGCAGCAAGCGGAGCGAACGCAGTTGGGTATATCGTTTAATCAACAGATGTGGTTGGAGTAGAACACCCAATAACCACCTACTGGTCCAGATATTTTTTATTGAATTTTGTAAATATAAGACTTCTTCTCGAATAAACGCCTTGACCGATTTGCCTGAAATTTTGTGTGAATACATGTCATAGGGCAGAATAGAATATAGGATACTTTTTTTCTGGCTGTCGAGTCAGGGGGTCCAGATATTTTTTATAGAATTTTGTAAATATAAGACTTCATCTCGAATAAACGGCTTGACCGATTTGCCTGAAATTTTGTGTGAATACATGTCATAGGGCAGAATAGAATATAGGATACTTTTTTTCTGGCTGTCGAGTCAGGGGGTCCAGATATTTTTAATTGAATTTTGTAAATATAAGACATCTTCTCGAATAAACGCCTTGACCGATTTGCCTGAAATTTTGTGTGAATACATGTCATAGGGCAGAATAGAATATAGAATACTTTTTTTCTGGCTGTCGAGTCAGGGGGTCCAGATATTTTTTATAGAATTTTGTAAATATAAAACTTCTTCTCGAATAAACGGCTTGACCGATTTGCCTGAAATTTTGTGTGAATACATGTCATAGGGCAGAATAGAATATAAGATACTTTTTTTCTGGCTGTCGAGTCAGGGGGTCCAGATATTTTTAATTGAATTTTGTAAATATAAGACATCTTCTCGGATAAACGGCTTGACAGATTTGCCTGACATGTTGTATAAAGACAGTTCATAGGACAGAATAGGATATAGAAAACTATTTTTCTAGCTATCAAGTCAGGAGGTCCAAATATGTTTAATTGAATTTTGTAAATATCAGACATCTTCTCGAATAAACGCCTTGACCGATTTGCCTGAAATTTTGTGTGAATACATGTCATAGGGCAGAATAGAATATAGAATACTTTTTTTCTGGCTGTCGAGTCAGGGGGTCCAGATATTTTTTATAGAATTTTGTAAATATAAGACTTCATCTCGAATAAACGGCTTGACCGATTTGCCTGAAATTTTGTGTGAATACATGTCATAGGGCAGAATAGAATATAGGATACTTTTTTTCTGGCTGTCGAGTCAGGGGGTCTAGATATTTTTAATTGAATTTTGTAAATATAAGACATCTTCTCGGATAAAGGGCTTGACCGATTTGTCTGACATGTTGTGTAAAGACAGTTCATAGGGCAGAATAGGATAAAGAATTCTTTTTTTTGGCTATCAAGTCAGGGGGTCCAAATATTTTTAATTGAATTTTGTAAATATAAGACCTCTTCTCGAATAAACGGCTTGACCAATTTGCCTGGCATGTTGTGTAAAGACAGTTCATAGGGCAGAATAGGATATAGGATACTTTTTTTGGCTATCGAGTCTGGGTGTCCAGATTTTTTTTATTGAATTTTGGGTATGTGTGGCCACTTATCAGCTAAACGGCTTGACCGATACGGCTGAAATTTTCTACATATACAGCTCATATGGCATAGAAGCACATAGGATCCTTTTTTTCTGGCAGTCGAGTCCAGGTGTCTAGATTTTTTTTATTAAACTTTGTAAGTGTGTGGCCTCCTCTCAGTCAAACAGGTCAACCATTTCAGCTGAAATTTTGTGCACAGATGGTCAATAAGACATAGGATACTTTTTTTTTGGCTGGTAATTTCGGGTGTCCATAATTTTATTCTGGAGTAATGTGTTGCCTCTTAGCGGCAATCGTTTTGACCGATTCAGCTCAAATTTTGTACAAATTCAGTTAATAGGGCATAGAACGACAAAGGATATTTTTTTTAACAGTTGAGTTTGGGTAACTAATTTTTTTTAATTGATTTTTTTATACGTGTGACCTCTTCTCGGTTAAACGAGTTGACCGATTGAGCTAAAATTGTACAGAGACAGTCAATAAGACATAGACCAAGAGTAGAGTCTATTATTCGAGCACATTGGTTACATTTTTTACAATCGAGTCCGGTTGTCAGTTTTTTATTGTTGAATTTTGTATATGTTTGGCCTCTTTTCGGCCAAAACGCTTGACCGATTCACATGAGATTTTGTACAAAGACATGTACACATAAATAGTACACATTAATAGGGCATAAAAGGCAAAGAATACTTTTTTTCGGCAGTTAAGTGAGGGTGCATATATTTTATGTTAACTTTACATAGAGTTAACATAATCATAAAAATTTGACCTTAGGTTCGTCTATAATGACTTAATTAGTGTCTTGATTAGGCCATAAAACTGTCAGGATCATTAGAAGTCATCAAAATTTACGCGCTGGCTTTGCTTGCCCAACGTGTTTATCTGCTTTGTGGGAAGTATTTCAAAACCTTTCGTGTTTTAACAGCCTTAGGGTAATTGGTGTTGACTTAATAGGTCATAAAAACTGTCAGGGTCATAAAAAGTCGTAAAAAATTTTTGCGCTCGCTTTGCTCGCGTAGTTATAGCACTCTCTGCGCAAGCATTTGTTTTATCTACTTTGTAGGAAATATTTCGTCAACTTTTGAATTTTAATAGCCATATGCATCAAAACGAGTCATAAATTGAAACATAACAACCTTCAATAATCATAATGATTATTAACCTTAAAATAAGTGGATATCACGTTTAACACTGATGTCATCGGTGTTGACTTAGTAGGTCATAAAAACTGTCAGAGTCATTAAAGGTCGTAAAAAAATTCCGCGCTCGCTTCGCTCGCGCAGGGATAGCGCTCGCTACGCTCGCGCAAGCATTTATTTTATCAACTTTGAAGGTAATATTTCAGAAAATTTTGTATATTAATAACCACATGCATCAAAACGAGTCATAAATGAAAACTGTACAATCTTCAATAATCATAATGATTATTAACCTTAAAATAAACGATTATCAACTTTAACCTGAGTGTCATCAGTGTTGACTTAGTAAGTCATAAAAAGTCGTAAAAAATGTTCGCGCTCGCTTCGCTCGCGCAGTGATAACGCTCGCAACGCTCGCATTTATTTTATCTACTTTGTAGGAAATACTTCGTCAACTTTTGAATTTTAATAGCCACATGCATCAAAACGAATCATACATTGAAACAGAACAACCTTCAATTAAGTGGATATCACGTTTAACCCTAATGTCATCGGTGTTGACTTAGTAGGTCATAAAAACTGTCAGGGTCATTAAAGGTCGTAAAAAAATTCCGCGCTCGCTTCGCTCGCGTAGGGATAGCGCTCGCTACGCTCGCGCAAGCATTTATGTTATCAACTTTGAAGGTAATATTTCAGCAAATTTTGTATATTAATAACCACATGCATCAAAACGAGTCATAAATGAAAACTGTACAATCTTCAATAATCATAATGATTATTAACCTTAAAACAAATGATTATCGACTTTAACCTGAGTGTCATCAGTGTTGACTTAGTAGGTCATAAAAAGTCGTAAAAAATGTTCGCGCTCGCTTTGCTCGCGCAGTGATAACGCTCGCAACGCTCGCGCAAGCATTTATTTTATCTAATTTGTAGGAAATACTTCGTCAACTTTTGAATTTTAATAGCCACATGCATCAAAACGAATCATACATTGAAACAGAACAACCTTCAATAATCATAATGATTATTAACCTTCAATTAAGTGGATATCAAATTGAACCCTGATGTCATCGGTGTTGACTTAGTAGGTCATAAAAACTGTCAGGGTCATAAAAAGTCGTAAAAAATTTTCGCGCTCGCTACGCTCGCGGAAGCATTTATTTTATCAACTTTGTCGGTAATATTTCAGCAACTTTCGCATATTAATAACCACATGCATCAAAACGAGTCATAAATGAAAACTGTACAATCTTCAATAATCACAATGATTATTAACCTTAAAATAAATGATTATCGACTTTAACCTGAGTGTCATCAGTGTTGCCTTAGTAGGTCATAAAATTTGTCAGGGTCATAAAAAGTCGTAAAAAATTTTCGCGCTCGCTTCAGTCGCGCAATTATCTACTTCGAATGTAATTTTTGAGCAAATTTTGTATTTTAATAGCCACAAACAAAACGTGTCATAAATTGAAACAGAACAACCTTCAATAATCATAATGATTATTAACCTTTAATTAAGTGGATATCAAATTTAACCATAATGTCATCGGTGTTGACTTAGTAGGTCATTAAAACTATCAGGGTCATAAAAAGACGTAAAATAATTTTTCGCTCGCAAAGCTCGCGACGCTCGCGCGAGTATTTATTTTATCTGCCTTGAAGGTAATATTTCAGCAAATTTTGTATATTAATAACCACATGCATCAAAACGAGTCATATTTTTAAACAGTACAACCTTCAATAATCATAATGATTACTAACCTTAAAATAAGTGGATATCACGTTTTACCGTGTCATCGGTGTTGACTTAGTAGGTCATAAAAACTGTCAGGGTCATAAAAAGTCGTAGAAATGTTTCGCAGTAATAACGTTATATAGCGTGTTACATAATATATGTATATAACATGTATATAATAGCATGTTTCAACAGCCTCATACATTAGACTGACTCAAATACTTAAACAGCAAAACTTGGTAAACCTCGGTTAGGTTTACCAAGTAATTATTAATGACTTTAACAATAGACGATATCGAGTTCGACCTAAGAGTCATCTATAGTGAGTCGATTATTATGTCGTAAATTTGTCAGGGTCATAAAAAGTCATAAAAAATGTTCGCTCGCGCAATGATAGTTCTCGCTGCGCTCGCGCAGCTATTCATCTTATTTTCTTTGTAAGAAATGTTTCAGGAACTTTTGTGTTGAGTCAAACATTTAAACAACACAACTTCGTATACCTAACCAAAATGAATAATGAATTTAACAATAGAGGATATTGAGTTCGACTTTAGGGTCATCTATGGTGACTTGGCCTAAGAGATCATCGATCTTGACCTCATAGGTCATAAAGGCTCAAATAACGCGGGCGAAGCCGCGGGTAACAGCTAGTTTTCAATAACTACAAATATTATTACATAATTCATTGTTTCGTTGTATGATTTTTATACTTCATAGACTTACATATGTACTCGTATGTCCTTAAATTATTGAAAGTTAATTTTAATAGGATTAAATTAGACATTAGTCGTTTCAGGTTAATGTAATTTATGTTGCCCAATGCCTTGTTGAACCAACCAACCCTTTTTGGTTTGTAATAAATGTTGTATTTTCATACGACTTTTTTGGATCGATCTTTTGAAAATCGGATCAAATGCATGCGCTCCGATCCGCGGATCGGATCGAGGCGTTGTGATCCCTTACGATCCATAACATCGGATCGAGCTTAAAAAGATCGCATCCCTAGACGCCAAACAAACCGTATTAAGTCGCATAAAGTGAGTCACGTAATTTACGTTGTATTCGGTCTCATACAAAAGCCCGACCTGTGCCACATGGGAACACTAAAGTTATATGCAGGCATAGAATTTCTATTGAACTAAGATTATGCGACTCATTTTACGCGACTCACAACTTAATATATTACGTTCGTTTGGCCTAATACTAAAGTGACAGAAAATCGGAAATCATAGCATGAATCGCCTTCTGCATATGATAGTAGCGTAGACCAACTTAGTAATGATCTTTTTAAGGTGGCTAACAAGAGCTAGAGGAGTAAATGCTGTGGCATTTGTTTGGAAAGGTCTTCGTCGTCCAACCGTGGACTATATTATGGATATTGAACTGAAAATCACGCTGGTTCATTAGTAAATTATCATAGCATATCTCCTAGTACCGTTTAGTATACCTTATCTAATTTGTTCTCATAAATATTAACGCACAATAAAATAATTTGCAAGAAAAATTTCAAAGAAAACGAACAACTCCAAGAGTTCAAGTCTCGCGAGAAAATTTGCGTTGCAACGTGCAACATTTCAAACTTCGTATTTTTTAAAGTGTACCACTAGGTAACATTTTCGTAACTTTTGCAAGACCTTTGTGAAAATATTGTTAAAGTTTGTATAATGTTGCTTGCATTTTGCATTAGATGAAAACGTTATACTTACCTGAAGAGCATTCTAACGAGTTTTATGTGACAAGTTCTTTTAAATGCTCTGGGTTGTAAATTTCAATTTATGTATAACTCAGACTTATGCGCGATATTAGATTAATTGGCCACTGATAGCCTATTATATCGATGTTCCGCCTGTATTACTACTAAAAAGTTGCTTATCAAGGAGAAAATCTGTCGCCGTAACTTTACGGTGTTCCGCTAGCATACAGCCATTGAGAGTTAGAGTATTCTAGGCCCAGAGCGTGTTTACCATATTTGACCACGTCATCGTTCACCACCAGGAAAGATAGTGGTCAAACGCTAGCTTATAAGATATTAAAGGTACGGCCACACCGCAGCGTCCTGCGATCTGCGGGCGCGTTCTCAGTACTTTTCGATTGTTTTCTGATCGCGTTTGGTGTGAACCAGTCGGTTTTTTAAAATAATGGTTATGGTAAGATGTAAAAGGACAAGCACGACGCTCGCCTGATGGTAAGCGATGACGTCTACCTATAACAGATACAGCGGCATGCAACATTCTGAACTGCCAGAATTTTGCATTTCATTGCACTGCGCCTGTTACCTTGAGACATAAAGATGTTGAGTAATTGCATGCCCTGTAATTTCACTATTCGGTACAAATACTACTGCGCTATTTGATCGCCGCCTAGATCGCGCACGCAGGACGCTGCGGTGTGTACGTACCTTTAAAAAAAATGCTTATTGGAAGACCGCTGGTTAAGATGCGGCAGAAGCCTAAAATCTAAAGTCACCTATTGTTACTCCACCTGAGATCACGTGTAATATTAACAGCTTTCCATTGATTTAGTTCAATAACTGTATAATACATACATTCAAAATTTAAAACCACCACCGACTGATTTATCATCAACACCAATATTATAAATGCGAAAGTCAGTTTGTTTATTTGTTTGTTTGTTTGTTTGGGACTTCTTCACGGTCAAACGGCTTGACCGATTTGGCTGAAATTTTGTACAAAGATAGAACATAGGGCAGAATAGGATACTTCTTTTTTGGCTATCGAGTTAGGGGGTCCAGATATTTTTAGTTGAATTTTGTAAATATAAGACTTCTTCTCGAATAAACGGCTTGACAGATTTGCCTGAAATTTTGTGTGAATACATGTCATAGGGCAGAATAGAATATAGAATACTTTTTTTTTGGCTGTCGAGTCAGGGGGTCCAGATATTTTTAATTAAATTTTGTAAATATAAAACCTCTTCTCGGATAAACGGCTTGACAGATTTGCCTGACATGTTGTATAAAGACAGTTCATAGGGCAGAATAGGATATAGAAAACTTTTTTTCTAGCTATCAAGTCAGGGGGTCCAAATATTTTTAATTGAATTTTGTAAATATAAGACATCTTCTCGAATAAACGCCTTGACCGATTTGCCTGAAATTTTGTGTGAATACATGTCATAGGGCAGAATAGAATATAGAATACTTTTTTTCTGGCTGTCGAGTCAGGGGGTCCAGATATTTTTTATTGAATTTTGTAAATATAAGACTTCTTCTCGAATAAACGCCTTGACCGATTTGCCTGAAATTTTGTGTGAATACATGTCATAGGGCAGAATAGAATATAGAATACTTTTTTTCTGGCTGTCGAGTCAGGGGGTCCAGATATTTTTTATTGAATTTTGTAAATATAAGACTTCTTCTCGAATAAACGGCTTGACCGATTTGCCTGAAATTTTGTGTGAATACATGTCATAGGGCAGAATAGAATAAAGGATACTTTTTTTCTGGCTGTCGAGTCAGGGGGTCCAAATATTTTTAATTGAATTTTGTAAATATAAGACATCTTCTCGAATAAACGGCTTGACCGATTTGCCTGAAATTTTGTGTGAATACATGGCATAGGGCAAAATAGAATATAGGATACTTTTTTTCTGGCTGTCGAGACAGGGGGTCCATATATTTTTAATTGAATTTTGTAAATATAAGACTTCTTCTCAAATAAACGGCTTGACCGATTTGCCTGAAATTTTGTGTGGATACATGTCCTAGGGCAGAATAGGATATAGAATACTTTTTTTCTGGCTGTCGAGTCAGGGGGTCCAGATATTTTTAATTGAATTTTGTAAATATAAGGCATCTTTTTGAATAAACGGCTTGACCGATTTGCCTGACATGTTGTGTAAAGACAGTTGATAAGGCAGAATTGGATATAAAATACTTTTTTTCTGGCTATCAAGTCAGGGGGTCCAAATATTTTTAACAGAATTTTGTAAATATAAGGCATCTTTTCGAATAAACGGCTTGACCGATTTGCCTGACATGTTGTGTAAAGACAGTTCATAGGGCAGAATAGGATATAGAATACTTTTTTTCTGGCTATCGAGTCAGGGGTCCAAATATTTTTAATTGAATTTTGTAAATATAAGACCTCTTCTCGAATAAACGGCTTGACCAATTTGCCTGGCATGTTGTATAAAGACAATTCATAGGGCAGAATAGGATATAGAATACTTTTTTTGGCTATCGAGTCTGGGTGTCCAGATTTTTTTTATTGAATTTTGGGTATGTGTGGCCACTTATCAGCTAAACGGCTTGACCGATACGGCTGAAATTTTCTACATATACAGCTCATATGGCATATAAGCACATAGGATACTTTTTTTCTGGCAGTCGAGTCCAGGTGTCCAGATTTTTTTTATTGAACTTTGTAAGTATGTGGCCTCCTCTCAGTCAAACGGGTCAACCATTTCAGCTGAAATTTTGTGCACAGATGGTCAATAAGACATAGGATACTTTTTTTTTGGCTGGTAATTTCGGGTGTCCATAATTTTATTATGGAATAATGTGTTGCCTCTTAGCGGCAATCGTTTTGACCGATTCAGCTCAAATTTTGTACAAATTCAGTTAATAGGGCATAGAACGACAAAGGATATTTTTTTTAACAGTTGAGTTTGGGTAACTAATTTTTTTTAATTGATTTTTTTATACGTGTGACCTCTTCTCGGTTAAACGAGTTGACCAATTGAGCTAAAATTGTACAGAAACAGTCAATAAGACATAGACCAAGAGTAGAGTTATTATCCGAGCACATTGGTTACATTTTTTACAATCGAGTCCGGTTGTCAGTTTTTTATTGTTGAATTTTGTATATGTTTGGCCTCTTTTCGGCCAAAACGATTGACCGATTCACATGAGATTTTGTACAAAGACATGTACACATAAATAGTACACATTAATAGGGCATAAAAGGCAAAGAATACTTTTTTTTCGGCAGTTAAGTGAGGGTGCATATATTTTATGTTAACTTTACATAGAGTTAACATAATCATAAAAGTTTGACCTTAGGTTCGTCTATAATGACTTAATTAGTGTCTTGATTAGGCCATAAAACTGTCAGGATCATTAGAAGTCATCAAAATTTACGCGCTGGCTTTGCTTGCCCAACGTGTTTATCTGCTTTGTGGGAAGTATTTCAAAAACTTTCGTGTTTTAACAGCCTTAGGGTAATTGGTGTTGACTTAATAGGTCATAAAAACTGTCAGGGTCATAAAAAGTCGTAAAAAATTTTTGCGCTCGCTTTTCTCGCGTAGTTATAGCACTCTCTGCGCTCGCGCAAGCATTTGTTTTATCTACTTTGTAGGAAATATTTCGTCAACTTTTGAATTTTAATAGCCATATGCATCAAAACGAGTCATAAATTGAAACATAACAACCTTCAATAATCATAATGTTTATTAACTTTAAATTAAGTGAATATCAAATTTAACCCTAATGTCATCGGTGTTGACTTAGTAGGTCATAAAAACTGTCAGGGTCATACAAGGTCGTAAAAAAATTCCGCGCTCGCTTCGCTCGCGCATGGATAGCGCTCGCTACGCTCGCGCAAGCATTTATTTTATCAACTTTGGAGGTAATATTTCAGCAACTTTTGTATATTAATAACCACATGCATCAAAACGAGTCATAAATGAAAACTGTACAATCTTCAATAACCATAATGATTATTAACCTTAAAATAAATGATTATCGACTTTAACCTGAGTGTCATCAGTGTTGACTTAGTAGGTCATAAAAACTGTCAGGGTCATAAAAAGTCGTAAAAAATTTTCGCGCTCGCTTCGCTCGCGCAGTGATAACGCTCGCAATGCTCGCGCAAGCATTTATTTTATCTACTTTGTAGGTAATATTTCAGCAACTTTCGCATATTAATAACCACATGCATCAAAACGAATCATACATTGAAACAGAACAACCTTCAATAATCATAATGATTATTAACCTTCAATTAAGTGGATATCAAATTGAACCCTTATGTCATCGGTGTTGACTTAGTAGGTCATAAAAACTGTCAGGGTCATAAAAAGTCGTAAAAAATTTTCGCGCTCGCTACGCTCGCGGAAGCATGTATTTTACCAACTTTGTAGGTAATATTTCAGCAACTTTCGCATATTAATAACCACATGCATCAAAACGAGTCATAAATTAAAAAAGTACAACCTTCAATAATCATAATGATACCTTAAAATAAGTGGATATCACGTTTCACTTGAGTGTCATCAGTGTTGACTTAGTAGGTTATAAAAACTGTCAGGGTCATAAAAAGACGTAAAAATTTTTCGCGCTTGCTTCACTCGCGCAATTATCTACTTCGAATGTAATTTTTGAGCAAATTTTGTATTTTAATAGCTACATGCATCAAAACGAGTCATAAATTGAAACAGAACAACCTTCAATAATCATAATGATTATTAACCTTTAATTAAGTGAATATCAAATTTAACCATAATGTCATCGGTGTTGACTTAGTAGGTCATAAAAACTATCAGCGTCATAAAAAGACTTAGTAGGTCATAAAAACTGTCAGGGTCATAAAAAGTCGTAAAAATGTTTCACAGTAATAACGCTACATAGCGTATAATAGCATGTTTCAACAGCCTCATACATTAGACTGACTCAAATACTTAAACAGCAAAACTTGGTAAACCTCGGTTAGGTTTACCAAGTAATTATTAATGACTTTAACAATAGACGATATCGAGTTCGACCTAAGAGTCATCTATAGTGAGTCGATTATTAGGTCGTAAATTTGTCAGGGTCATAAAAAGTCATAAAAAATGTTCGCTCGCGCAATGATAGCTCTCGCTGCGCTCGCGCAGCTATTCACCTTATTTTCTTTGTAAGAAATGTTTCAGGAACTTTTGTGTTGAGTCAAACATTTAAACAGCACAACTTCGTATACCTAACCAAAATGAATAATGAATTTAACAATTGAGGATATTGAGTTCGACTTTAGGGTCATCTATGGTGACTTGGCCTAAGAGATCATCGATCTTGACCTCAAAGATCATAAAGGCTCAAATAACGATATAAGAATATAATATATAAAATAATATTTAAAATATAAGAAAAATTAAGATAGTTTCCTTCTCGAAGTTGTATTTGCCTAATTGCAACTTAAGAGTAATTAAGATAGTTTAAAAACTAAACCAACCGACTTCCATGTCCCGCGAGACAGTTTCAGTAGCAAGACTGAATTACAGACAAGTTTGAGACGTTTATCGACATATCTCTGGAGATACTTATCAAACCTCAATGAATTGCTATGGGATCATCTCGGAAATGTACCCTACCGATTAAAAAAAAAATCATTTGAATCAGTTCACAATTGACGGAGTAATCGCGTAACATGCGTATAAAAAAAGAAAAAAACATACAGACGAATTGAGAACCTCCTCCTTTTTGGAAGTCGGTTGAAATAGCTTATAATCTGTATACAGCTGAACGGATTTTCATGAATTGTCATCACTCTAGATGAAGACACCTATCAATCGAAAAAAAAAACTAAATCAAAATCGGATCATCGATCATCCGTTTAGGCACTCTGATGCCACAGACTGACACACAATATATACACAGATTACAATAGTCAAATTTATAAAACCCTTTCCTTGGGCGTCGGGGGTTAAAAAGAAAAACCAGTACCGATGAGGTACTGGTTTTTCTTTTTAAGTGAAATCACAAAATCTTTAAATTATAATACTGATGATGACGAGTTAACAAAATAAAAAAAACATCAAATCACTCAATAACTTTCCATGCAAAGCCATCACATAAAATGGAATAACTTTTAAAAGAAACAAACCACAAATTACCTTTCAGCTCCAGAACAATACATCGCAATATTCTGTTATAATCAGAAATATCTCAAGCGTCGAGAACGAAATAGGTGTTATTCATGAAAAACATATTCAGAGCCTACAAATATTGTAAATCACTGTAACGAAGCTATCTGTTCTGTGAAATACAGGTAGCTCCCGCTGAGTATTACTTATTGTCAGACACGTCTAGGGAAATATATTACATCTATTTTCAACCGACTTAAGAAAAGAGAAGGTTCTGAAATCATTTGTATCTTTTTTAGGGTTCCGTAGTCCTGACAAGGAACCCTTATAGTTTCGTCATATCCGTCTGTCTGTCTGTCTGTCTGTCCGAGGTTTTGCTAAGAGACCGTTAATACTAGAAAGCTAAAAATATATTTTTTAGGGTAGCTTCCCTATATGAGTAGTGGGGATGAATTTTTTTTTCATCGTCTACCCCATCGTGTGGGGTATCGTTGAATAGGTCTTTTAAAATGACTTAAGGGTTGCCAATACCATTTATTGATTGAATGCTCCATTTACGAAATATTAAACTTTAAAGTGCAAAATTTTGTTCCAATAGGGCGTCCCCCCCCCCCTTCTAAAAGCTAAACTGCGGGCTTGAAAAATCTAGAAAAATGTGTGATAGTAGCGCATTTCATGAACTTAAAAGGAAAATTATAGCGGTTAAGATAACTTTATTAGTTTAGCAGTAATCGTCGTTGAACTTGGGTGTTAGATAATTTTGTACCAAATACAAAATCCATAGAATAAATCCGTTAAAGTGACAAAGACGGAGTACCTAGTTGCTTGTGTATAACGGGTAAAGACTTGCATTCAATAACAAGCTACTACGGAACCCTACACTGCGCGTGACCCGACATGCACTTGGCCGGTTATTTTAAAGTGAAACTTATTTAGGCGCACTGGTGTAAAATTTGACGGAAGTGACGCAGCGTCACGGTCTGAAGGCAGCGGAAGTGACGTAAGCGTCATGTTATATTTTATTTTTATAAATGCCCTCTATTGTAGAACGGTGTAACTACGAAAACGTATTCGCTAAAGTTCAACAGATGAAAATTTCAAAAAAAAAGTAGTGATGTTGAAAAATAAATTGAATGAACATAGAAGATTCACTCTAACGTATAGCTTTCTACGCACCCTTTTTAGGGTTCCGTACCTAAAGGGTAAAACGGGACCCTATTACTAAGACTCCGCTGTCCGTCTGACTGTCTGTCTGTCTGTGTGTCTGTCTGTCTGTCTGTATGTCTGTCTGTCTGTCTGTCTGTCTGTCTGTCTGTGTGTATGTCTGTCTGTCTGTCTGTCTGTGTGTCTGTCTGTCTGTCTTTCTGTCCGTCTGTCACCAGGCTGTATCTCATGAACCGTGATAGTAAGACAGTTGAAATTCTCACAGATGATGTATTTCTGTTGCCGCTATAACAACAAATACTAAAAACAGAATAAAATTAAAAGTAGTAGAGGGTACGAGACCCCATACAAGAAACGTATTTTTTTTTCGGCATTTCACGCCATCTATGAACGCTTAGTTAGGTAAACGACCCGTAGATGGCGTTATATTGAAATGTCGAACCCTAATACCTTTAACACGTTAGATGGCGTTATAAGAAATAAAATATTTAGTAATTATTATTTTTTGCTGGCGAAAAATAATAATGATATTTTTTGCTCGATCTTAATAAATACTGTACGCACCCTAGTAGTGTGAGTCCGACTTGCACTTGGCCAGTTTATTTTGTATATTTGTTACACTATTACTCCGACAATTGTGAACGGATTTGAATGATTCCTTTTTCATGAGTAGGGTATATCTTCATGGTGGTCGCACTAGATTATACGATTCATTGAGATTTCATGAGTATCTCCAGAGATATAGATATTAAACTATGTTAGAAATATTCATTAGTTTCAGTAGCAACTGAAACTGACTCGCGCCACATACTCATGTGCTCGCGCGGCATGTAAAGCCGGTTTTTAGGGTTCCGTAGCCAAATGGCAAAAAACGGAACCCTTATACATTCGTCAAGTCTATCTGTCAGTGCGTCCGCCAGAGTGAAGCCAAGTATAAGGACTAACCAATTGAAATTTGGTAGGTAGATTTGTAGTGCGAGTCCGACTTGCACTTGGCCAGTTTATTTAGTTATAAAACTATCTTATTATTGCTTAAACAACTATTTATATAATAATAAATATATCTGAATATACGTTATATCGAACCGAGTGTTAATTTAAGGTACGGCCTCACTGCGGCGTCCTGCGATCTGCGGTCGCGATCTTAGAATAGTTAGTACTTTTCAATTGTTTTCTGATCGCGTTTGGTGTGAACCAGTCGGTACAAATATTACTGAGCTATCTGATTGCCTAGATCGCGCACGCAAGCCGCGGCGGTGTGTCCGTACCTTTAAACATGATTTTTTGTAAGCGCAAAACGAAAAAATACGACGACAAACGACTTTTGCTAGTCATATTTTTCAGTACCAACTTTAAGATATCTACATATCTCTAGAGATTGAAAGTATATTCTTGTACAAAAAAATATTTTCTAAATTGTTTGATATTTACGGTTTTTCTTATAAACGGTTAAACAAAAATTGTTTAATTTAAGTTAAATAATTAGTTTAACTTCCTTTTATATACATTGTTTATAACTGCCATATTCTCGCTGAAGAAAATAAGTAAACGAGACCAACCTAAACTATAATTAACATTATAATAATAATAATATGTAGGTCCTACTAAAATATAAAAAAATACTTGTTGGAACAATACAAACTTTAAATTTAGAAACTCAATTTTCAATAACAAAGTTAATGTTACCATGTCACATTTTTATTTATAGATTTTTATATTAGCACCGCTGTTCATCAATAGAACCTTCGTTTGTTTTATAAAGCCCATGCCAGTTGTTACATGATAAATTAATCTTGTCATGGCACCGATAGGTCGCAGTAACGATACCAATGACAAACGATGTGTAGCTGACTTATGATCACCGGTTTATGAAAATATTTTCAGCTTTTGAGTAATATTTTGACAGAATTGTTGGGTTCATTTCCTCTTTGTTATTGGATTTGTTTGAACACTGATATCCATGTGGCTAATTTTGTTTTAAGGTAGGTCAGCATTTGACCATAGTCAGTATTCACATTTTGAGGGTAGGTGGTGGAATAGTTGTAAATACGTGAAATAGAGCAGATTTTTTTGTACCAACATATTCTCGTGCCAGTATGGACTTATGGAATTTAGTTGTGAGTGTCAGTCGTGGTAATATCCAGATCATCCAGCGATTTCAAAACAAAGTGCTGAGGGCTGAGGGGCATCGTAAATCATAGTACCTCCACCGGCCTCCACCGGCCTCCACTGGCCTTCAGTGGCACCTTAAAGTAGATGGCCTCACTAGTGTTATTAGAAAATATGCCAAAGCACACTACCGAAGACTTCATAACAATGTGAACGTCAAAGCTATCTAGCCTCTCGACAACATGGGTAGAGTTTAGATGTCTAAAAAGGATAAATATTTTTGAGTTAGTATAGTGACATGACAGTGATTAGTTTTAGTGAACACAGACTGCAAAAAACACAAGAAAACAGTGTCTTTGCCTTAATAGAGACAATAAGATAACTGCCATTGGATACATTCTTACTTACGATTATCAGCTTACATTAAATTCAAATTACTTATTAGTCTTAAGATTAGATAGTATTTTTTCATAATATTGCAACAACATTGGATATATCATTCCATAGAAAAACAAAAGTGGATTGCTCAATGTCAACCACTCGCAGGCCTAGATTTAATCCTGCTTCACTTCTAATATTTGCATAGTATAAGGATGTTTCCTGATTATAAGCTTCTTGCTGATGGTAAGTAGTTACTGCCACCTATTCACGCCGAAATATCAGAGGTGCTGTCTATGCCATTATGAAGTGGAACCTACCTACAAGGAACTTTTCTTTTGAAGCGACATCGATATTTTCAGGAAGACGTCAGACGGAAGGCTTCTGTGCACGCAGACGAAACAATCGCAGAAGACGGTTAATTTAAATATAAGTTATGCAATACACATGTCAAACAAATCTGTATTTGCTTTCCACTATGGAAATGAAATCTATTTCGGTCCCCTACGCACAGAAAACGATAAAAGTTTGTTTTCCTCTCGAAGTATTCCATCAAACTTTAGTTCTTACCTGAAGAAAAGTTTTACCGTGATATTGCTAAACATATGCGTAAAATGGATGCGGCAAAAATTACAAGCTCTATTAAAGTGTGATTATAAACAATTAATTATAAAAGTTATCAGTTCTTCGGCTAATGTAGCCAACCCATTGCCATCAGCTTACTAATTCAAAAGGTTATGTCGATGACTTTGTTTCGCTGTTGGATCACCTCGTTTGAACTTAAGATCCAATGTTTTTATTAGTGCTATATAGGGCGTCGTTTCTATAACATGTTTACTTGTGCTACGGTCAAATGAATTAAGAATACGAAATTCAGGTTCAATTGTGCACAAAGGCTGAGTAAGGGTTCTGGAAAAAAGTCTATTTAAAAACGCAGGGTGTTACTAGTTTTATATACATTAAACATTTTTGCGTAGGTTTTGGCCTTTACCTCCCCTATATGTGATCCTTGGGTGATGCTAAATGGATGGCCAAAAAATTATATTAGTCGGCCGAAACCTAGTCATTTACCATGTCACGTCTATTTTATTAATGGGCTTTCTTGCCTTCATGTAAAGACTTTGGAGACTTGGAAGGTTTAATATCCTCTTGGATTTATGTCTCCAGCAAGATGTTTATTTTAACAAGATTTTATGTGATACAAAACAAGGGCACTTGTTTGTAAACAATTTTTATTATATGAAAAGCAGCTACACCAATATATCATGTATGAAGTTAAATAAAGTTTACATATTCTGGTGATATTTTTGATCCCACATTTTACCCTTATTTTAAGCTTCTCAGTTTTCACTAGGCCAAAAATGCTTTTGTCCGAATGTTTGTGTGTCTGTCTGTCTGTTCTCACCTACAAGTCGTATTCCTCAATCGATTTTGACGAAAAGTGGTGAACGAGTTCCTTGATTCATATATCGGGTTTTTTTATTGGGTGTAAAATAGGGCGGGAAAGGGAAAAAGTTTGCTGTAGCGTTATTTATCAACGGATTTC
The DNA here is from genome assembly GCA_954871355.1 of Cabera pusaria. Taxonomy (NCBI): domain Eukaryota; kingdom Metazoa; phylum Arthropoda; class Insecta; order Lepidoptera; family Geometridae; genus Cabera; species Cabera pusaria. The sequence goes on along the minus strand of OX940897.1, from coordinate 19,070,505 downwards.
TAATATAATATGCTCTTACCACTATGGAAATATATGAAAATATGTTTTATATTTTTCGATATAATTTATCGAGAGTCCAAAATAATATTTATACATTTCACTAAAGAAAATGTACTACATTCTACTGCTATTATTAATTTACAAAAGCTCTCACCTTACATTGTACCTGGTTTCAACTTTATACCAACTTATTTCTAACTTAAAGTTAGTGTGGTAACTGATACATTAGAAACTTATTTTGCAGCGCTAGAAAATATTTAGTTTTGCAATGTTAATTAAAATTAATTTGATACTTACTACTAAACTGGCTGTTCCATGCTGCTGTTAGTTTTGTTTTGATGATATTATGTAACAGTTTAATTTAGACGGTTTCCTTACTACGGTAAGCAATAACATCTTCATTATAATATCATCATAATTATCATTATCAACCGGTATCAGTCCACAGCTGGACGTAGGCCTCTCCCGAGATGCGCCACTGAGCCTGATCTTCGGCTCTTCTTTTCCAGTCACTGCCCACCGCTTTGCGAATGTCGTCTCTCCACCTGGTCACAGGGCGTCCAACCACAGTCCTACGCTACATTTGCCAATTCGCGGTTTCTACTCTAGAACATGTCTGCCCCAACGGTTATCGGTCCTACATCAGATACTCATTAGGCGCATACACTTTAATAATTGTTTAATAGTCTGACGTCAACGATTGGATGACAACTGAATGGTTCATTACTTTGTTTCTTTTTCAGCTTTTGCTATGTTCATTTGATAATTGATAATGATTTATGATTTTAAAGTGTATGTGTGCGTATATTAATACTGCCTACATACTGAATAAATGCTTTCATTTTTGATTCTTTGATTTTTGAGTCAAATGTTCATTATAATATATACTGTGGTATCTAAAACTCAAGATTGTAAAATTTTGCGCGTTATTGTATTGAGTGTGTTTTTTTTTAATATCATAGGTATAGACTAGCGCGTGATCACTATTTCACCTGATGGTGAGCAATGATGTGGTCAAAGATGGATAACACGCTAGGCTTAGATTACTCTGACCTTCAAGGGATGTGCGCTGCCGGAACACCGTGAGGTTAATACGGCAGTAGATTTACTCTTGATGGTAGTAAGCTATTGTTGGGTAGCAAGTTAGACGATGATTATACATTTATTTTTTTGTTTTGTGTCGATTGAGACCAGTTTCCTTTGATTTTAAGTCTTTATTTTATTAATCCCAAACGGATTATTATAGTATGCAGCGATAAACGCGTTAAACCAGAGATTAACCTAAATACACGGCTCACTTAATTATAAATGTTCGAAGTTTTGAGCCTCCTTCACCGATTAATCTGAGCTAAAGCTTCGGAGATTCAGCCAAACACTTACTTAAAATTAATTGTTTAAAGACTTAGGTTATTAAGGAATCTAGTCGCTTAGCTTGATTCATGAGCCTGTAGTTATAAGAAAACTTTGAGCTTCATTCGAAAATACTTAGAGAACAAATAAAATTCTACATTCAAAATTAAATGTATATCATATAGGCAAGCGTTTGACGACTATCTCGCCTGGTGAAGAGCAACGATGTGGTCGAAGATAGTGAGCATGCTAGGAATACTCTGACTCTCAAGGACTGATGTGCTGCCAGAACACCGTAAAGTTAAGGCAGCAGGTTTTTGCAGTTGTACTGTTTCTAGATCTTAGAAAAATAACCGGTTCTCCAGCATCTCGACTCATTATTCTATTTAGACCGCATCATTGCTCAATGCAATTACATAATGAACCTGCCAAGTACGAGTTGAATACGAAGGCAGTTCCATATGTACAATAAATTAATATAAGATAGAGAAAAATCCACGAATCACTTTTTTGATATTTTTGCCCCATTTTTAATTGAATGGGGGTGAAAGAAATTTTACATATACTATTGGTTCGCATAGTGTGATATCAGCCCAAATTTTTAAACTATTGCATAGCTTCTATCGCGGGCCTTGAGCGTGGAGACCGAATCCAGAAATTCCGTAACGAAAATGAAACCTAACACCCCAACAAACCTCATTTTCATACCCTAGCGTAGTAGGGAGAGATAAGGTCGGCTTTGGTTTCACAAATCATTCAATTTAATAGTCTAACTTGATAAAATGAAACACTTGCGCGTGTGTTAATGGTGTACAACGCCATCTATCGGGTTTTTAATTACATTACTGTATGTAATGCCTAAAACTTGATTTACGTAAAAATGCATAATGAAATACTTGCATGTGTTAACGGTGTACAACGTCATCTATCGGATTTCATCCCCACTTCACATGTAGGGGAGCTACCCTAACCGCAAAAAATAGTGAAAGAAAATGAGTGAGTACTCTATACATACATTTTATTATTATTAATTTGAAAATAAATAATGATCCACAAGAATCCACAACAAAATATGGGACCACCATTGACGCGGTATTTTCCAGATATTTAGAAGATATCAAGTCTCAAACTTATGTTTCTTATTTCAGTTACCATAAACCTATAGTTTCAATGATAAATATTCCTGAATAACCTACATGTATTGTAAGATAATAAAAATATTTTGAACAATATTAACTTCTCGTTTATTTCATAAATGAAAAAAATTGTTTTCGTATCGGTCACCACACTCAAAAAGTGTAACTTGAATTAATATCAAAGAAAAAAAATACTGCATAAATAAAAATGCTATGCAATAGCTTTACCGCGGCAGTCCCCGAGTGCCACACGTCATGTTTTTTACCTCTGTAGGGCCTGGCTGTAACCGATGATGTGGTCGAGGAGCGTGTTCACCACGCTAGGTCTAAAAGACAAATTCAAAGGCTAGGATTGAACCGGTGACCTCAAGATCATAAGTTAAAATAATCTACCCTTTACGCCAACAGGTCATCCATTCTTTTTAAGTACTTATCTCAACATAATATTTGACTATGGCAAATCTCACATCTTCCCGGACGCACAATATTCTTACTGTTTATGTTCTATTTTTAACACCGTCAACCTACAAATTCAAAAACAGGCTTGCTCCCAAAGGGGAAACGTCATCGCAATCACATTACAGCGTGCGTCGTAATTTAATGGACCACGTTCACGCCACTGGAATATTATTTTTCTTTATTAAATTTTTGGCTGATAAGATTTAGCTGTTATTATTAAATATTAAATGGAAACGGATTATGTTATTTCAATAAAGGTACGGCCACACCGCAGCGTCCTGCGTGCGCGATCTCGGCGGCGATCAGATAGCGCAAAGTATTTGTACCTACGGTTCAAACGCAATCTACAGCGATCGGACAAGTTAATTATTGAAAAGTACAAAAAAAACTACTGCGTGAAAAATAGATTTTTGATACCATACTCGATGTATTTTTAAAACATTGTTTTTTGAGATTACTTTTTGGCGCCAAAAATCCTTGATATTGTTTTTCTTTTAGTTTTGATGTACCCAGTGTCACTCTCACGACTAAGACGAATACAAACATACTCACATACTCACTTACATACATATATACACTCGAACGCGGACGCAGGACGCTGCGGTGTGGTCATACCTTAAAAAAGAGTGTGTGTACTTATGTACACGCGTTAGAAGTTATACTTCTGTGGCGTATGGAAAAAAATAACTAAAATGCAGTAGTGAATAACGATAAATATTAAAATTAATCAAAAAGATTTTATTTAAATAAAAAAGGTTTTGCTAACGTAAAAATATGACGTTAAATATGACATATACAACTTGAACATAGAATTGCCACCTAGAACTAACTTCATGGTGTAGAATTTAGGTGTCAGTGTGCGCGCGCATCGTACCGCCTAGAACTAACTTCACGGTGTTAAATTTAGGTGTCGGTGTGCGCGCGCATCGTAAAAATTCACTCTCATCATTTTTCTCTATCGCGCCAAAAGAAGTATAACTTCAATAAAAGAGTTTACTCATTAAAATTTTATAGTTTGTAATCTTTTATAAATTTACGACTTTCATAGTATTTTTAATAAAAGTTCGATAAAAAGCCTTGCAAACAATATTTACCAGTATACTTTGTTGAATGTAACAGAAATAACGTGTTTTGCTATATATAAGGTTGTAAGTAGTTAGAGTGTAGAGTCTAGTGTTTAGTTAGAGTCAAGTATCTTCACCCCTGTGATGTTAAAATAACCCCCTACATTTTTGTTATGTAAAGTTCTTGTGTATGTAAAGTTCATTTTTTTTTAAATCGATGGATCAAACTAGGTATACAAGGTGGTTGAAGACTTATGCATTTATTAAACCCCCATGTAAACTGCCGATATTTTTATTGTTTGAAAAAAAATCATTTTTTTAAATGTTTTTTGGTTGGTGTTCATAATGTCACAATCATATAATATGTTCTCCTAGACTATTTGGCTAGAATCCTGATTTTATAGGGACTGCAAACAAATAAAAGAATAATCTGGCTGTGTAGCCAGATTATTCTATTATCTATTGTAGATAATACTAGTATCTATTATTTTAAGCCCGATGAAGACCTCAAACATCCCTAAAGCCTTCTCCAGCTAGATTCTCTATAAGCAATGAATATCAATCAGAAAAAAAAAACTACGAAGAAAAACTTTTTCCAGCCCGTTATATCCATCTTGTTTTATGTTTATAGGACAGCCAACTCATAAAGAACTAGCTTCAACATATTTTACGAAGAACTCACGACTTTGAAGTCGAAAGTACGATTTGTAGGAAAAAGTAAAGAAAGTACCTACTATGTTATGCAGATTTATATAGCTTCGAATTTTCTTCTTTACGTAGTTTGGTCCTACTTTTATATGAGGGTTGGTTATAATGTGTGGCAGAACATTTAGTTTACAATTAGGCATACTTTTCAATTAATGTTTTAAACTCACAAAAAACACGCAAAAATTGGGTTATTTATTTAAAATCTGGCTATCATTAATTTGGAAAATGCCAAAGAAAACCATACACGGACATAAACCAAAACCCAAAAGCTTGAAAAATGCTTGTTCGATCATAAATTCCCTTGGCCCGTAACATATTTGTTAACCCCCACTCTTCAATAAACAAAATGTTGCACCAATATAGACTTTATTACATCGTAATACGGTAATAAATGTTGCGAGGATGTAAATTAAAGGTTCCAGTTTGCAGGGCACGATGTGGGAGCAATTTTTCTTCATCCCTTCCTCCAATATGTTGCGGGTGGTAGCGCCATCTATCTTGTATGCGGGCCATTATGTAAATCAGTTTGTAAGACCAGACAAATAGACGAGTGGACGGATCTTTGGATTGAATGCGACTTAACAAAGTTTTATGTTTGAAGTACCTACCTAACTAATAAAGGTTCCCAAGTTTTAGGGGTACCATTGTAGTTTTGAGAGGTGGTTGCCCCTTTAAAGAGCTTTTATTACGAAACTAGAAGTGCCTCGCGGCATCGCACGCGTTATAAACTTCTTTCATTTATTTCAAACTTTTCTATTGTATAAACGTTTCTTTCATAAAAACACATCAAAAAGAATTAGCCAAATCGGTCCACCCGTTTTCTAGTTATGGTGTGATCAAAGAAAATAGGGATTCATCTTTTTAAAACCCAAAAAACCATGTTGATTTTCCGACTTTGTTACTCCATTTCAACCTTTTAAAGTTGGAATTAAAAAAAGCCTAAAACAAGTATTTACTTATTAATTTATTAAAATAACAATTCGTTATTATCAATTCGTATCTTTTTTTTTATACCGAACTGTGTAGCTCTTGATCACTATCTCACCTGATGTTAAGTGATGATGCGATCGATGATGGAGCGTGCTTACCCAGAAGATACCTATTCACTCGCGATTTGAAGACCCCCATATTGTACTTAACCGGAAACACAGACTCAGGCAGGGTATTCCATTCTTTGGCGGTTCGTATGATGAACGAAGAAGCAAATCGCTTCGTTCGGGTAGATGGTATATCCACCATAAATCGGTGGCGCCTTTTAGTGTCTCTGGATGTCCGATTATAAAATGGGGATGGTGGAATCAAATCATGCAGTTCCATTGCACACTCCGAAATGTATCCGATAGAAAACCGATAAGCAAGCGACTTTGCGGCGATGCGCGAGACTCTGGAGTCTCTTGCTTACTAGTAGGTCGTCGCTGATGAGTTTCTTGGCTCTCCTCTCAATAGCTTCCAGTGTCTCCAGCTGGTATTTGGCAGAACCATCCCAAAGGTGAGAACAGTACTCCATACACGACCGGACTTGTGCTTGGTAAAGATTAAGCAACTGTCCCGGTGTGAAGTACCGTCTCACCTCAGCCAAAATGCCAAGCTTTTTTGAGGCTAGCTGGGCTCTAAACTCAATATAAGAGCCGAAATTGAGAGTTGATGCCAAGAAGCTCGAGATTGTTACTTATCGGAACGGACACATCCCGGAAAGTAGGAGCCAGTAGAAATGGGCTCCGTTTAGCGGAGAAAAGACACGCCTGGGTTTTTGCAGCGTTGAACTTGACCAGATTGGCATCGCTCCAATCTTCAAGTACTTCTTTAATTTAATTGTTTTTTTTATAATACAGATAAACAGCTTAAATAGGCTTTTTGATAATACTATATACGGTGTGTCCGGACATCAGTCTCAAAACCTTTATGGGGTTAAAATTATAGTATAAATTAATTTTTTCGACAAATCACCGCACAAAAGTAGTTTCTTTCCCACCATATCAAAATGACAGCCATTTGGTTTTTGTGAAATCGAATCACAAGTGATTACACTAATTTCACCATAGCTACTCGTATAGAGGTCCTAGAAACACTTAATAAGTCTAATGCGATAGTTATTGTATGATAAAAAATTAAAATAAACAATATAATGTAATAACAAGACAAAAATTTAAGACAAACATTTTCCAACTTTTGATTCAGAAATAGTACATAAATGCTGCGACCCGCAAGTGCAGCATCACCGGATAATCTTGAATATGCGGGCCGAGACGGAACCTCCTTATTTTTTCTGAAGTCGATTTGAAATAACCACTAACCTAACATTTGTGCTGAGATGGGCCTTTTCAGCAACACATTATTTTTGTAATTAGACATAAGCTATTAGTTATAAATCTCAACTTAATTATTATTATTTCTCTCATGTAACCCAATTTTTTTTTTAAATTTTTAACTCTTGTGTAAAGTTGTGTTATGCTGAATAAATATATTTTCTATCTTCTTCTTTCTTTCTTCTGAAATAAAATTACCGTTATCATTAAGGCATAATAACGAGATATAAGTAAGAACCTCTTGTAAGGTAAATAAATGATTTGATTTTCATAAGTTTTTAACGTACCAGTTAGAGAATTTCTAAAAGCCAGAACATAACTAATACTTGACGGTATCTAGGCAAGACATAACATTAACAACAATAGTACTTTACCCACAGCAGTAACAATTTATTGTAACTAATGGGAGCACTTCCTGGTAAGATCAGCCAAATCTTGTCGTTTGTCATTCTAAGTTACGGATACAAATTATTATGACACTGAGATAATTTTGTAAGGACTATGAAAAGAGAGATATAAACTATTATGTTTTATTGTAATTGTATTTTACTCGCTGAAGTCAGTTGCTGATATTATGTTAAGGGGTTTCCTAACAAGAAGAGAATTAACCCTTCTAGTTTATAACGAAAACCCTTAATGTGGGAACTTGTATCCTTAATCCGAACTATTGAGATGATATTTTTAAATCCATTTTTAGTGATCACCATTACAGTGAAAAATAACTTTTGAGGAAATTTTCACAAATATAAATTCTGGACTGTTTTAGCTTCAGAGTGGTCTTAATTATGTTTGTGTAACTTTTTTACTACGACGATGATTATTAAACCAAAAAATTTTGGTACTTACAAGTTTTCGCGATAATCTAAATATGCACATATCTTTTTATTGAATTGATTTAGGACCTTGATTTTTATACACCTAATAGGGACTATAGACTTTAGTATCTGGTATAAATTTCAACTTGCTAGGTCCACCCGTTCCAGAAAAAATCAGTGGTGACACACGGACAGACAGACGGACAGACGGACAAGAAAGTGATATTATAAGGGTTCCTTTTTTACCTCTTGAGGTACGGAACCCTAAAAAACACTATCACAAAAAATCTATTTAACTAAACTAATAATTAGCGTTGTCTTAAATATTTGGGCTATGTGCGTATCAGTTAAGGAATTAGAATAGATTAGAAAAGGTTTTTTATGCTCTATAGACGAGCAAGTGACCACTATCTTACCTGACCTCACCGCGGCCTGCGTCCTGCGTCCTGCGTCCGCGTGCACGTTCGCGATCTGATTTGATTTGATTGATTTGATTTTCAATCGTTTCCTGATCACCATAGATCGTGTTTGGTGTGAACCAGTCGGTACAAATACTACTGCGCTAGCCGATCGCCGCCTAGATCGCATACGCAGGATTCCGCGGTGTGGTCGTAGGTACCTTTAGTGATGGTGCGGTCTAGAATGCAGCTTGCTAGTCTAGGTACTATAAATATTTACAATAGTCGGTGATTAACAACTGAAAAGGAGTTTCTTAGACAAACTAGTAGTATTTTTTACACTACAAGGTGGCAAACAAACTGACTGTCCGCTTGATGGTAGATGGTTACCGACGCCTAAGCTCTTTTAACCCCTCATTGTATTACAGTGAGAAGATTTTAGCTGGAAGCTCATTCCACATTTTACATGTGTATGGCTGGAAAGATCTAATGAACCCACAGATCTAGGATTTCACTTATAACGTAGTGAAATATAGCGTTAAGGTTAGGAAATGTTCCATATTCAATCACATAAAAAATCGTTAAAAAAACGAATATGCAGTACTCAACCAGTTAAAGTAAGCAAAGAGAGTATTGGCGGAAACGTGGAAAAGTGTGTGTCTCATTGTATTTTTCCTAAAACTTGTATTCTTCCGCGAGTTAATGTGTAATTAAATGTGAATTATTAACCATGAAGTGCCGGTGAATGTGTGCGAGTGTAGGGAAACAGCACAATGTTGAAAAACATGCTATTTGCGTTCTCACCAAAATTCCACTAAAAATCAGTACAGTTCACATGTTTACTGAAGGTATGACTTAGACTAGAGACTTTTACTTGAAAACTGACCTGAAATGTAACTTTGACATATCTCTACGACTAAAATTCATAAAAACCTAAAAATGTCAATACTTGATCCAGGCGAAATACACTAATCGTGTGGTGCCATAGTAAAACTAAAATAAAAAAGTAAGCAAATCGTATGAAAGTCAACTACAAACCTTCGTTATACAAGACCAAATTTTCACATTCATCGTTGATCCACATGGGATGATTTGATACGTCCATGTCGACTATAGAGCAATGGCGAGACACAAATTGGTGCGGTGCGGTTGAACGCGCTCTTTCACTATAATCAGCTTGGTTACATCGTTGATTACGCCGTCCGTTTTGGACGTTTTATTTTAGAGCAAACGCTTTAGGAAACTCAATTTGAATAAGTGCTCGTTTGTGACGGGTAATTGAGTTGAAATGCGTCGGGTGTGTTTATTTTGTGTCGCTTTATGAGCAGAATTAACAAAATGTGTGGAAATTGTTTATTCTATAAATTAATTCAAAATATATGCCGTAATACATTATTTTAATAGCAGTGAGTATTAGTGTATTGTACGAATACTTTTTGTTAGAGTTCACAACAAAATTAAAATATTTCTTGATATAATTACTAAGAGAGCTATTTGTACTCAGTGTTTCTCTGAAGGTAGAATCTGGAACGAAGTAATTCACAAGAGAAATTTTGTGATCGGCATAGCTCAATTAATTTAAGCTTTGGATTAGCAAGCGGAAGTGGCAGGTGGGCTGGTCATATGTGCCGCAGTACCGATAACCTTTAGAGTAGACTGGTTCTAGATTGGGAACCGTGAATTGGAAAACGTAGCGTAGAACACACTGTAACCAAGAGAGCGCCGACTTTTGCAAGACGGCGGGCAGTGACTGGTAAAGAAGAGCCGAAGATCGGTCTCAGTAGTGTGTCTCAGGAGAGGCCTAAGTCCAGCAGTACACTGATACTGGCTAATTATAATAAGTATTTGATAATATTTATAAAGTTATCTTTGTCAGTACAGTACAGTATAACTTCATAGTATGTAGCGTTGGAATTAACAGCGCTTAATATTTAGGAGCAAAAATAGTAAAGCGTATTCCCAATGGTGACAAAACGCCTCCGGCTAACAAGTGAGTTTCGATTCGCGTCACGAGCGCCACCTAGCGGGAAAACAATTTAGTATGTCTGTACCAACAACTCGATGGATGACCAGCGCTTACACCGATTTGTAACAATTTTTTATTAGCATTTCCTATTCCAAAATCCAGTAAAATATATAAGTTACATAATATATTCATAATCACCGTTATAATTCTTTTTTCATCCCATCTATTCGAAAAGTGATGGTTTGTTCCTCGATAAGTGCGCGCAAAATAGGTCATTTCTGCCCTAGAGCGGGAAAGTATTTTTGTAATTTTTGGCTTATGAATGTTCTTCTATAGTGCCCGGTCTAAGGTGGTTCAATGAAATTCCTTGACATTTCTTGAATTTTTTTTATGCTGGATAGGCAAGCATTTGACCACTGTCTCACCTGATGTTAAGTGACGATGCGGTCGACGATGTAACACGCTAACATTTTATAAGATTTATACGTGATAATAGCCGTTAGCAACTTTAATATGTGTAACTACCACGATAACTTTAATAATCAATTTCATGACATGTAATTTTGTTTTTTTATTTTTATTTTGATGACATACTGACTGACAGACAACGCACAGCCTAAACCACTGGTCGCAGAGACTTGAAATTTTGAGGGTATATTTGTCTTAGTACCTACGTAAAGGTGTACTAAGAAAGGATTTTTAAAAATTCACCCCTTAAGAGGATAAAACGGGGGTTCAAAGTTTGTATGGAGAAACAAGATTAGATAGTATTTTCTATTCGAAATTTGACGCAATTGCTTTAGTAAATAAATAAGTAAATACGTGTTTCAGGCTTCTTCAAAATTAAACCCATTAGAGGGTAAAATGGGGCAACAAAGTGTAAAAATCAATATTGTTTTAGATTGCGCTGAAATTTGGCATGAATATAGTTATTTTGACGTAGGTATCCGCTGAGAAAGAAATTTTCAAAATTAACTCTTTAATGGGATGGAGAAGGGGTTCAAAGTGTATATTGTCGATTTTTTCACACAAGTGTTTCTGTAAATAAATAAGTAAATACTAGTTTCATACTTTTTCAAAATGCCACCTTTAAGAGGGTGAAGTGGGGTAACAAAGTCTGAAAATCAATATCGTTTCGAATTGCGCTGCAATTTAAAATTCAGATAGTTATTATGACGTACGTATCCGCTAAGAAAGGATTTTCTAAAAATAACCCGTAAGGAGACGGAACGAGGATTCAAAGTTTGTATGGCAAAACAAGATTTATATACATGAATCCCTATTTCCCTTCGGCGCACACGGGCCACCGGCTACAAGCCGCCACCGGCATATTTCCTATAGTTTTCATACATATAAGACCTTTTGTATGCCAATTCAAATAAAATAAACTTGCGTTGCTCTGTAAACAAAGTTTTATTTGTTAGAATTTGCTTGTAAGTACTAAACTACAACATTAACATTACACGGAATACACTGTACACACTACACTGTAATATAAAACCTTACCTGTAAACAAAGAAACGACATTTAAAGTTTATTACTTATTTTTAAAGGCTTTTATTTCACTGTATATTTTAATTTAGATAATAATTGAGAAACATCGTAACATAATAATCTTTCATCGACACAGCCCCACAGACTAGGTAAAGTTCACAGATTAGAGGTACTATAGCACACACACAGAACTCAAAGAAAGTAGTAATTTCTTTACATCTCCCCCCCTTAAGAAAAGAAAATTAACAGGTTAAGTTTCTTTGAAAACAACAATGCTCTTCTTCCTTCTTCTTCGTTATTATATGATTTGTTAAATTACAGTTAGGAATTGTAATACAACTTGGAATAAGTTTTGTAATATGAAAAAGGTTCGACTCTGTTTTCTTGTGACCTGTATCGATTATGTATATTGATTTAGAAATTTTCTTAATTATCTGAAAAGGGCCAATTTTCAGTTCTTCCAATTTCTTTCTGTTTAACTTATTTCCATTTTCCACATACACCATGTCTCCTTCATTAAATTCATGGTATGTTCTATTTTTATCGAATAACATTTTGTTGTAATTGTGAGACTTTATTGTATTATTCAGTGCTATTGTTCTATCTCGGATCAAGTCATTATGTGATTTTTCTTGCTTCAACTCTTTCGGTAAAATTGTGTCATCTGTACCATACAAAAGATAACTAGGTGAGAAACCAGTTACAGAATGGATGGTTTGATTATATTTAGCTAAACATTCATGGGCTATTGTTGTCCAGGCCCTTTTATTTCCATCTTCATTTATTTTGCATCTGATTTTGTTAACCAACGTTTGATTTAATCTTTCGTTTAGGCCATTTGAGAATGGTGCATTTACTGCAGTAAACACTATTGGTATTCCATTATCGCTTAGAAATTTCTTAAATTCTCTCGAATTTATTCCTGGATACTGGTCGGTGAGAAGCATACCAACGTCCTCTGTTTCGGTTATATTTGCGACTAATTTTATAAAATCATTTGCACTCTGGGTTTTAGACGTCATAATAAATGCGTATCTTGTGTAGTCATCTACTAACAGATGTAGATATTTCTTTGTAGATCTTGAACCTCCAAAACCTCCAATTGTATCTATTGATATTATTTCAAACGGCTTCGAGGCTGGACCCAGGTGAGACATAAATCCATATTTCTCCTGTCCTCTTGATTTATTTCTTATACAAACTTCACAGTTTCTACATACTGTTATAATATTTTTTGATAAATTTTTTGCTATGTAGAGTGGACTAACTGTCTTCAACATCTGTCCGATTCCAATGTGGCATGGATTCTCATGTATATTTTTCAGTAATCTTATACTGAATTCTTCTGATAGAATAATTTTTTCTTTCTTCTTCACTTTTTTGTAGTATATATTGTGTTTCTTTATAATTTTGTCTTTATTTTTTTGTATATCTTCATTTTTATTCTGATCTGTTGTTATATCTTCCAGATTAATTAAGTTCACAATCTTCAGTTGTTCATCTTTATTTTCATGCGGTTCCAATACAGGATTCCTACTAAGACAGTCTGCTTCCAAATTTTTTTTCCTGGTGAATATTTTATGTTAAAATCATATTGGGATAGATAATACGACAAGTCTCCCAATTCTTCATCAGTTCTTGATTTCAAGTTCTTATTTTCTAATGGCTTGTGGTCTGAGTATACAGTAAATGGTCTACCCATTAACCAGTATTGCCAGTATCTTATCGATTCTTTAATGGCTAAGCATTCCAAGTATATCGCTTTTTTACTTTTTTGTTCTTTGTTTAGTTTCTTAGAGAAATAAGCTACTGGTTTTTCTTTCCCATCACGCTGTGTTTGTTTTAAAATAGCTCCAACACCTTCTATAGAGGCATCTGTGTAAATATGAATTGGTAAATCTGGGTCAAAAATTTCAAGAACTGGTTGAGTGCACAAGAGATTTTTAATTTCTTCAAATGTGTTTTGGCATTCATCAGACCAAATAAATTTTTGATTTTTCCTTAGTAAGTTATGCAACGGATTTTGTATTATTGCACTCCTTGGTATGTACTCATGGTAATAGTTTATTTTTCCTAGAAATTGTCTAACATTTTTTTGCGTTTTTGGAACTGGAAAGTTTTTTATTGAAATTAGATTATCCTTCAGTGGTTTAATAGAATTATTCTGAATTATATGACCCAAGTATTTTACTGAGTCTGATGCAAATGTGCATTTTGTGAATTTCAATCTAAAACCTTCTGCTTTGATAGCTTCCAGCAACTGTGTTAGATGCTGTATATGTTCTTTGAATGATTTTGAAAATATAAGGATATCATCGATATAATTTACAGCAAAATCCGTGAGTCTGTACTTTCTGAGTATATTACTCAAAATTCTTTGGAAAATTGCTGGTGCGGTTTTTAATCCGAATGGTAGGCAAGTCCATTGGTAATGTCCTTCCTGTGTAACAAATCCTGTCTTTTTCCTGTCTTCTACTCGCAGCGGGATAGACCAAAATGCAGAATTTATGTCTAGTGTTGAATAAAAGTTACAATTTCTTGTTTTTGTCATAATATCATCAATCAACGGAAAAGGTTGAGCTTGAGGTACTACTATTTTATTTAAATCTCTGAAATCTATGCACAGTCTTGACTTCTTACCATTTTCTTTTTTAAATGCCAAAGTAACAGGTGCAGCAAATGGGCTGTAGGATTCTTCTATAAGCTTATTATCTAGCAATTTAGAAACTTGCCCTTCGATCTCTTTTTTATCTTCTATTGTGCATCTATAGGGCCTTTTACTACAATATTTGTCTACTAATAAATCTATTCTTGCTTCATATCCGTTCACAATTCCAACATCATATTTATTTTTCGCAAAAACTGTATTATACTTATCAATTAGTGTGTTAATTTCAGTTTTATGATACTCATTTAAATGGTTTATCTTTATTTCAAAGTCTTCTTCTTTTACATGTTCATTAAAATCTATTTTGTATTCTTTTACATTATTGTTTTCTATATTCTCTTCTTCTATTTCTCTTTTTATATCTGTAGAAATTTCGTCCACTTTATTTACGATTTTATGTTTTTGAGTTATGTTTAGGTCTTCATTTTGTGTTAGTTTGAACTTCTTTATCATGTCTAATCCGATCAAAAAATCGTATTTAAAATTTTGTTCATCTATAATGTATACATTCACATATTCTTCTATTTCAAAGATTTTAATTTTCAGTTTTGTTAATCCACTTGCCTTCTTGACACCATTAATCGTTACTAAACTTGCTTCATTCAAACTTTTTCCTTTATTTTTTAATTTCAATAATTTAGAATTTATTAATGAAACATTTGATCCTGAGTCGTAAACTCCGTTTATTTCTAATTTATTATCCAATGTTAGTTTGACATTTATTAATGGTGTCACTATTAGTTTTTTTGATCTGTTTCATTTAACTCTGCTTCTATCACAGAATTGTTTACATGTTTAATGTTTTTAGTGTCTTCTTTTGGTTTGAACCAACATGTAGTATCGGAATGGTAACGAATACCTTTTCTCAATTTTTCACAAATTTTACAAGGGGTACGATCTTCGGTCCTGGTGTAAATTTTTGAATTTACAAATTTTCTTTGGACGGTATAATTCTTTTTATTTACCATCTGTTCATACTAGCTCAACTCATTAAACAGTATCTTCCAAGTTTTCTCTGTCTATCTTACTAAGAATAAATTCTGGCAACCCCACCGCAATGAGATCAACCACGGTACCTGTATCCATTGTTCTTCTCATATCGAGTAAAAGTTTTTCTTTTTTTATAGCATAATCTATCAACGATCCATCTCTATATTTAAATGAGAGTGCGTAGGTAATTTGGTTCCATCCCTTGTTTGTGAATCATCATCATCAGCCTGTATCAGTCCACTGCTGGACAAAGGCCTCTCCCAAGATGCGCCACTGAGCCCGATCTTCGGCTCTTCTCTTCCAGTCACTGCCCACCGCTTTGCGTATGTCGTCGCTCCACCTGGTCACAGGACGTCCTACGCTACGTTTGCCAATTCGCGGTCTCCACTCTAGGACATGTCTGCCCCAACGGTTATCAGTCCTGCGGCAGATATGACCAGCCCACTGCCACTTCAGCTTGCTAATCCGTTGAGCTATGTCGATAACTTTAGTTCTCTGGCGAATTACTTCGTTCCGGATTCGATCCCGCAGAGAAATACCGAGCATAGCTCTCTCCATAGCTCGCTGAGCGACTTTAAACTGGTGGACCAGTCGGACTGTGAGTGTCCACGTCTCGGCTCCGTATGTCATCACAGGTAGGACGCACTGGTTAAAGACTTTTGTCTTTAGACACTGTGGTATCGGCGACGAGAAGACTCGACGGAGTTTTCCGAATGCTGCCCAGCCCAGCTGAATTCTTCTCTGGATTTCCTTCTCGAAGTTATATTTGCCTAGTTGGAGCGTTTGCCCTAGGTAAACATACTTAGTGACAACTTCGAGTGGGATTCCATCTACGGCAATCGGTTCCGGAACAACGTGCTCGTTGTACATGACTTTGGTTTTGTCCAAATTCATCCGGAGACCGATGCTACGAGAAGAATCAGCTGGGCCATTGAACATCCTTTGTAGGTCCTGCAGCGTCTCTGCCAGAATGACGATGTCATCTGCGAATCGTAAGTGAGAGATGTACCTGCCGTTGATGTTAATGCCACGATCTTTCCAGTCCAGCGTCTTAAACATATCCTCCAAGGCGTTAGTGAACAGTTTCGGGGATATGACGTCCCCCTGTCTCACTCCTCGACGCAGGTGGACATGTTTAGTTCGCTGGTTCTGTACTTGTACAGTCATCGTTGCGGCATTATATAGACATCTCATCACTTCGATATATCGCCAGTCGACTTGGCAACGCTGCAAGGACTCGAGAACAGACCAGGTTTCGATTGAGTCAAAGGCCTTCTCATAGTCCACAAATGCTAAGCACAGGGGCCGATTGTACTCTTCGGTCTTCTGTACAATCTGCCGCACCGTGTGGATGTGGTCTATGGTGCCGTAACCGCTTCGAAACCCGGCTTGTTCCGGAGGTTGAAACTCGTCGAGTCTTCGCGCAAGACGGTTCGTGATGACCCTTGAAAACAGCTTGTAGACATGGCTCAGAAGCGAAATTGGGCGATAGTTTTTCAATAGGGTTTTGTCTCCTTTTTTGAAAAACAAAACCACCATGCTTCTGTTCCATGCCTGTGGAGTTCTCCCAGTAAAAAGAACGGAATTAAATAGCTGCTGAAGATGTTGAACTGCTGGAGCTCCTCCGGCTTTTAAAAGCTCCGTTGTGATTCCGTCTTCTCCTGGGACTTTTCCATTTTTGAGTTGTTTAAGGGCCATCACGATTTCGTCTCGGCTAATTTCGGGCAGATCTTCTGTGAAGTGGCGGGTTAAGGTGGCTCTAGAATCCTCAGTATCGGGTTCGGGCCTTGAAGCATGCGATGCGTAGAGCTTGCCGTAGAAGTCTTCGACTTCCGACAGAATCTCTGGCTTGGATGCGACGACGTTCCCCGTTGACGTTGTCAGCTTTGTGAGGTGGCTTCTACCCAGAGGCTGGACGAACACTTTCGACCCCCGATTCTGCTCAATTGATTCTTTAATCAAGAGCGTGCTAGAGGATCGGAGGTCGCGTCGTACCAGCTTCTTTATGGATTTGTTGCGCACCAGGTTAGTTGACAAAGCTGACAAAGGGTCTGTTCATCTCTCTTCCATTAGCCGAAGTGTTTCTGCCGAGAGTTTGGACTTTTTGCCCGTACGCTTGCTCTCGCAAAACTTCGTCCCTTCATCCCTGAGGATTTCCACCACTTCTTCGAGTTTCTGGTCTACGTCATCTGTGGTTTCCAAGGCAGCGAATCGATTTTCCAATTTTAATTGGAATGTTTCGGACCCAACAACGGTTTGGAGTAGGTTCGGACGGAGCGTAGACTTCATCAATCGGAATCTTTCGGCTTTGAAATCGATATTCAGAGTGCCTCGTACCAGTCGGTGATCACTTCCAGTATTAAACCTAGTGATCACTGAGACGTCTCTGAATATGCGCCGTTTGTCCGTAATGATGAAGTCAATCTCGTTTTTAGTCACAAAGTCGGGGCTTTGCCACGTCCATTTCCTTTGGGGCTGTTTCTTGAAGAACGAGTTCATCAAGAAAAGTCCCTCCCTCTCGAGGAAATTGACGAGCATTTGTCCCCTGTGATTCCTACTCCCAAATCCGTGTGGTCCTATAGACGATTCGCCGCAAGTTTGTACTCCCACTTTGGCGTTAAAGTCTCCCATGACAACGTTGTAGTGAGCCTTGGAGGTGGTGTGTAAAGCTCTGGAGATATCTTCATACATGCTCTCCACCTCATCATCCTAGTGTGTCGAGGTCGGTGCGTAGACCTGGATAACCTTGAGGCTGTACCTCTTGGTTAACTTAATTATGAGGTACGCTACCCTGGTCGACACACTGGAGATTTCTACAACGTTATCACTGAGAACCTTGTTGACCAGAAACCCGACGCCGCCTTGGGATGGCTGATCTCCTTCTCTGTAGTACATAAGATGGCCCGATTCTAAGGTTATGGTGTCCTCTCCCTGTCTTCGGACTTCACATAGCCCCAGTATGTGCCATCTTATGTGTTTCAGCTCCTCCTCCAGCTGCGCCAGATGATCGTCCAGCCGAATCGTGCGTCCATTATAGGTTGCGAGGGTCAGTTTTTTCTGGCGGCCTACCGTAGCCCGGGGATTCTTAGCACCCCCTGCCCTGCCGTTACCGTGACCGCCGCCGTGGTCAGGAATAGCAGGGCGGCCGGGAACTGGGGGCCTTGGCTTTAGGTGTCCTTCCATAATTTTTCCATACTTTTTTGCATCCCTTGGGAGGGATATGCCCTAATCGCCACGCTGGGCAGGCGTGTTGGCGATCGCAGGACGTAGCTTCTCGCACCGGTGACGCTGCTGCCCGTCACCGGCCTGTAGAATTTAGCTACGCCATAGATATGAATGGTTATACCGCCATTTGCCGGTCGCCAGAGCCCCGTCTGTTGGTCAGCAGGATGCACCACGGGCAGGTGAGGTTGGCTGGGAGCACCGAGGTCGTATTTGTGCTCCCTTACATCCCTGTTACATCCCTGTTTGTGAATGATTCGCAGAATTTATTCCTCCACACTGTCCACTCCGAGCTAGTAGTCAATTTTATCATCATTGAACTGTACCAATCGATACAACTCTTATCCATGAATAGTCGGAGTATTTCAATTTTTTTCTCATCTTCTGTCACATCGAAACGCAAGCATTCCTTTTCAAATATATCAATCCATTGTGTTGCATTTGAATTTTTGCTTGTAAATTTTTCAACCACAAACTTTTCTGCAACATGTTTTAAGTTCTGCTGTTTACTCTCTTGTGTATTTTGAACTAACTTTTCTATTAATTTTTCCAATGTACTGCTTTCCTTATTTTGTGCAGCAGCAGTTTGTTCTTGATTAACCTCTTCTAGATACTGATCTCCAAATTGTAAATTACCATCCTCATCTATGTATGTTTTCTTAAGTTCTTTTGTCATTGTTATCCAAACATTCCGAGTTTGATATCTTTTTTTCAGACTGTTTTTTATTTTAGTATAGGCAACAGTCCGTATCAGCTCTTTATGAAGACTGACAGGTTGATATTCTTCCGGTATTGTAAAAACTTTATGTTCACTCGTGGTTATTGAGGTTAAACAATAAGTGTTTGACTTTGTGTCACTTCCTGGTAATATTGTAAACTCAAAACGAAGTTTCTCCATGTTTGAGCTTTTATAAACAAAAATGTCGTTTTATAAGACCTTTTGTATGCCAATTCAAATAAAATAAACTTGCGTTGCTCTGTAAACAAAGTTTTATTTGTTAGAATTTGCTTGTAAGTACTAAACTACAACATTAACATTACACGGAATACACTGTACACACTACACTGTAATATAAAACCTTACCTGTAAACAAAGAAACGACATTTAAAGTTTATTACTTATTTTTAAAGGCTTTTATTTCACTGTATATTTTAATTTAGATAATAATTGAGAAACATCGTAACATAATAATCTTTCATCGACACAGCCCCACAGACTAGGTAAAGTTCACAGATTAGAGGTACTATAGCACACACACAGAACTCAAAGAAAGTAGTAATTTCTTTACATACATTTTATATGGACTCGCCGCACACGGTGACGCCTGTGGCCGCCACACGCTACATGATAAAATGTATGAAAACTACAGGAAATATGCCGGTGGCGGCGTTTTGTGGTTGTGGCCCGTGGCCCGTGTGCGAGGACCCGATCGATAAAATGAAATCAGGTTAACAGATTTTACTAATTCTTTATATTTTATGATAGAAAGATTTTTACAAAAGAAAAGTTTTTAGTAAATAAAATAAGTTTTTAACGTGGACGAAGCCGCGGGGCACTTCTAGTACATACATAAACTCGAAATACATAACCCTCCTAAAATATGTTAGAAAATCTGTCACCAAACATCTAATGTGTTCCGGCAGCTATCCTTGAGAGCCAGTTCCCATTCTAGGCCTAGCGTGCTTACCATCTTCGACCGCATCATCACTTACCAACAGGTGAGATAGAGGTCAAAAGCTAGCCTATAACGTATAAAAAAAAAATAAAAAAAACCCTCCTTCTTTCACAGTCGGGTAAAACTAAAGGCAAATTAAATAAAATAAAGAATAAACTGGCAAGTGCAAGTCGGACTCACACTCATAGGGTTCCGTAGAGTTCAGTAAAATAGTCTAAAACTTTGATTTTTCGCAACTACAAAATTAACTTTGTTTTTCATAGAGTTTGTATGAAAAACAAAGTTATATTTGCGGTCGCTACATCTCAAAAACTGCTGATTGTATCTCATTCAAACTAATTTTCGTTGAAAGTTTTTATTGAGATCTACAGAATATATTTTTTCTAGATTTTTCACTCCCTTACTTCAAAAGTTAGAGGGGGTCCGATAGGCGCGTCTAAAGTGGTAAAATGTCTGTCCCCCCGACACACATTTTACCACTTTAGACGTCCCTATCTTTCAAATGATTGACTTTGAGAAAAAATGATTTTAGGAACCTCAATGTCATTTTTAAAGACCTATCCATAGACACACCACACGTATAGGTTTGAAGAATTTTTTTTTTGTTTCAGTACCATATATGGGATGCTCCCCCTTAAACATTTACATTTTTTATTTTTGTATAAAAATTGGAAAGCGGTTCACAGAACACATCTACCTACCTAGTTTCAATTCTGTAGTCCTGATAGCTTCGGAATAAAATGGCTGTGACATACGGACGGACAGACAGACAGACAGGCAGACATGACAAATCTATAAGGGTTCCGTTTTTTGCCATTCAGCTACAGAACCCTAAAAATAAGACAAAAGAGTAGATCGAGCACTGCAAAATAAAAAGTAGCGATAAATGCATGAGGGAGGGGGTTTTAGTCAATAGGTCGCCAATAGGCGGAGTATAGTGGCGATATACATAAGGTTTTCCCCCTGTCGCGGAAAAAAAAACAAGTATCTTCTAGGTAAGCGTGGTACATCGTCGACTAAATCGTCACTTAACTTCAGGTGAGATAGTGGTCAAAAGCTTGCTTATCACGTATTAAAAAATTCTGAAAAAATGCTACTCACGTTAATATTAGAAAAGTTCAACATTCTCAAATGACAAATTCTAAATACAGCTCACAGGTATCTCGTGCTGAAATATTACATGAACTTCACATGCGGTAAGACTCGACTGAGGCTCGAACTACCTACTGTATATAAACACTTACCCAACCCATCAATTTCTAGTACGATATTTGATGCGAGCCAACTTGGAAGACGTCATGAAATAAATTTTTTGCCACTTAAAAAAAAAAAACCTAGCTTACACCACATCGCTTAGTAATATTTTAGAGCACGTTATATGAGCTGAGATAAGTTTGATTCTCATTTCATTTTGATTTATTGCGTGTTGGCTAGCGTTTGACCACTATTTCACCTGTTGGTAAGCGATGATGCGGTCGAGGATCGTAGCACGCAGGGCTTTTTGGGTCCTCACCATAAAAAAACACATACATACCATGACGGTGTAATAGAAAAATTCAAATGTTTATGTACACACTTGTTACTCTAATGTAACTATAGTATATATTT
This sequence comes from Cabera pusaria, assembly GCA_954871355.1. NCBI lineage: Eukaryota > Metazoa > Arthropoda > Insecta > Lepidoptera > Geometridae > Cabera > Cabera pusaria. The sequence goes on along the minus strand of OX940897.1, from coordinate 19,048,645 downwards.
TAGGCAACTTTATTGGTACAAGCGGTGAAACGTGCTTTAACTGTTTGCTTGTTAGAATCTGTGAGGTTGTCTGTTAAAGTTTTAAGTCTTTGTGAATTCAATAGGAAATAGGAAAAGGTTCTATAGCATCAAGATAATTATTAGTTTAGTGTAGCGTAGCGTATACGAGGTCTGTCCTACTAGTTCTACTGCAGTCATTAAGACTTAGAGTACGAATTGTATAGGTATTTAATTTTATATTTCCTGCAAGTCAGTACAACTTTTTTTAACAAGAGAGGCAGTACTGGTGTACAATCTAATAGCTTCAAAACTAAAACAACCGATATGCATGGCGCGCGAGTCAGTTTCAGTTGTAAGTTTTAGACATTTATCATCATATCTCTAGAGATACTTATCAGATCTTGAAGAGATTACAATGGGACCACCTTGGAAATGTACCCTACTATTTAAAATAAGAATAATTTTAATCAGTTCACAATCGACGGAGCTATCGTGTAACATACATACAAAAAAAAACATACTCTTTTTTGGAAGTCGATAGGAAACAAAGAGCGTGTCACAGTGTGTGAGACATCTAATTAAATAAATACTCTTTATGTTACTAAGTGTTATACAGTAATACAGATAGTTTTATCGTCGCCAACTACTAAAACTTTGGTTTTACAATCCTAAAGCTTTAGTAAATACATTGATCACAAAGCTAGTATACTAATCAAATCATAAATATTATCTTATAAACACCAATGTTATAAATGCAAAAGTCAGTTTGTATATTGTTTGTATGGGAATTCTTCATAACTGAAATGAAATGAAATTTTGCACAGAGAGCCACTTTTAAGGATTAGGCCACAGGATACTTTTAAACGCGGGCGAAGCCACTTGGCACAACTAGTCAAATTATAAATATTACACTGACCAACTCATAAATTTTATTGATGAAGTAATTTATTGTAAAGACACGCAAATATTTTTATTTCTTAACACGCGTTCTCAATAAACAATATTAAAACAATATTCATTCTGTATTTCAGATGTTCAGTAATAAGCCACTTGGAATTCCGAGTGTCTCTCCCATTACCCTATCATGCGCGTGACTGACACGCAGATAACTACGTGACAAATGTTTTATGATGTGTTACCATACGCTTTGTGTAATATAACCTACTATTTTATAAATATATATCAATTTTTCCTTTTTAACCGACTTCAAAAAAAAGGAAGAGGTTCTCAATTTGACTAATTTTTAGGGTTCCGTACCCAAAGGGTAAAACGGGACCCTATTACTCCGCTGTCCGTCTGCCTGTCTGTCTGTCTGTCTATCTATCCGTCTGTCACCAGGCTGTATCTCATGAACCGTGATAGTTAGACAGTTGAAATTTTCACAGATGATGTATTTCTGTTGCCGCTATAACAACAAATACTAAAAACAGAATAAAGTTAAAGTTAATAGAGGTATACAAGAACCGTGTTGTTTTCGGCATTTCACGCCATCTATGAACGATTAGTTAGGTAAACGTCCCATAGATGGCGTTATATTGAAATGTCGATCCCTAACACCTTTGTTAGACGTTAGATGGCGTTATAAGAAATAAAATGTTTATTAATTATTATTTTTGCTGGCTAAAAATGATAGTGGTATTTTTTGCTCGATCTTATAAAATACTGTAGTGTGGTACGGAACCCTACTAGTGCGAGTCCGACTTGCACTTGGCCAATTTATTCTTATGTTTGTCACTTCAGAACATCGTCAAATCTTAATTTATTTGAAAAATTATTGTTCTGTTTGAGAGATTACGCATTCCGTTTGGTCCCATTTTAATTTTATTGAGATCTGATAATCATCACCGCCTACAAAGCTAAGAGTAAAATATATGAATACCTCATAACAATGAAATATACTGCCACGGAATGCCATTTTAGAACATTTGCGCCAATTCAATATTGTCGATGATAGCAATTTAATAGTAAATTGTAATGTTTGGTTGATGCAATATTTCCCTTCCTTTATCACGCTCCCGCACATATCTACTCGCATATGTAAGAGCGAGACCGAATATACTCGTTTCGGATCGCTATAGACAGTGCTGCCTCTCGCGGAGGTAGAAGGAACAAGTCTCGTCGAATAACTCGCAATGGAGGCGACCGCTCTCGTGCTTTAAATTGAAATAGCTATGTAATTGTGCTATCAAAGCTGTGAAGTGTACCATATCTGTGAAGCTGTCTACGCAGGCCAGCTCCAAGGACTCAAGGTATTGTGCACTCCTTTTCCTTTCGAAAGCTGCCTTTTTTCTCTTGTCTACTCCCGCGCAGTTTTTGTCGTCCCTCACATGCATCAACCAAAAATCAAATATACAGTCCACTATTCGTCTAACCCGCGCACACATTTCGTGGTCCTATCGATCCGGATATTGAATTAGTGTTAGCTATCACTCGGATATCTCGCTAAAATCAAAGATCTCGTTGATAAAATTGCTCGGTCGCCCCGCTCAAAACTACCTTCAATTTCTTCATTATATCTCGTTCGTTGTCGCTTTAACTTGCAAACTCATTCTTTCGTTTTATTTGCGTTTTATTATAATATTCGTACTTATTACTATAATATACGTATCACTTATCGCTAGTTTACCTAAATATTAGATTAGTCGTTTCGCTTGACCCGCATCTACATACAAAGTGTACCTCCATCGCTACTTGTAAATCTCGTTATTCTATTTAATATAATATATCATTATATATTAGATAGATACAAGTATTGAAAATAAAATATTATTGTCGTTATATTGCATTATATAACTATTGGTCGTTTCGCTTCAACTTAGTTGAGTTATTATTAGTTGAGTCAAGTAGGTACCTACATAAAAATCGTCTAAGTAAACCGCATCGCTAATTTCTTATTATAGGTACTTACCAGGCTGAAGTTTGTTGTAAATCACATTGATAATATTGATAAAAGATATATCTAAGTAATCTTATTGTTGTTCATCCCACTTTACTATAAACTATTATCATACCTACCTACCTATCAAATTGTTAATCACCCCGCTTAGTTAGTAAATCGTAAATCGCTTGTTTAAATACATAGAATAAAATTTTGTTTTATATTCGGTCGTAAATAGCCTTCAACTTGCCATATTATACCTTACTATACATTATTTAATTCTGTCGCGTCGCATCATATAGGTACTTACTTCGCACTTACTCGCTGGCGTAACAGCTGTATAGCTACTCGTTTCTCCGCCGCTTATCTGTTTAACTATTTATAATAGTTTAACTTGTTGAAATGGCTCCTACAGAGTTAAGTTCACAGTTAAAGATGCTTTATGCTTAAAGAGACAGGATTTTTGCTCGTATGCAAGGAATTTCTAATCACTCTAGTGACCTTCAATCGGAAGCAATTAGAGAATCATTTTTGATTGAAATAGAAACCGTAGATGATTTGCATACTGACTTTCAAAGTGTGTTGGACAAAATAATTAGCATCGAGCTAAAATTAGATCCAGACTATAGTATTGATTATCAGTCGCTTTCTTCGTTTGAGGATCTATTGGGCAGCGTTCGTCGAGCCGCCAAAACATTGAAATTGCAGATTAGTGACGTCAAACCCGTGACGCAATCTCAACACAAATTTCCTAGATTACCACCGATTGAAATACCCGAATTTAATGGTGATATAAAGAATTGGCCGCTATTTTTCGCTAGTTTTCAAAATGCTATACATAATAACAGCTCGCTAACTGAATCTGAAAAATTGTATTATTTGATAGGTAAGTTAACTGGCAAAGCTCGATCCGTTTGCGCCGGCATAACGCCTTGCGCCGAAAATTATTCGTTAATTTTCGATTTGCTTAAAAATAAATACGAGGATAAACGGCTGGTTGCAACTTCGTATTTAGATCAAATGTTCGATCTCAAAGCTATTTCGTCCGCAAATCCTAACAATCTTGAACAATATCTCGATAAATTTGCATGCTCAGTCGCCGCTTTGAAAAACCTGAAAGTCGATGATCTCTCAGATTTCGTATTTTTGTATTTCGCACTCAAAAAATTAGAACCAGAAACCGCCCGTGCATTCGAATCATACAAACGCACTTGTGAAATGCCCTCATTCGATGATTTATCGTTATTTGTTCGCGATCATATAAAAATATTGCAACGCACTTCTTCTGTAAAACATGAAGCAACGAAGAAGAGTTTCGATCGTAGAATGGACATGACATCTAAGTCGCATAACACTTCCACTACGCAAGTCTATGTAAATGCCACCTCCAGTTCTCAACAATCTTCGTGCTCCTTGTGCAATAGTAAACACGATCATCTATACAAATGTTCCGTGTTTCATAACTATAACCCGAATGAGCGTTTTAAATTCGTTAAGGCAAATAATTTAAGCATTAATTGTCTAAGTGCAGGACATCGTCTATCCACATGTGGGTCGAATTCTTTGTGTAAAAAATGCAATTCGAAACATCACACTATGTTGTGTTTTCGAAATGCATCCGTAGCTAATAATAATAATAGAAACTCTCTCGTAGCGTGCGCGCACATATGCGCCCGCCCCGCTGTCGTCCCCCCGCCGCTGACCGCGGGACAGGAGGACACGTCCGTCGCATTGACTAACCCCGCTCGAACTGATGACGTCACTCTTTGTGCGTTATCAGATAACAAAGTCGTTCATCGTGGCCCTACCTCGATCTTGCTCGCAACTGCGCGTGTCGTTATCGTTGATTCTCGTGGTAATGAACATATCGTTCGTGCTTTGTTGGACAGCGCCTCACAAAGTAATTTTATAACTAAAGGTTGCTGTCAGCGTTTAGGTTTGAACATAAATGATAACCGCACTATTACTACCGTGAAGGGAATAGGTGGTTCGACTAAAAATGTTCGAGGGTCGATAAATATTCGATTTTTCTCTCGTTTCGATCGTGATATTAATTACGGTATGAAGTCGCTGATTATAGATAGGATAACTGATTGCTTGCCGACTGTTTCGGTCGATGTTTCGCATTTATCGAACTTTAAAAACTTACAACTCGCGGACGATACGTACTTCGCCTCCGGTTCGATCGATTTACTGATCGGAGCCGCAATCTTCCCGCATCTTCTCTTGTCGCACAAGGTTCAAGGACATCCCTCTCGTATCTCCCCGCTCGCACTGGAAACTGTCCTTGGCTATGTGATTGTTGGTGAGACACCAACTCATGTTGATCGTTTCGAAACCGCTTCGTATTGTTGTATTGCTGATCCTCTCGATTCTGCAGTTCGTAAATTTTGGGAGCTGGAGAAAGTGAACGTTCCACCCCTCCTCAGCCCAGACGATAAAATCTGTGAAGAAATATATACACGGACGACCTCTCGCTCTGATGATGGCCGATATGTAGTAGCGCTGCCTTTCAAAGGAGATGTACATTCACTTGGTGATTCTCGACAAGCAAGTGAACGTCGATTTCTTTGTCTCGAGAGAAAATTGCTGGCTTCTCCAAAGTTGAAGACGGCTTACGACGGTGTCATCAACGAATACTTAGACAAGGGTTATATTTCGCCTGTACCTGCAGACACAGAATCCTCGGATGACCAATCTTATTTCATACCGCATCATGGAGTCATAAAAGAGGACAAGGTCACGTCGAAGTTAAGAGTTGTCTTAGATGGTAGTTGCAAGACAAGCACTCACGTCTCTCTTAACAACCTCCTCTATAGTGGACAAAATCTTCAAGGGAATTTATTCAATATAGTTGTCAATTTTCGCTTATTTCCAATCGCGCTCTCGGCTGACATTCGCCAAATGTTTCTCAGCATCGGTGTTCGCGAATGTGATCGCCAATTTCAACGAATATTGTATCGCTTCTCCCCGCAACAGCCTTTACAGGTTTTCGAATTTAATCGTGTCGTATTTGGCCTGAAATCTAGTCCAGTTCATGCGCTACGAACAATTAAACAACTTGCTGTCGATGAAGGTGATTCTTTCCCTAAGGCAAAAGCCATCGTTGACCACGGTCTCTACATGGACGACTTCGTCTATTCGGTCCTAGATGAAAAGGAAGGCATATCGACCTCTTCTGAAATGATCGGTCTGATGAACGCCAGCCAATTTGAACTAGTCAAATGGACTAGTAATTCGCAATCGGTACTCGATTCGATTCCGCAGTCGCATCGTCTTTCATCCGTTAAGGAATTCGATGAATCGGAACAACACAAGATACTCGGCTTGTGTTGGTCACCTGCATCTGATTTGTTTAGCTTAAAGCTTAGTGCACCCGCACAAGCTTGTACAAAACGCACCATACTATCATGTGTCGCGAAAATATGGGACGTTATTGGTTTCGTTGCACCTGTCGTCCTTCATGCAAAACTGCTCATCAAACAGCTTTGGCTGTGTGGATGTAATTGGGATGACACCCCACCCGATGAAATTGCTCATGCTTGGGCTCAGTTCAGAGAAGAACTCCCTTTGCTCTCCAATATATAAATTCCGCGACATGTCGGAATTGTCGCTGATAGTGTCGTCACACTTCTCGGCTTTGCTGACGCAAGTGAAAAGGCTTACGGAGGAGTGGTTTATTTCCATGTTCACAATTGGGACGAAAATACCGTAAGTCTCATAAGCGCGAAGTCAAGAGTTTCTCCGCAGAAAGTCGTATCTCTTGCTCGTCTTGAGCTTTGCGCTATACTCATTCTTGCTCAGCTCTTGAACAACATAATTGTCGCTTGCCAAAACCGCTTTCATATTGACAAAGTTTTCGCTTTTTCGGATTCGACTGTTGCGCTCTGTTGGGCACATTCATCCCCTCATCGATGGGATGCGTTTGTAGCCAATAGAGTGACAAACATACAAAATCACTTGTCACCACATGATTTGTATCACGTGTCCGGTAGAGAAAATCCGGCGGATTGCCTCTCTCGCGGACTAAAACCGTCGCAATTGATTGAACACCCGCTCTGGTTTGATGGCCCTCCATGGGCATGCTTAGATGTCTCGCAGTGGCCTATCGTCCCCTTCAACCCTTCTATGATAACAGAAGTATTTGAAGAGAAGAAACATTCGTTACTTACCGCTTCGCCACCTGAAGATTCTCTTATAATTTCGTTGGCAAATCGCTTCTCGTCCTGGTCGAAATTACTGCATTGTGTAGTTTATGTTTGTAGATTTGCAAAACATTTACCACAACGTAATCGTATTTCGGCTTCAGATCTTGACTTCACAGAGTTATTGATACTGCGCGAATTGCAACGCTTGCATTTCGACGCTGAATTTTCCAATCTACAAGCAGGCAAACCTTGTACGCGCTCTTTTCAACCTCTGAAACCTTTCATTGAGAATGGAATCATTAGGGTTGGTGGTCGCTTAACCAATTCGAATTTAGGCTATTGTCAAAAACACTCTATCGTACTTCCTCGAAAGCATCACATTCTCGATTTACTGGTTGACTATCACCACAAGGTGAAATGTCACGCCGGTCCTGATTTGTTGATGTCACTCTTACGCCAGAAGTATTGGATACTTTCTGCCCGCAATTTAATTAGATACAGAGTGCATAAATGTCTGCCTTGTTTTCGACTTCGGCCCAAGCCGTCTTTTCCGGAAATGGCAGATCACCGCGCGTGCCGTGTTGTTGAATCGGCAAAGGCCTTTGTCCACACTGGCACGGATTTTTGCGGGCCTTACAGGGTCACCGTAAGTCGCGGCCGTGGTATTCGATCGACGAAAGCCTACGTGTGTCTATTCGTTTGTATGACAACTCGCGCGGTGTGTATCGAATTAGCTGGAAATTTGAGCACCGCAAGCTTTTTGGGAGCTTTTAAGCGGTTCTTATTCCGTCGTGGTCCAGTTGGTAGAATTTATTCAGACAATGGAAGTAACTATATCGGCGCCAAGCGCACACTTTCGGAACTACACGAATTTTTGTGTTCAATGTATCATAAAACTGATTTCGGTAATATGTTAGCAAAAAATCGCATAGAATGGTCACTAAACGTCCCTGCTGCAAGTCATTTCGGCGGCAATTGGGAAGCAAATATTAAGAGTTTAAAAAATCATTTGTATCGCGTTATCGGTGATCAAATACTTTCGTTCGAAGAGCTTAGTACTGTACTCGCTCAAGTAGAATCAGTCATGAATACACGACCTCTATGTAGAATGCTATCTAGCGATCCTTCGGAACCTCTCGCTTTAACTCCAGCGCACTTTTTGAATCTCACGCCTTTAAAATACTTACCCGCATTAGAAATCGATGATAACCTGCATACACTTTCTCGGTATGAACTTCTTGACAAATTAGTTCAGTCTTTTTGGAAGCGCTGGAGAACTGATTATCTTCACACGCTACAGTCGCGTCGTAAATGGAATACACCAGTCGACCCGATTACTGTCGGGACTGTTGTTATTCTTTTAACCGATAACTGCCCTCCTCTTCACTGGCCTTTGGGCATTGTAGAGGAAGTTTTTCCTGGTTCCGATGGAGTTACACGGATAGTACGCGTTAGGACTGTGACTGGCTCATACATGCGTCCAGTTGTACGTCTTTGCCCTTTACCTAATCAATAGTTGGGTAAACTCGCATGTTTAGGTTAGGAAATCATAGTAGGTTAGGTTACATTCGTTAGTATCGTAGATCTTAATTTAGATATAGCTAACCGTTGCTTTAGTTTAGATTTTTTGAAGGCATCCCTTCAAGCCCGGGGAGATGTTTGCGCCAATTCAATATTGTCGATGATAGCAATTTAATAGTAAATTGTAATGTTTGGTTGATGCAATATTTCTCTTCCTTTATCACGCTCCCGCACATATCTACTCGCATATGTAAGAGCGAGACCGAAAATACTCGTTTCGGATCGCTATAGACAGTGCTGCCTCTCGCGGAGGTAGAAAGAACAAGTCTCGTCGAATAACTCGCAATGGAGGCGACCGCTCTCGTGCTTTAAATTGAAATAGCTATGTAATTGTGCTATCAAAGCTGTGAAGTGTACCATATCTGTGAAGCTGTCTACGCAGGCCAGCTCCAAGGACTCAAGGTATTGTGCACTCCTTTTCCTTTCGAAAGCTGCCTGTTTTCTCTTGTCTACTCCCGCGCAGTTTTTGTAGTCCATCACATGCATCAACCAAAAATCAAATATACAGTCCACTATTCGTCTAACCCGCGCACACAAACTGCTTACATTCATACAGTAAGACATACACGCACACACTAACTCAAACACACACACACACACACACACACTCAGATACACACCCTCTTACTAGCACAACACACACACACACTCAACACCTAACTGATAATCCTAAGAACTATGTTTATATATAAATTATTTAAAAAAAAAAAAAAAACCTACTTCTTAACCACAAACAGGCACTCAAAAGCGAAACATAAATTACTTGATATAATTATTATAATCGCTACCCACTTATCTATTTGAAGTCGGTGCCAGCCAAGTCTATTGGATAGTAGATAGATACTATGTATGTAGTAGTAAGTAGGTAGATACATGTAGGTAGTATTTATCTACTACCTATTAGACTTGGCTGGCTAAATTCTAGTAAGTATTTGGCGTGTAGGTACTTACTTATATTTTTAAAAGCTTAAAGCACTGAAGTATAGTAATTACCTAGCCTAAAAAACGGGTAGTGCTTCAAGCTTTTAAGAATATAGGTAAATACCTACACACAAAATACTTACTAAAATTTATTTTTAACATTTTAGTTCATTGTCCTAGATAAAAGGTTGTTTTTAAAAATATTTTTACTTATAATTTGTTTCGTTCATAAGATGGAACAGAAGTAGCCTATATTACGAGTCTTAGAACCTAGTTTTGGTGCCAAGGTTTTTCAATAGCCATGTTTATTACATTATTATATATATTATATATTTTTTATTTTATTTATATTTTCACTATCACGGCATGTGAAGTCGGTTTTTTCGTTTTGTACGATCATACATTATTAGTGTTGAGGACAACAGGGTCAGTGGACTGTATTTATAGGCTTCTTGGTTTTCACACGTTTACAATTACAATTCCGTCATTACAATTACGTCATTACAATTATAAATTTATCTTCGGATTGCTTTTTCATTAGCATAACATTGCATAGCATTACACTTCTATATATACGTTAAAGTTACTCTTACAACTAGAGCTATGTCTGTATTCTTTCCCATACATTTGGGGCCAAATTTACCAATCGTTTTCTAATACACGCGCCTGGAGGTCATTGCATTGGACACGTGTATCAAACGGTCATTTTAATTAAAAGCGCCGCCATATGCCGACAAAGGCCTAAGGCGGTCCGACTGTAGTTATATTCACCTCCAGCCTCGTGTTCAGGGTGACACGTGTAAGTTCGATACATAATTACATTTCTATACAATTCTAATCCATTTAGTCTTACTTACTACTTACTAAAGGTACTAACGTTTATTCATTATTCTATATTCTATTCTATATTCTATTATTCTATACATTAAATAACCTATTGTTCAGCGGACTCGGCGTCCTCAACATCCTCCCCCCGGCGTAGCCCGCGTAGCCTCATCCCTTACAAGGACGGCGAGTTTGCTAGCCGGGCGTCGGAAGATGCCCGTCCTTGTCCTCACGTCCCCGACACGTACTCCGCCATCTGGTCCTGGGTAGACTCGTTTGACGACGCCGATACGTTCTGTAGCAACGTATGGTCGACGATGACGACGTCTCCGACCGTCAGGCTCTGCCGGTGGTCTGTCGGCTCCCCTTTTGGCACCAGGTTCGGCTGGTACTCTCGTACCTAGCAATGCTAGCAGGAGTCCGCGAGCGCCTGGCTGGCTCGCCACGAACTGCAACCCGCCTCTGTGCCGGGGCCCGTGGTAGTTAGGCCCGTTGAGAACCTCGTTCTCTGCGCCTCTGGACGCGGTGGCGTTGTCTGGCCACCCGTGTCGCGCTGCCAACCGCCTTAGCGACGTTGTTGTCCAGTCTGTGGATAAAGTAATAACGCACTCGGCGCGTGTAGTGAGGCAAGTAAGTACCCCGCCCCACCGCTTCTTTCGCCGCCGTCTCACCTTCACCTTCACTCGCCCGTAGTCGCGGCTAGCCCTCGGCAGGTCTCTAGTCGCTGCTACTTGTCGCGTCGCCGTCTCGACTCGACAACATCCATCTTGTCGCTGGTTCTCAACGACGATGTTTCTCCCTTCGGCGCCTGTCTTCATTCTGCGCCGTCGGTGTTGGTATACTCTTATACCGTGCGCCGTGTTCCCATTGTACCGGTAGGTCATCCCGGTTGTAAGTCGGGCGACCTCCCTCTCGTGTCTCTCCTCTGCGCCGACAGCTGTTCGTAGCTCGAGACGAGGGATTGTCGAGGCTCGCTGCGGTGCTACCGTTCTCGTAGCAGCCACCAAGGCCCCGTAGGTCCCATCGCCATACCGCGTAGCTTGACTATGCGCCACCGTCGCTGTCGCCTGTCCCGAGTGAAGCTCCGTCGATAGCCCCCTGTGGGCTAAGCTTCGATGCAGGCGAAATCGGGTGACGCCCCGGTGTCGTAGCTGCGCGTCGATCTCCGCTACCTTGTCCTCAGGGATCTCGTTGTCCCGCAGCTGTAGGCACCGTAGACTCTGTGGTACAATCATCGCACATGTAGTATAACAACTTAACCCGAGCGGGTTATACATTGACTTTACCGTACTAAGCGTGTCTCGCTTAGTTGGTGCGCGCTGTTGAGCGCACACTTCACTCGGTAATCGATGCATTGCCGTGTTGAAGCCCAACTCGTCCTTGTCGGGGTCCCAACATAGCCCCAGGATCTTGTTAGCGGGCCCCGCTCCCCCCAGTTGCGTAGGCTGAGTAGCTCGTAGCTCGTGCGGCACGCCGTCCAAAACCCGTTTTCGGTTGGAGCTCCAACTCCGCAAGGTGAAGCCAGCTGCAGCGTGCACCTCTCGTAGCTCCTGTATGGTGCGCCGGGCTTCACTCTCGGTGTCGTAGCTATCTACGAAACCGACGTAGCTGCTCTCCGTGATAGCTACGAACGCACGGGGATGCGTTTTCGCATGTGCGTGCGCGTTGTAGTTGCGCAAACTATGCGCCATAAACGGTGAGCTCGCTGCCCCCAAGATCATACTCGTCATCTTGTATGACCGAGAAGGGCCGCTCCTGTCTTCTCCTCTCCACAGGAACTGCTGCGCCGGCTGGTCTTCCGCTCGTATCTTCACACGCAGAAACATCTCCTGTATATTTGCGGTGACGGCGATCGGTCGCTCTCTGAAACGCAAAACAACCCCTGGCAGTGAAAGAAGAAGATCAGGTCCCTCTAGCAGCGCATCGTTCAAGCTAACTCCGTGACTTAGATGCGCCGCGTCGAACACTAAGCGCCGCTTCCCGGGTTTGTTCGGGTTCTCTACGGCGAAGTGCGGTAGATACCAGCAGATGTTGCTCGGTGTCTCCGTACCGTCGCATGGCGCCGCATACCCATTGTCCAAGAGGTTTTCGATCTGCGCTGTATACTCGTTCGCGAAGTCCGAGTTTGCGTCCATCTTCTTTTCGATGCTTCTCAGCCGGTTCGCGGCTGAGGCGTAGCTGAGCGGCATGACGACTCCGTCGCGTCGCCATGGCAACCCAACTTCATACCCGGTGTCGATCTTCTTTATTGTGTCCGTGAAGATCCGTTGCGCACGTTCATCTGTCTCACTCACGCGAGGCTTGAGGACGACACCCAGTGAGTCGACGCGAAAGTGCGACTCGACCAACTCGTGTAGCCGCTCGTCGTGTAGCTCGTTCGTGCGCCGGTCCGGTGCGTAGACGTGTAGCACATTGTCCTCGCTACACGTCACCATACTGTGTGGCACGGTCCCGTGTACCACCCAGCCCAGTTGTGTTCGCGACGCCGCCGGTTGCTCGGGGGCGCCGACACACAGCTCGCGGCCCACGATGACTTCCCAGTGGTCGCTACCGACTAGGATGAGTGGCCGCGCTCGCTCGTAGCACACCTCTTCCGGTGTTAGACTCTGTAAGTGCTTACAATTGAGTAAAGAGTCCGGTATCGTCTGCCCGCGTAGCTTCAGATCTCGTACGGTGCGCATCTTCAATTTGTAGCGCGTGTTCTCGCTTCTCCCTCGCACGTGAACTGTGACGAGCTTGCTATCTCCCTCGCTCTGCTCCATGTTCACGCCGGTCATCAGTAGTGGAAGCGATGGTCCGTTTGCCCCGATCCGCTTGGCTAGCTCTGTGTCAATCAAGGTGATGCTAGCGCCTTCGTCCAACAGCGCGTATGTGTCGACTTCTCCTCTCGGTCCGGAGACGACGACCGGGCAGACCTTGAGCAGCACAGCTTTCGGATCGGCGGTACTGAATGATGCAACAGACATTACTACAGCGTCGTTACTCTTACTCGATTGTAGCTCCGGCGCTGACTGTGCGGCTGGTCGCTCTCGTGCATCGTTATGCAGTGATGCATGGTGAGGCGAACGACATCGATTCACGCTGCATACTTGCGCTCTGCAAGCTATCCGACGGTGTCTCTTCTCTGCGCATCTGAAACAAGCTCCCTTTGCCTTTAACAACCTCCACCGCTGCTCGATGTTCATCGCCCGGTAAGTCGGGCACTGGTGCAGCGGGTGCGCGTCGTTGCAGTTGAGGCATCTACTTGTTTCTTGTTTCTCGTCCGTAGAGTATACCGTCCGTTTCTTGTAGCTTGCCGTAGAGCTCCTTACTTCTTTACTTGTAGCCGTAGCCGTAGTCGCCGTAGACGAGAACGTGTGCCGTAGCGCGATGTCTGCTTCGCGCATGAGGAAGCGAGATAGCAACACTATCTTGGGCTCCTTCTCCTCCCTGTTGTTCTCGGCGTAGTCGCACCAACGCGACCGTACGTGCGGGCTCAGCTTGTCTAACACCTCCCGTGCTTACATCGGATTAAACAAATAACCCTTTTGATCGATGCCTTGGAGGATACATACCACGTTCTGAAGTTTTACCGCGAAGCTGTTTAACTCGGTCGCGGCAGCGCCGGGTCTTGGCAGCCTCTTCAGATCTCCCAGTGCTCGATCCACGATCACCTCTGGTCTCCCGAAGCATTGTTTCAGAGTTTTCATTATTACCTCTGGATTGGTTGCGCTATGTATTAGCGCCGCCACGGCGTCCCTGGCGTCCCCTCGTAGGCAGCTACGCAAGCGTAGCAAGTTCTCTGCCGGCGGGATGTTGTACAGTAACGTTGAGTCCCGTACGGCCGCCTTGAACGGAAACCATTCGCTGGGCGCCCCGGAGAACTCGGGCAGGTCGCAGTTGTAGCGGCGCTGCGGTCGCGCCATGTTAGCGAACGCATCCGCTAGCTGCTCTATGTTCCTGTTTGAACGACCTGGAGTGACAGAACGATCATTATTATGATACCTGATACGACGTGTTTCCTCCTGGGCGCAGCGCGGAGCTACGACGTGCTCCCCCCGTGCTGCCTGCTGCAGCCACTCGTCGACCTTCCTGTGGTCGTCCGCTATCGTGTTAGGTTCATCCCGAAGACTCTCGTTGTCTTCCAGCGTAGCCAATTGAACGGCCAGCCTCTTCTTGATGAGGTCCGTCTCGATGGCTAGCTCCTTCCTCTTCACCTCGGCGATCTTCTCAGCGGCCTCGAGCTCCGCCAAGCGTAGCCGCAGTGTTGAATTTGTAGTCCACTGTGAGAGCGGCGGTGTTCGCGCCCGCTCTCTCGTGGCCGCCTCTGCCTCTGGTTCGGGCCGCGTAGCTTGCGACGGTGAGGCAGGCGGCTCCCTGGTCAGCCTCCGTAGTCGCTCCTCCTCGATGCGGCGGCGTTCCTGTGAGGCGTGATGATCACCTTCGCCGTCGTACTCGGAGCGATCGGCTTGACTGCGGGTTACAACCATTATGCAAGAAAAAACACACAAAAGTTATAATTAGCCTACGACGTAGTGGGTCTACGTCGTAGTGCGTAGTACGTAGCACGTAGTACGCCCGTAGAGGCGGGATCGGCGGGTAGCGCCGCGCTCCCGCACTCTCTCGCTGCCCTGGTGCAGCCTCTCGGGGGCCGGCACGTTCGTTGCCGGCGGTGGCTGGCCCGGCCGGTCGACCACCGCGTCTTTCAGCAGCAGTCACGGGCCAGCGGGGTCGGGGTAACTCGAGCTGAGCGAG
This sequence comes from Cabera pusaria, assembly GCA_954871355.1. NCBI lineage: Eukaryota > Metazoa > Arthropoda > Insecta > Lepidoptera > Geometridae > Cabera > Cabera pusaria. Next base: position 19,033,558 of record OX940897.1, on the reverse strand, counting down.
CTGGCTCGAGCTAGGCCGGCGTAGCCTCGTGCTACGCAGCCACAGCCTCGGGCAGCGGTCGCCTCAGCCGTCGAGTCCGTTGGCGAAGGGCAACAGCGGTACACGCTGTGGGCCCCGCCTCACGCTGCTGTTGCAGCCGTCGGGGGTGCCGCTCTGCAGGAGCTGGCGTAGTCAGCCCGGCTGGTTAACTGCTGCGTCTTTCAGCAGCAGTCTTCAAGCCAGCGGGTTCCCACAGGTGATGCCGAATCCGAAGACTATGACGACGAAACGCGATCGACCAGGACTGTTGGTCACTATATTCGGCGTGAATGACCAAAACTGTTGAGGACAACAGGGTCAGTGGACTGTATTTATAGGCTTCTTGGTTTTCACACGTTTTATTACAATTATAAATTTATCTTCGGATTGCTTTTTCATTAGCATAACATGCATAGCATTACACTTCTATATAAACGTTAAAGTTACTCTTACAACTAGAGCTATGTCTGTATTCTTTCCCATACATTTGGGGCCAAATTTACCAATCGTTTTCTAATACACGCGCCTGGAGGTCATTGCACACGTGTATCAAACGGTCATTTTAATTAAAAGCGCCACCATATGCCGACAAAGGCCTAAGGCGGTCCGACTGTAGTTATATTCACCTCCAACCTCGTGTTCAGGGTGACACGTGTAAGTTCGATACATAATTACATTTCTATACAATTCTAATCCATTTAGTCTTACTTACTACTTACTAAAGGTACTACCGTTTATTCATTATTCTATATTCTATTCTATATTCTATACATTAAATAACCTATTTGTTCAGCGGACTCGGCGTCCCCAACAATTAGCACCACCAAGATCAGATATTACCTACGTGCACGATTGAGGTTAACCTAAGGTTAATATTATTTAACCTAATGTTAGCATTATTGAGACCTAATGTTTGGTAATAGCATTATTACTGAGGTCTATACTCATATTGAAACATTTATTTTTGTCTTATTTTGCCTTTATCGCTTTTGTTGTGGTTATAGTCATTTAAAGCGAAGGCACTTCTAAAGAAAAACATTCTATTACAAATCCAAAAACTTTGTTACCAAAATCTTCTAAATAGCCAACTCGGATATAAAACTGGAACAATAAAAGCCACAAGCCTCTGCAAAATGGACAGAACGAGCAACTTGTCCCAAAAAACCAAGGCACTAACACGTTTTTAGCGAAATTAAAACCACCAGTTACACTTTAAAAGGATACTTTGTTACCGCGGTACATTTATAATAGTCACGGGGAACTAGAAAACATTCATTTGTTTTTGACCGACTTCACAAGAAGAAGAACTGAGTTCCGATGAAAATTTTATTTAAATATATAGTAAGTACTACCCTTTGTTGAACGGTTTGGATATTAGTATCTTCCTTGGAAAAGACAAATCCACCGACTAAGGGCCAGTTTCACCGGTTCCTGATAATACGTTAGATAGTTATCTGACACATGACTCCATGTACAAGCTGTCAAAAATCGGTCAGACTTCTTTATTAGCGCTATCAGGCACCGGTAAAACTGGCCCTAAAAGTCGAGAATATTAGCTCCGGATGCAGACAGATCGTTGCGGGGGTACCACAAGGAAGCTGCCTGTCCCCGGCACTCTACGCCGTCTACACTGATGACATCCCGGTCCTGGAAGAGGAACATCTTCGACCCGGCGAGAAGGGAGTCACATTGGCGCTATTCGCTGACGACAGCGCCTATTTTACCTCGTCAACAAATGCTACCATATCCGCAAGCAGAATACAGCGGGTGCTAAACCTTCTGCCAGAATGGCTAGATAAGTGGCGCATGGCTGTCAATGTGGGAAAAACAGCCGCGCTACTATTCGGTGCACAGCGTATTCTGCCCCCTCCACTGCAACTTCGAGGTGAGATTGTCCGATGGGAAAAGTCGGTCAAGTACCTCGGCATCCATATTGACCGGTCTCTGAGAATGGGTCCACAGGTGACTCACTCCGTGAACCAAGCCAAGGCGGCTAGAGCCATGTTAAGACCGGTCCTAAACTCGAAGTTGCCTCTTAAAACCAAGATCGGTATCTATAAGACATACGTGCGAACACGTCTTACATACGCTGCACCATCGTGGTACGCATTATGTTCCAAGACCAATAAGCAAAGACTGCAAGTTGTCCAGAATGTCGCCCTGCGGATGTGCACAGGAGCCGGCCGCTACGTCCGTAATGACGTCATAGCGAGGGACCTCAAGATGGAATCGATAGAGAAGTTCGTCGTCCGACTTGCGCGCGGATTGTATGACCGCGCTGACAACGGACCACATCCCCACCTCCGAGACATCGCACCTCACCACGCTCGACCACCAGACGTCAGGGCTTGGCGTGCACTCCCTCGAGACATCGTCCCGCCGACACTGGATAACGACGAGGTTATAGACGGCACACCAGATGAGGCAAACTGAGCCAAAGCCATGAAGGCCAACACTACCACCAAGCTATGATTGCCACCGCAACAACCACAATGCCAAGATACGGCCAACATGACCATATCGGTCACCAAAATAGGGTGCTTTAAGTAACCCGCTCCGTTCCCGTGGGGTAGTTGCCCCACGCGCCCAGCTCGGGAAATGAGGATAACCTCGACCCCGCCCCCAACAACTACATGTGTGAAGTACGAATATTTTCATTTTATTTTAGCATTCGTAACATTCAATATTTATTTGACGCCATGTAATTATTAAGGTACCTGCGAGTACAAATTGTTTGTTGGAAGAATAAATGAATTGAATTGAATTGAAAAGTCGTTAAAGATTTAGGCAATATGTCTCTCTCTCTCTCTTTCTCTTTTTAGAATGTTTTATTTTGGCAAAAGCCATGAGATGTAAATATGTATGTTTGTGTGAGTAAAATCTTGGAAGTTAAACTAGAACCACTTCCTTAGGTTTAATTGGACTCAAATTTGGAACACTTGCGTATCTAAGGTGACAATGCAATATTAATATGATACCATATACGAGCTGACTTTATGGAGCCAGACAGTTACTCCGTAATGGCAAATATATATATAGGATCAGGCTCCAATATTGTTCCAAAATACCGGTGTACTTTGATCACTTAATTTATTCCAAATCATTCTATTAATAAATCACAACTTTGTATAAAAACTATGTAATTGAAATAGCCGCATTTTTACAATATTGCTAAACTGCTCGCCCGCTGCACCTGCTGTATGCAAATATTGAGAGCGGCGCCGTCATATATAATTATGGTAGGACAGTTAAGATTATGCTCGTTATGTATCTTTTTACTAACAATATGCTTATTGTCTTAAAAAATGATTGTGTCTTTTAGTTTATAATCTCTTATCTTTTTCTCTTATTGCTGTTACAAGGATATTACACTTACCATATTCCGAGAAATTACAGGGCATGTGCGACTCAAGAGTTATCGAGCGTGGTACAGTGACGCGCAAAATTTCGCGTATTCAGAGTTTTGCATATCACATACACACCATGTAGATATACAGGTATTTTTCGTTGAGGTTAAAAAAGGCAAGCGTCTTGTTTGTTCGGCATAGACATTTTTTAAAATTATTATATTTATTAAATATAGGCTTGCGTTTGACCACTATCTCGCCTGATGGTAAGCAATGGTGTGGTGGAATATGGTGAAAACGCTAGGCCAAAAAATACTCTAACTCTCAAAGCATGTGTACTGAGAAACATCGATATTATGCTCTTACCTCCTCCTATGGACGAACAGGAATTGAACAGGTGACGTCTCATTTATAAGTCATGCCATCTACCATTTACGCCAACGGGGATTTTAGTTACTCAAAAATATGCCATAAAAAGTAAATAATTTCATAATATTATGTTTCTTTGAAGTGTTACTCACTATATATGTTTGTAAATTGTTAAACACAATCCAAAATTTCATCGTACCGTATCATAATAATTAACTCAGCTTCTCCACACCCAGTAATTCTCCGCTCGTACGTTAATGTTGTCCAGTGGCATAGATACATTATTTTTAATTAAAGTTTAAATTTACAACTGGATTGGACGTAGTAACGGCCACCGCTTTCCTCCATATACTACTTAAGTTACAGTAAGAACAGTAAGTTATGCTTGTAAGTAGCTGAAACTTGTTTCGGAGTTACAAACTGCGCAGAAAACGTATTTAGGGCTCAATCTACTTAATTGAAAGAAGACATTTTGTTGTTAGTTTAATCATCTGTACAAGAAAAATAAATGTATTTTGTACTATATAACGTTTAGTTTTTTAACAGACTTCACAAAAAAGGAGGAGGTTCTCAATTCGACTGTATTTATTTAAATTTATAATTGTTACCTCAGAACTCCGTCAAATCTTAAAAATTCGATTTGAAAATATGTTTTTTGTTTGAGAAATTATGCCTTCCGTTGGTCCCAATCCAATTTTATCGAGATCTGACAATCATCTTCAGAGATATGAAGATAAACAATATGCAGATTTGTATGCTTTGATGACATGCTGAAACTCCTGGCTACTTTGACTATGGCGGCGTGTGAAGTCGGCTTTTTTCGTTTTGTAAACGATTTTAAATTATTTGTAGTTTTTAGTATAATTATAATTATAGTTGTAATCAATATTTTATTTATATCAATCATGTGTAAAGAATGTTAATCATCTTAATTTTAGACTACATCTACATCTAGACTAATATAATAAAGAGAAAACGTTTTTAAACAAGTTCAAATTTTGTGATGTTTAATCACGAAGCAAGTGCATCAGTTTCAATATCGCGGAAAATATCGTTTGCGCGATGCAGGATCTCATACATTTAGGCAATATTTCAAGGAGAAATATTAAAATCTAAACATTAAACTTTCGCGATTTGAACACATAGTTATAAATAAAATATCTAACTGAAATATTTAACAGTAATCGAGTCGTCTCGTGACCACGATCAATGCAACTTGGTCGAAACGTCGAGTAAATAAGATTTATGTTTTAGGCGCGATAAGTCCCGTATTTAAATATTTATAACTGGATATTTCAGTTTAATATTTCGGTTAAATATTCAGTTGGATATTTCAGTTAAAACATTTCAGTTAAACATCTCGGTTAAACATTTCAGTTAAACATTTCAGTTAAATATTCGGTTAAGTATTTCAGTTAAATATTTCGGTTAAATATTTCAGTTAAATGTTCGGTTAAATATTTCAGTTAGATATTTCAGTTAAATGTTTCGGTTAAATATTTCAGTTAAATATTTCAGTTAAAAAGTTTCAGTTAAAAAATTTCAGTTGAATATTTCAGTTAAATATTTCAGTTAAAAGTTTCAGTTAAAAATTACAGTTGAACATTTCAGTTAAACATTTCGGTTAAGTGTTTCAGGTGGCTGGGAGTGGAGCTCGTGGTGCGTGTGGGTGCAGTGGGTGGCAGAGCATCGCAGGTCGTTGTCCCTGGTGCACGCGCCGACTTGTTGCGTCGCTGCCTTCACTCGACGACGCTGCGACTGCCGGCTGCGTCGCTCCCAACTCAACAACACATCCATAGCGGACTCCCAACTATTTCAGTTAAATATTTCAGTTAAAAATTGTTTCGGTTAAAAATTTTCAGTTAAATGTTTCAGTTTAATATTTCAGTTTAATATTCCAGTCTAATGTTTCAGTTTAATGTTTCAGTTCGATGTTTATGTTGAATGTTTTGGTTAAATATTTCGGTTGAGTGTTTCAGTTAGATATTACAGTTAAATATTTCAGTTAGATATTTTATTTATAACTATATTAAAATCTACGCTAGCGCCATCTCTGGGTTTTATTTGTCCTTACTATATAATGCGAAAGTAACTCTGTCTGTCTGTCCCGCTTTCACGCCAAAACTACTGAACCGATTTAAATTGGTACACAGATAGTCTAGAGCCTGAAAAAGGACATAGGCTACTTTTTAATGCGAAAAGAGGGTTGTAAGGGGTTGAAAGGGGGGATGAAAAGTTGTATTGGAGTATTGTCATTTTTAAAGCTAGAAGCTTTGTCCCGCTAAGTTTGTTAAGGCCCTACCTTACCTATTTGGATATGTATAAATAAAAGAGCCAGGGTAAGCTTGACGGTGAACAGTTTAATTTTTTGTCACAGGGCACAGTAGCTCATTTGGTGGGATATAGGTGGGTTAGAGCCTATACAGCAATGTGGTTTTTTTCCTTTGCTCGGGACTTGCACTCCCCTGACGACACACGCCGCTGGTGTAGGTGGGCGCTCAAGAAGTGATGGCCAGGTTCAGGTCGGAGTCGTCAACGGCGGTCAATGAAAGGAGCTCCAGCAGCTTCCTTAGCTGGACCTTGGACCCTGTAATGTGCCAGAGGCAAAAGCATTACAATCGGCCGTAGACCTTGAGCACCCACGGCAACGGATGAGCAGCAAAGCGCTAAGTACGTGGCTGTATTGCCGTGGATGTTCACTACCAGATACGGAGATTACAATTGTCTCGATAGAAAAAGGAAATAGAAATGAAATTACAAAATGCAAGTGATTAAAAAAAATTAAATATAGTGGGTATGTAGGTATGTAAGATGAAGGGCGTTGCCATGAAATGAAATTAAAATTAATATGGATATAATAATAGCTATCAAACCCACTACGTGCAAAGTACGTAATAATGAAATTAAGGCTGAAAGAGAAATAAACAGTTAAGCAAAAGAAATCGTTATTCAATTAAAAATTACATGAGTTTATGATTCAGTGCACCACTTACCCAAATCTGGGGTTAAATTTTCCTGTTATAAACAACAATTTGTTGTGATATTTTCAAAGGGGAACGCTAGGGACGCCTCTGACCACGATCACGCAAATAAAAATACAATTCGCGTGTTAGAGACCGCGGTGCAGAGAGGCGTGCGTTCCGCCTGGAATCAGTGTCGTTCTCGAGACGGAGCGGAGAGACGGTGGCCAGCGCAAGCGCAGCGGGAGCGGCCGCGCCGATCGAACAATAGGACTGGTTTTGTGGGCACCTAGTATGCTGCTGATTTAATACAAGCGTGTTGATAAAATGTAACTAAACATTATAATAGTAATTTTTTTATGTACATATTGGTTAATTGTTTTTGTTAAAGTTGTAAATATATTTTTAATCAAAGTTAAGAATGTTTAAGTATTTTTAGTAACTTTATATTTTTAAAAGTAGTTAACATGTAACGCATAACGTTACAGCTTGAAACGTATTATTTAGGGTGTTGATTCGATATAAATAAATATGACATTCAAAGTTTGTGGGGGGGGGGGGGGAAGAGGGAGTAGAGAGAGACGGTAGGGGGAGTGGAGGGGAAGGTAGGGGGAGTCGAGGGGGAGGGTAGAGAAAGGGTCGGAAAAGTAGAGGGGGAGGGTAGGGGAGTGGTGGGGGAGGGTAGAGGGAGTGGTGGGGGAGGGAAGGTGAGCTGGAATGGAAGGGGAGGTGAGCTGGAATGGAAGGGGAGGGGGAGGGGGACTGAAGGGGGAGGATAATACGACATTCAAAGTTTGTGACGGGGAAGGGGGAGTGGAGGGAAGGGTAGGGGTAGTCAAGGGGGAGGGCAGGGGTAGTCGAGGGGGAGAGTAGGGGGGTGGAGTGAGAGCGTAAGGGGAGTGGAGGGGGTGGTTAAGGGTAGTGGAGGGGGAGGGTAGGGGAGTGGAGGGGGAGTGGTGGGGAGGGGAGGCGGAGGGGATGTGGAAGTAAAAAAAAGGGGAGGGGAGGGGGAGGGTAGGGTATGCGAGGGGAAGGGGAGTGGATGGGAAGGGTAAGCGGAGGGGAGGGGGAAGTGAGAGGAGGGGGATGAGAGGTGGAAGTGAGGGGAAGGGAGGGGAGGGTCAGTGAGGGGAGGGGAAGGAGGGATTAGCGTGGCTCGGTGCGGTGCGGTGTAGTTGGGATACGTATGTGTCTTATTAGTTAATGCTACCCAAAGACACTATTCCATGCGGACGAAGTCGCGGGTACAGCTAGTAATATATATATATATATATATATATAGTCAGGCTTATCACATTTTATTTTTACGTATAATTATAACGGAGAGTTTAATTAACATACTAGCTACCAATTTTCAGCTTTCTCTTCTCACTTTATTTATTTACAATTTATACCGCATTTAAGGACCACATTTCACAGTTTTCTGTGCAGTGAATAAAACGAAGTATTTAAATAAAAGATCTTAATGACCGCAAAAACTTTAATTGCAGCTTTCATTGCACTTCCAATTAGAAGCAGTCGCTTTTCCAAATGCACATAATACAAACATTTTTATTAATTACTCGTCTAATTCGAATGATAGAATAAATTTGGAAATTTAACTATTACCCAAGAAAATGAGTTATCTCATTAATAATATTTTATTTTATTCTATATCTATTTTTTTATTTACTAACTAGAAGTGCCCCGCGGCTTCGCCCGCGTTAAAAACTTATTTTATTTACTCAAAACTTTTCTTTTGTAAAATCGATTCCATAATTAAAGACATCAAATAAGAATTAGCCAAATCGGTTCACCCGTTTTCATGTTATCGCGTGACTAAGGCAATTCGGGACTCATATTTATAAAACTCGAAAAACCCAAATTTTCAGACTTTGTTACTTACCCCATTTCGAAAAATCCTCCAACACGTCCTTTGTCTCATCTTGTTTCGCCATACAAAATTTGAATCCCCGTTCCGTATCCGGGGGAAATTTTTAGAAAATCCTTTCTGAGCGGATACCTACGTCATGATAACTATCTGCATTCTAAATTTCAGCACAATCCGAAACAACATTGATTATTAGACTTTGTTACCCCAGTTTATCCTCTTAGGGTGGCATTTTGAAAAAGTCTGAAACTCGTATTTACTTATTTATTTACAGAACTTGTACTTGTGTTAAATGTCGAATAAAATGACCATCCAAACTTTGAAACCCCGTTTCATCCCCTTGAAGAGTGAATTTGTAAAATGTCTTTCTTAACGGATACCTAAGTGAAAATAACTTTCTGCGTGCCAAATTTTAGCGCAATCCGAAACAATATTGATTTCAGACTTTGTTACCCCACTTCACCCTTTTAGGGGTGGAATTTCAAAAGAGCCTGAAACACGTATTTACTTACTTAAGTACTTGTGTTAAGTTTCGAATATAAAAGACTATCTAATCTTGTTTCTCCATACAAACTTTGAACCCCCGTTTCATCCCCTTATGGGGTGAATATTGGAAAATACTTACTCAGAGGTAACTAACATCGTAATAACTGCCTACTGATACTAATGATAACTTAATGGAGTTCACCGAGTGCTTAGGTGAAATGTATGCTATTATTGATAACTATAATACGGAGTACGTGTATATGCTTGGGGACTATAATGCCCACCCCGGTGAATTATTCTATTCTGAATTACTACATTTTTGTATTGAACAATATTGGTCGTGTTATGACATCGAGGCATTGCCTCCAAAGACATACACTTTTCTGAGTGAGGCTCATGGATGCTACCGCTGGCTTGACCACTGTGTAGTGACCAGCGCTGCTAGACACTCGATTCAAAATGTCAGAGTCTTACTCGACAATTACTGGTCGGATCACTACCCCCTTGCTATAGAGTGTAGAATAGATATAATTGTTCCTGAAATAATGTGTAATTGTCACTCAGTAAATAAAGTCAATTGGGGTGTTAGGAATCGAGAGCAAATCAAAGAATATCACGAATTCTGTAATCTTAAACTAAGGTGTATTGACTTTGATATGCGTTTTAATGACTGTGCGGATAAAGCCTGCCACAACAAATTTCATGAACAAATATTGCATAACCTTTATAACGACATTGTATCACTGTTAACTGACGCGTCGGTACATAGTCATTATAGACAATCGCGTAGTCATAAAAAACGTTACGTAACCGGCTGGAACAAACACGTGAAAGATGCACACGAGAAGGCCCGGCTCTGCTTCAATATGTGGCAACTTAGTGGTAATCCTACTTTCGGTATTCATTATAATGAAATGTGTGAGTGAAGACGAATGTTTAAGTCTAGATTAAAATGGTGTCAAAGTAATGAACAACAAATTAAAATGGATATAATTGCTAAGCATCATGTAAATAAGGACTTCTCAACGTTTTGGAAAAAGACTAAAGACTTGAATGTAAGAGCGGGCCTGTCCGTGGGCGTAGGAGGAGTTCACGTAGAGATTTGCTTTTCCCATTCATCACACGTTCTTCCAGGGATTGGAACTCCTTGCCTGAGTCTGTTTCTGAAAAGCGAAGCTTCATCATCGACCACATCGTCATTTAACATCAACTGAGATAGTGGTCGAACGCTTGACTATAATAAATAAATAAACTAATTCGATAAAAAATTAAAACTATTTCTATCAGACCCGAAAATAGAAACAGTGATTTTACTTAGGAACACAACATCACGTTCACAAAAATGCTGGATAATATGAAAAATAAAACAACGTTTCTTATCCGTACATTTCCGGCCTGGTTAATACAGAACCCATTCTGTGGCTATAAATAAACTGGTAGAAGTGCATCCTTAAAGTGTAATGGCTCTCAGCAGGTGCATTGTGTAAGCCCGTATTCAGTGCTCGGATCTTGGCCTAGGTTTACTTTAAATTATGGCTAATTTGAGTGCATGTGAACTGTTTTGCTATTATGTTGCAGAATTTGAGAAAGCTTTGCTTTTGTTTACTTTCCTTAATGGTTTTAGGTAACAGCTCATAGGATGCTCGCCTGGTAATAAGCGACGACGTTTACTTTATAATCTTTTAAATCTTTTTAAATACATTTATATTTGTCTTGAAGCTCTTGACCACGATCTCACTGATTGAAATCTCAAAATGAAGTTGAAATAAAAAATAAGTTCAAAAACTAAAACCCGACTACTGAAATATCACGCTCTAAAAAGTATGAAACAAGAAAATATTCTCATCTGAGATCGCTATGTAAAAACTATTCAATATGTATCGTGTATTATATAAAAAAAAATCTTTTAATAAATATTTTATTGTATTTCATACAAATTTTTAATGGTGTTCAGTGGATATCCGTGATCGTATCCTACTTTTTACAATGTATTGTTTTGTAACAGTATGTGACATACGACCACGGCTATCCTCTGAGAACCACTAAGAATATGTATAAAATACAATAAAATATATATTAAAAGTAAGTATTTTTATATAATACACGATACATATTAAATAGTTTGTACATAGCGATCTCAGATGAGAATATTTTCTTGTTTCATACTTTTTAGAGCGTGATATTTCAGTAGTCGAGTTTTAGTTCTTGAACTTATTTTTTATTTAAAGTATTTTGCGGTTTTAGCATAAATGTAACATGCATACATGTCAACATACTTACATACAAACATAGCGATCAACAAACACATAACCCAGTGAGGGTTATGTGTTTTGTTGATCGCTATGCTTCTTTGCAACGCCGCGCCGTGGGGTAAAAATTAGTTTTCCTTGACTTCGACGAGATATGTCTCGCAAACGCTACGTCTGGCAAAAATATGATGTATGAAACCCTACCTTTATTTTAAAATCCCTATTTAACGATACCACACGATGGGGTGGGATGAAATTTTTTTTAGTTCTTGACTTCGTGCCCTCTAGGGGACGCCACATTCAATTTGTTGTGACGTTACATAGCCTATAACCAGGAGACAAATAAAACGCGTCCAACGACAACTCATTTGTCAAATTATGATAAGTAGTTTAGAAGTTATGAGGGAACAGATGAACATACATACATACCCACATACCGGTCAAAAGCATAACCCATCTTTTTGCTTTGCCGTAGTCGGTTAAATATAATAAATAAATTATAATTTTATTCAATACAAGCGACCTGCCGGCTTTGTACGGGTACAGCATATATGCCTGTAATTCTTGCATCAGTTTTTTGCGTCAAGTATATGAATTACGTCTTTAACAATCATCGTCATATTTTAACCAATTTTAGCACGCTTGCCTGAAATTTTTTATGTGTTTTTATGAAAGAAAGGTTTTTACGAAAGAAACGGCTTAAGTAAATAAAAGAAGTTTTTAAACGGACGAAGCCGCGGGGCACTTCTAGTTCTTTATAAGTAAGTACTTTCCGTTGTAAATGGTTGCTTTCAATCATAGTTAAATTTTTCGAAGGACCTTCGCCTCAACACAGCTAGATGGAGCCACAGGCAAAATTAGAACTCGCAATCGTTTCATTTAAGCAATTTAAGATGTAGAATGTGACTATGTTACTGACTGTGGTTATTTAAATCATACATAATTTGTGGCGTAGTCTCTATGTTTTTTCGAAGCGCTTGATACACTAATTTTAGTGCCATGCGTATAAAGCTGGGTTCGCACGGTGCGTGATTCTGCGGATCATCACGCACAGCCGACGACCACGGACGGCAATGCACACAGACAGGGCTCTTTCAACGGTGCGTGTCGGTCTGTGTAGATCTTTTATAGCTTCATTTTAAAATGCAAAGTGAAAGAGAACGTTTCGTCGCTGCAGCTGCGGCTGTGGTATTAATTAACAATAACCAAATTATGCGATCTAGTAAAAGTAAAAAGAAACCACGTCGCTGGTATCAACATACAATAAAAGTCGTTTAAGGTAAGTGTACCTAAATATCTAATTTTATTTTCTGTTTTGATCACGGTAGAAAATTAACGAATGACATATAATATTTCCTGTCCTGTGATCCTGAATGAGAGAGAATGAATGTCCTGTGATCAAGTTCTGACCTGTCATCTGTGTCAACCACGGACGTGTTCGGCCCGCGTCGTACGCGCTCGGATCCCGTCGCACCGCCACAGACGTTCTGCGCTACCACCACGGTAATATTATTACCGTGCTACCACGGACGAGACCCTTCCCACGGTGTGTCGTGCGAGCTGGTCCGCGTCCGACCGCAATGTCACGGACCGTGGGAAGCTAGCTTAAGATTACATTACAGGTCGAACACCGAGAGATGGGTTGTAACAGGTTAAATTGAATACCTGTAACAACTGTTATTGTTATCTAGAAATAACAAAACAAAATAACTATTACTAAATAACAACTGTTATTTTTATACTTTTCGATCGACCACCGGTGGAGAAGAGAGTATATGTCATAGACAATTATCTGGAGCATAGATTTTAGAAATCGTAGTAATAACGGAATTATGAGCTCGGTTTTTCGCAATCTGTGTAAAATTCAAAAAATGTAATAAACATTTAAATCTGACAATGATTTGCTATGTACGTACCTAGTTACTTCAGCCAAGTTTCCGAACAGAAAGAGTAAAATACTCATTATTTGTTTTGTGCGTATGCGTATTGTTACTTTGATATCACTCTACTCAAAAATGAACCTTATTTCTTTGTAGCTTTTTTAGTTAACTGATTGTGACAACGGACAGAGTACGTAACATCCTTTCAGGTTTAACGTTTGACGTTTACGATACGAGTGTCTTCTGTTATTTTTAGTAACAATTATTTATCGTGTAAGGGAACAACTGTTATCAAGTTCATTTATATACCTGTTAATTTTAATTGTTACGATAAATACGCCTCATCCCTAGAACACCCCGCTCTTAGGGAGGTGAATGTGATGGAGCCGAAGCTAACATCAAGAAGCCCTTTACAATAACTTTGGTACTGTGTGGATGAGGAGATATGTCAAACAATGTATATTATAAAAGAGATGGTACATTATATCATGATGACTATTCGATGAGCTGATTGAATTGATTAAATTGATGTCGGATTGCTGGTCTATGGGATGAGGTACGGCAAACATTATAATTATTATTATGTGTTTTGTTTTATTATTCGATATCATCTGTCGGGTCGTACACGCTTGATTGTTTCGAAGGCACAATTGTTGTGTTTGTGGAAATGGATGACGGTGAAAAAGCGTTGGACAACTGGCTGACTGTAGAACAATGTAAACGCAATAACGCTAACCAATGTAGGAGCTGTGTTGCTTTTCGGGAACAGCGGCGTTGTGATCGTTGATGGCCTATCTGTGGCTGATATAACATAAAACAAAAATAATATTTATATACAACATTCAGACAAGCGTCTAAAACTTACCCATTATTTACCTTCCAAACACGGTCTGATCTCGTCTCGTGATATATCTGGGTCGTGGCAGAATCTCTGACGTCACTATTGACTGGGATTACCACCCAACTGAGATTAATTACGCCAATACCACGTAGAGACGGACACGTATCGCCTGATTTTATCAGAAATACCTACTCTGTAAGAAACTAGAATTTGGCACAATTGGTATAACGTTTATTATACAAGATTATTATATCAAGTATCGGAAGATAATTAGTAAAATTAGTGGATCAACAATGAGAAAATAAGTACCACGAGTATAAACTTTGGGTCTCTATTTTCTTACCATTAACCATTACAAGAAAAAAAATCCAGAACATCGATATAACTATTATATAATTACGTTAACTACCTGTAGAAATGTTTTCTATTAATAACCAATTTCGCATTCGATAATTCTATTGTTCATTAAAACCAGTTCATTCGTGGTTCTCAAATGACACATGAACAGCGTGATTTTCTCAAACTATGAATACTCAGTGAATCCTAAAATGGAACTAATTTTAGGAACATATTCAAATGGGCCACGAACATGACAGTGCATGTTGTAACGCCCTCATTACTTACCCGCGGTAGTTACCGTAGCTCAAACCAGTGGCTCCCAAACTTTTACGCACGGAGATCAGCTACACGATTTGAAACAAAACCCGCCAACTAAATTTAAATGGAATCGGAATGTATTTAAAAATATTAATAACACCGTGTATTTGATAAAACAAAGTCCCCCGCCGCGTCTGTATGTATGTACGCGATAATCTCAAAAACTACCGAACAGATTTTCATGCGGTTTTCATCTATCAACAAGAATCAAGAATCAAAGCATTTATTCAGTATGTAGGCAGTATTAATATATGCACATATACACGTCAAAATCATAAATCATAAAATAAATCATTAAACATAGCAAAAGCAAAATTTTAACGCTTTGAATTAAAAAAAAAAACAAAAGTAATGAACCATTCAGCTGTCATCCGATCGTCAGACTACCTAAAAAAAAAAAAAATTGGGTTTAAACCAACCATACATGTAACTGTGTGTTTCAGTACTTCAGACAATTTTTATATCAAAAAAAATTAAAAGTGAAATAGTGAAACAGAACTTAAAGTAACGCATACCGATCACAGTACATATCGACAAACAGAAATATTCCTCAGAAAAGTATAGGTGTTATAATTCCTTAAGTTTTTGTGTAAATTGGTTGATGAAGTATGACGATGATTATTAAAGATGTTAATTGATTCTCGACGCAACAATCTGATGCAAAAAAGTAGGCATATAAAAGCCGGCGAGCATATATAAAGCTCATAAAAATGGAAGAAGCGAAGCAGGTATGTCAGGATCGTAGCATGTGGAAAGAAGTAGTCTCTGCTTACCCCAACGGGAAGAAGGCGTGATTGTATGTATGTAAGAGTGTATGTCCTTATGAAAAACGTGACGACATATTATGAATTGGTTTTTGTAAACTTAGTAAAAGTACTTCAATGTAATACTGATTTTTGTAGAAAAGAAAAAAAAGATTGATGCCTGTTACTTTCCTTTATACAAATAAGTGCCCATGAGTTCCATCGGAGCTTTTCATGTAAATCTGATATTCAGGAAGATACTGCCGCATATTGTGATTGTGATTTACTTTACTATTGATCTCTTAATACCCTTATACTGCTTATCTTTTTGCTAAAATTCTAATTATTACAGGTGTTATTGATTACATACTCTTGTTATGTACTTTTGATATTCAACGTAACTCTATTTGCAAATTTATTTTTTTACATTACGATTGATACACCTTCAGATATATCATATTACACAAACATTTTAACATTGCAACTTTGACTTTAATAATACATCTGGAAAAAATATTGGTTTAGAGCATGCTAGGTAATGTCATATTAATATATTATTTATTTTCAGTCTTTTTGCTTTAGTGTAGGTCTAAGAATTATGATGTAATTCATAAAAACAACTCGCCAAATATCAATTTCCACCAAAAGGTATTTTTGGTGTTATATGATACAATTATACTTTGATCATTAGACACGTAAAAAAACCTAAGTCAAATATTACATTTGGTATATTTCGTCGATTTTTATAGTTTTTCTGATAATGCTTACAATATATCATAACAAATGATGCAAAGCATGACAACTACAAGAAAAAAAACATATATATTTATGCGCCACATAATTCATTATTATTTTCCAGATAAGTGTAACCAAAAATGAAATATGATTTTTCAAACTTTGTTTTTGCTCTCCTGAAAAGTTGTCATTTTGCAGTTATATCATTTTACACAGGAGATACAGATATAAATTTTATTTTTAAAATGAGAGCTTTACTATAAATGATGGTCAAAGCAAGGCAAAGTAGCGTAACTCATTCAGCAGCAAGGTGAGATAACCAGGTAGTTAAAACTGAAGGTTGAGTCTGGATATATATATAGCACAGGACCGAAAAAATGGTATTACATAACGCCTATGCTCAGCAGTGGGATCAAATAAGTTGTGGATTACGAAGACTTTTAAAATATTAAAAATAAATTGTATTTCATTAAAATAATACGATAAGATTAAAAGTATAGAACCTGTGTCCCAAACTGTGACCCAACAAACCACATGAGAGGTGCCAGAATTCAGAAATAATTTCCGAGATTATGCCTCGCTCTCGTACAGCTATTGTTTCGCAGGTAACATCACAGATAGCACTGAAGTAAATATATATTCACGTATTCCTTTACGTGAATATACGAAATATTTCATAACGAGATTATATTCATAATTGTTTAATGCGTCCGATTGATTTTTTTTCTTCAATACTTCATGGTAATGAAGTTTACTGTTTCAGAAAGATAGTGATTAGAGATTTTTTGTTGATGAAGGCAAATAACACTGTGGAGCTAAATTTGCTTGTTATTTGCTTAAAAAATAGGGGTTTTAGGTTAGCAGTAGTAGTTAAGTAGTAGTAGTAGTAGGTCGCGATATGTGATTTCAATTTCACAGGTCTTGTCGTCAGAAAATTTACAAATTACATTTAAATGTCAATTACAATAAGCCCATACTTATATTTAAATACGATGAACTAAATTCCACGACACAGGGTATCCTAGTGTTGAATTTCAGGGCTTTACTCAAATAATGTATATAAAATGCTCACATATTCAAGTTATAAATGTAAATAGCGTAAGATTTGATTACTTAATAAGTGCATTCATTCATTCATTCAATTCCTATTGATAAATTGTCAATTCATTATAAGTTCAAGAATGCGTAGGCCTGATTTAGCGTTATTTCAGTCCCACTCGTCTATACCTATTTTTATTCATACTAATGAAATATTGGTTTGAGAGATCCCATTATCGGAAAATTTCATACTAATGCCACTGGTATAACAGTTTAAAGAATCCTAATTAATTAAATAGTTCGAAAGGAATTCCATATTTAGGTATCTCAGTAAACCTAGAAGAAGAACACATTTACACACATTTATTCTAAAATTAAAATACGCAGCAATGTGAACACAATGTTACGTATTTTTATTCTAAAAAAAATATATAGGTACGGTCGAATTGAGAAGTTTTCCCCTTTTTTTGGAGTCGGTTAAAAATAAAAATAAGTAGCAGTGTGTATACCTACTTTCAATTAGTAATTATTTTTTGAAGATTTATTTTTTATGCCTCCAAAATAATAAATAACTGTAATTATATGTAAAATTCTTTGATTATATACATGTCCAGATACCGTATTAAATACACATAACTTTCTAAATAAAAAAATACCATATATAGTAGATTATCTGTTTACTTACAACAGTGACACTTGAACAACCGAGCGCGCGGAGCTCATGAAAAAATAATAAATAAACTGGCCAAGTGCAAGTCGGACTCGCACTCGTAGGGTTCCGTAACACAGTTGAATATTCTATAACTATGACTTTCGCAACTACAAAAATAACTTTGTTTTTCATAGTGTTTGTATAAAAACAAAGTTATGCTTGCGGTCGCTATATCTTAACAACTGCTAAATGTATATCGTTCAAACCAATTTTAGTTGAAAGTTTTTATTGAGATCTACAGAATATATTTTTTATAGATTTTTCACTCCCTTACTTTAGAAGTTAGAGGGGGGGGGGGGACACACATCTTTTGAATGACCACACATTTTACCACTTTAGACGCGCCTATCTTTTAAATGATTAACTTTGAGAAAAAATGATTTTAGAAACCTCAATGTCGTTTTCAAAGACCTATCCATAGACACCACACACGTATAGGTTTGAAGAAAAAAACAATTTTGGTTCCAGTTCCATGTATGGGATGCCCCCCCATAAACTTTTATATGTTTTATTTTTGTATAAAAATCGGAAAGCGGTTTACAGAATACATCTACCTACCAAGTTTCAATTCTGTAGTCCTAATAGTTTCGGAATAAAATGGCTGTGACATACGGACGGACAGATAGACATGGCGAATCTATTAGGGTTCCGTTTTTTTCCATTCGGCTACGGAACCCTAAAAATGCCGGTTTGTGCTGTGCTATTATGCCACAATCACGCAGGAAAGCATGATATTAATAAGAAGATTAGTTTTCATGGGTAAGTTTTAATATTTCTCAATCGTTAGAGTATGAAACCACGATTTTAATTTTGAATTTTCCGTTGGTTAGTCGGACTGGTCAGTGTTGTCATTTTAATAGTGGAGTAATTATCCAAATATTTGGGAACTTTTTTCCGTGTATATTATAGTACACAACAGGTTACAACTATTATACAATTTTTAACGACATTATATCGCTTTAACCGACTTTGAGAAAGGAAAAAGTATTCAAAGAGTATGCTTATTAGGGTTCCGTAGTCCTGACAAGGAACCCTTATAGTTTCGTCATGTCCGTCTGTCTGTCCGAGGAAATTGAAATTTTTTTTTAGGTTACTGCCTACATGAGAAGTGGGGATGAATTTTTTTTCGTCGTCCACCCCATCGTGTGGGGTATCGTTAAATAGGTCTTTTAAAATAACTTACAGATACTACCAGATACAAAATCCTTAGAATAAATGCTTTAAAGTGAGAAAGACGAAGTACCTAGTTGCTTGTTTATAACGGGTAAAGACGCAGTGAATAACGGACTACTACGGAACCCTACACCGCGCGTGGCCCGACACGCACTTGGCCGGTTATTTTATTTTGTTGTTACCTCAGATTGAAATCTGAACCGATTATTATTAAATTAGACTAGTTGTGTCCCGCGGCTTTGCCCGCGTATATGAGTATTCTATATCCTATTCTACCCATTGGCTATGATATGACGTTTGCCGCATCTGCTCGTGTTCGGGTCGCAGAGACCGTGTGCCACGCAGATCTTCTCACACGCGTTCTATCTATACTAATATTATAAAGAGAGAACATTTGTATTTTTGTATGTTTGGATTTTTGTATTTTTTTATGGATGTTTGTATTGATTTGGCTCAAAAACTACTGAACCGATTTAAAAATAAATTCAGAATCAATATATTATACGATTTAAATCATAGGTACATTCGCGGAGACTTATGCAATAGCTGTGCTGCAGGCATCAATTCTAACGAACAATTAAGTTTTCATAAGCTAGTCAGTGCGCGAGATAAAGGAGGCCTTATACATTTATGCTTCTGAAGATGCATTTAAAATTTGTCGGGCCACTGAATCTGTAATAAGAGACTTTTCTAAACAGGGCTACATGATTACGTCATCCTACACCTACAAAAAAATATATATAAAAACAGTGAGTCAGTTTATTGAAACTATTTTAAAAATACAGCAGAGTGTAGTCAACGTCATCAAAGTAGCCTGCTTAAACTTATAATTGAAAAATATTTACAGAATATCATATTTGCAAAACAGATAATATATCCAACGAAATTAAATCAAAATGAAAAGTTTTCCGTAAACAAACCCAAAGGTTTTAATTTGCAAAAAATAAATAATTTTATTCAATAACTTTTTTTTGTAGTCGTTTAGGTTGTAGCCATTTTAAAGATACTTCATGAAAAAAACTTCAATATTTAGTTTCTCGTTAATGAGTCATGAAACTTCAAAACTAATTTAAATCCGCGATGACTTTGCAATTTATGGAAATAATTACATTTTTTTTATATAATATAGGCTAGCGTTTGACCATTATCTCACCTGTTGGTAATTGATGATGCAGTCAAGGATAGAACAGAATAGAAAAAGTATTTATTGTACACCAACTTAAAAAGTAACAAATTAAGCTACTTAAGTTACTGGAGGAAATACAATGGGCGGTCTTAAGGATGGTAGCACGGTAGGCCTAGAATGAAAACTGGCTCTAATACATACATACTAATACATATAATATACATATGAATAATTAAGTAGCAGTTAACTTTTTTAAATATTTTATAATTTGCGTTTGACTATACTATATATATCTCTTGTAAATTGTTACACACAATCCAAAATTTCATCGTACCGACGGGACTTGAACCCGCAACCTCCGGAATAACATGTTCCGGTGCTTTTGCTAATTAAGCCACGGTGCGAAGTATCATTACGACGAAATTAGTGGATTGCATTTGTTAACCCAATTATGCATTGCTGGTTTACAAAAAATATAAAGTGTGAAACACTTCAAAGAAACATAATATTATACTATATGTCGCCTGGTGGCAAGCGACGATGTGGTCAAAGATGGTGATCACGCTAGGCCTAGAATACTCTAATTCTAAAGGGATGTGTGCTGCCGGAACTCCGTGAGGTTAAGGCGGCTGATTTTCTCCTTGATGGTGGTTAGCTACTTTTTTTGATAGCAAGACAGGCGGAACGTCGATATAATACGCTCCTACCACCAATTAAAAGTAGTTTAGTATTTAAACTTCGTCCGCAAAGACTTTAGGTTATAAACACCGATATAACCGTTAAAACATTGATGATATAATTTTTTTTATGTATAAACTGATTTAAATAAAACAAACACTAAATTTGAAGTGAAGCTTACCGGAATACAATAGTGAAATCCGCAAATCATTGTAGTAGTTTCTGTGATTATCACGCACAAACGCACAGACGAACAGACAAAAATTCTAGCAATAATTGTTAAGGGTTAGTTCTATTGCGTTGATAAAGGCACCCAATAATAGTTTTTTTTGCATATTTATCTTCCATGTACAGACAGCGATCAGTTACATTTTTATCATACGAATAAATATATCTTGTAAGTTATGATATGTAAATAATGAATGATGTGTATATAAAAGTATATAATATATCTTAATAAATATGTAAAAAAAGGATATTTCGTTTTATTTAATTAATTTTGGCCTATGTAAGCCTAATAATAATATGGATTATTGACCATTAATAATCAGTTAATGTGTTGTGTATGTGTGTGTAGGCACATTGTAGAAAAACTTGCCATTTTTTGTCCACACCAAAATTCCCCTGAAAATCTTAAGTAAAGTCCACATCTTTACTGAGGGTATGACTTGAATTGCACTAAGACTTTTTTTGACTCGAAAGTTACTTTAACTCGACTTTACGCCATGAATCTATGAAAACTTGACATATTCTAATACTTGACACTGGCTAAATACACTAACCATGTAGAGTCATCATAAAAATAAAAATGTGTAAATTGGCAGCGACAACTTTAACAGCTGGCATCCCGAAACAGGTACGTACAGTCAAAATTTGACAGCTTTATGACAGGAGTCACGCACATACAGAGCAAAATTTGGGCCGTTTTTTGAGTGACTTTGAAATGTCATGTTCCTTCTGGACGAGTATATAATCTAAGGTAAAATTATAAATATAACAATAGAATGGAAACACACAAACATCAAAATAGAAAAAAAATAAAACTATATTTTTACAACAATTTAAAAAAATGTTTCCTAGAATTATTAAAGGGAGCTATCGGTGTTTTGTATGAAATATGAAATGAAATATGAAATATTCACAATAAATAGAGTGCAATACAGATGACAACTAAAGCAACAAAGTCCTTCTATTTAACTCATAGGTACATGAGTATGTGAATGAGAAGCAAGATTAATTATGATCATTATAACAAAATAATTCAAGTATTGTACAATGTCAAAGATAATATCGTTTAAAAACTAAAACGGAACCGAATAAAAAAAATATATATATATACGGTCGAATTGAGAAACCTCCTCCTTTTTTTGAAGTCGGTTAAAAATAGCATTATGTTTTACAATTTCAAATAGATTATCGGTCAAACATTTCCTTTACAGTATAAAACATTTTATTGAGCAACCAAGTCTTCAGTTGTTTTCTAAATTTAAAGTACGGCAATGTCTTTAGCTCCATTGGCAATTTGTTGAAAATCTTTACACACATTGCATAACAGTTATTTTGAAACAAAGCCGTTCTTGGCGCTATATCTAATACAAGTCGTTCGCCATTTCGAGTATTGCGAGGGTACACGTTTTTTGCTTGCGAAAATAGATCAAAGTGTTTTCTAACAAACACACAAATTTAAAAAATGTATACACAGGGCAGCGGTAAAATATCAAGCTTTTTGAAGTGTAGTCTACACGACTCGTATGGACGAATCCCAACAAGGGCACGAATACATTTCTTTTGGGCAATGAATGCTCTGGGAAAGTCTGTAGAGTTTCCCCAAAGCATCAAACCATATCGCAACACTGACCCTATATATCCGTGGTATGCCAACAAAACTGTATTTAAGGATGAAGTCCTTTTTAATTTATTTAAGCAGTACACAAAACTATTAATTTTTTTGCAAACACTGTCAATGTGTACATTCCAGTTACAAAATCTGTCTAAAGTAAGGCCTAAGAATTTTACGTGATTATTTTCATTTATTTTTGTTTTGTTGTAAAAAATATTTCTTGGTGTTGGATTAGAACCACGAGTTATGAACTGTACTATATTAGTTTTACTTATGTTGACATGCAAGTTATTACAGTTCAACCATTCTATAACACAGTCAATTGTTTTAGTTATTTCTAAGTCAGAATTTATTAGGTTTTTACCAGTCACAATGATTGAAATGTCATCAGCGAATAGAGTACCTTTATGAGATGTTATTTCTGGTAGATCGTTAATATATATTAAGAAAAATAATGGCCCAAGCACGCTTCTTTGAGGAACCCCGCAAGCATTTACGATATATGGTGACCTTTCAGAAGTTATGACTGAATGGTCATTTATGTATGATATTTCTACGCACTGTTTACGATCACTCAAATAACTTTTTGTCCACTCGAGTGCAGGTCCCCTTACACCATAGTTTTCAAGTTTTTGGAGTAAGAGGTTGTGTGAAACGTAATCAAAGGCTTTTGACATGTCAAAAAATACCGTGATTGTTGGCAGTTTTCTGTCTACGCTCATCAAAATGTTATTTGTTAGGTGAAACGAAGCGAGAGTGGTAGACTTCCATTTCTGAAATCCGTTTTGTTCCTTTTTAATTGTGTTGAATTTTGTGAAGAATTTATATAACCTGTCATGCATTGCCTTTTCAAATACCTTTGATAAAATTGGGATCAAAGTAATGGGTCTATAGTTGTCTAAGACACTTTTATCTCCCTTCTTATGTAAAGATTTGACAATGGAAAATTTTAGACTTTCTGGAAATACACCTTGTTCAAATGAAAGATTGATCAAATAATTTAATATTGGCACAATCAAATTAACAGTTTGTTTTAGTATGCTTGTTTCGATTTCGTTGTAGCCCACTGATCTTGTGTTTTTAAGAGACATTATTATATTTTTCGTTTCGTTAATACCCAATGGCCTTAAAAATATACTACTGCTATTTTGTGCTTTATTAGTATTGTAGACATTCGCATTTTGTATATTTGTCAATTGAATTAAGTATTTATTAAATTCGTATGCTATTGTTTTTGGTTCACTCACAGTTTTATCTGACAAACGTATTTCGTTTATAAAATTCTGAGTAATGTCTTGAGAAGTATCCTCGTTTATAACTCTCCATGCCGCTCTGCATTTATTGCCAGATGTCTGTATATATCGCATATTATGGAGGCGTTGCGCTTTATTTATACAAGATCGTAATATTTTTGAGAATTTTTTATAAGCTTTCTTATTTGATTAAGATTGTTGTCTATAGTAATTATATCGTATAGTTCGTTTTGTCTTGCAACTCTGTCGTAACCCTTTAGTTATCCATTTTAAATTTCTTTTTTTATCATTACAGGTTACCTTTTTGACTTTAGGAAAACATAGTTTGTAGAATAACATGAACTCCTCATGGAAAAGATTGAAGGCTTCATTCACATCTTTGCACTTATAAACGTCGCTGAAACTTAAGCCGCTGATGCATTCGATAAATTTTTCAATATTTTCAAAACAATAGTCTCCCTTAATCATTATTTTTTTCTGAGATTGGAATTCCTTTTGCTTAGTTTTAATATATAGCATCTGTGCTGTATCGTGATCGGACAAACAGAGTTTTAATACTTCGCTATGGGCATCTTTGACGTTGCTAAATATATGGTCAATGCATGAATTAATTCTAGTTGGCTCATTGATATGTATTGTCAGATTATAATTTTGCATTAGGTCATTTAATTTTTCTACAATTTTATTTTTATTTAATGTATTATATATTTATGTCACCAGTAAAAACTAATTTATATTTTTTATTACAATCAAAAATTATTTTATAGAGCAATGTATCAAAGTATTTGAAAAACAAATCAATATTTGATTTGGGCGTGCGGTATATACAAATAGTCAATATTTGTAAATCACTAATCTCTACTCCACAACATTCAAATATATTGTCAATAGCAAAATTATTGATAAAGATTAAATCTTTACATTTCATACCTTTTTCTACATAGATACATACTCCTCTCCTCGATTTTGCTCTACAATATAAAGAAACAAGTTCATATCCTTGTAGATTTATGCTACGCACATCCGTTTTTTTAATGAATGTTTCCGATAAGCAAATAACTTCGGGTATTTAGTATTGACTTTCGAGGTCAGAAAGTGTTATTTCTAATATATCTTTTTTTGAAATAATTACAAATATTTTGGTGTAAAATTTTGAATGATGTGTTGTTGTAATTTTGGTTAGGAGCGAAATAAATTATTGGGACTTGTACTGGTTTTTGATATTTTTTTAAAGTAATAAGGAATAGTTCCTTTTTTGGGCAAGGCCTGTAGGGAGGACGGAGTTGTAGTGTTATTTTCTTGAACAACTTTTTCTTGTTGCTTCGCAAAATAGAACGGAATCGTACCATTCTTGGGTGAAGAAGAAGAGTGCCGCTCTTGAGATTTTACCGTGCCTGCGAGTTTTAGAGGTTGTCGAAAATTTCAAATATTTCTGTTTATAGTCATATGTATCTATCGATAAATTTATAGCGTTACATATTCTATTTATATTGAAATGAGTGTTTTTACCATAGTTTTCGGCTACAGTAATAAATTTACAATTATGAAATTGAGCACATGATAATCTTAATATGTTGCTTAACATGGTCTGGTTCAGATGCCGGCTATTTGCACATAATACAATTACATGTTTATTTTCAAGAATTTTCAGTGCAGCAACCACCTCTGATATAATGTGAGTAGGGTTTACATCGTGTTCTCCGATGCAAAGCACAATATGATCGTCGTCGTTTGTTTCGAAACTTTTGTTGTGTATGGTCTTCAGTATATCTTGGGACTTAGCCCAAGGCTTAATCAAACCTTGAATTTCATAGTGGTTTTACGGTGTGTTAACTCGAGATTGAAGCAAGCGACTTGATATTCCGACACACTGTGCCCCACCAAAAATATATATTTGCCGACTGTTTACACTCAATTTCGGCTTAATGTTTTTATCAAGTATAGCCGTTCGGTTAGTTGCCTTCAATAATGTTTCATCTGTTATTTCGTGTGCCTTTGATGAGCAAGGCTGATTTACAATTACAGGAACATTTTCTTCTTTGTTTGTATCATCCGCCCTGCTGATTTTAAAGTCCATCAGCGCCTGTCGCGACCTCCTTCTGTTTGATTGGGTCTGAGATCTTAAATGTTGTCCAGGACTTCCACATATTTGCCTCAGAGTCATTATTTGTTGTTTTTGTTGTGCAATGATATTTTTGATTTTTGTAGGATCCCCGATCCCGTAGAAAATAGCGCATATATCGTGAACAAAGTCGCGGCCGAGAGTATGATAAATACGGGTCTCGTTTACAAGGCAAACAACTCATCAGCCAATCCAAACAAAGAACGTTTTCTGCTGGTGTTTTTTATACGCCATCGCGAGACTGAATTTTGAGAGAACGTTTGGTTTATAGTGATGTGACATCGTTGTACAGAGAATACAGTGTCGATACTAAAATAATTAAGATAGTATAAAAACTAAATCAACCGACTTCTATGCCCCGCGTCAATTTCAGTAGCATGCTTGAGACGTTTATCGTCATATATCTGGAGATACTTATTAGATCTCGATGAAATTAAAATTATACCACCACGGAAACGTACCCTACCGATTAAAAAAATAATCTTTTAAATCGGTTCAGAATTGACGGAGTAATCGCGTGTATGTTACACACAAAAAAAAGAAAAAATAATAACATACAGATGAATTAAGAACCTCCTTTATTTTTGGAAGTCGGTTGAAAAAGGATTAGAAAAGCCTTCTAAAATAATGATAATGAGAAGTTTACAAAGTCTTCTGTGTTTTTTTTTAATATGATTAGTGTATGCTTTTGAAATGGTTATTACAATTAATCGAGATTTTGTTATGTAGGAATCTCCGGAGATTCGGAGATAAAAACATCAAATTTACCACTAAAAATTTACAGATTTTATTTAAAGTTAGTTTTTTTATTTTTATTAGTTATAATATTTTAGCCTATTTTGTCCCACTGCAGGGCAAAAACCCCCTGGTGTGGTGCTTGATAAAATATCAAGTTAAATACCTACTTTGCTTTTCTTTAGTTTTTAAGCGATAGTAATTCATAGCATCATTGTACGTTTGTTTAATTATTTATTTAAAACAACAAAAGATTGAATTAATCTTGAAAAGCTATTGTATTTAGCAGGATCCAAAATAATTATGTTATGCCCCGACATCGAAAAATGGTGTATGTTTACTATTACTTGGGATGTTATTTGGTAAAATTGGTCATAGGTACTTACTCTATTTTCAAAGCTGAAAACTTTTGCTAAACTTAAACTGGTAAGTAGCAGGTATTTATGAAAAGTAAAATCATCGCATTCTATCATTATTTGCATTTTAGTTACGTAGTTTTAGTTGGAAATACTAGGTAGATAAATATAATTTGCCTATGTCCAGCAGTAGACTAACAAAGGCTGCTGATTAACTGCCAAATGTCATCATCATCAGATCATGATGTCACGATATATTTTAAACTGAAAAGTTAACCAAACATGTAGATGTTGACAATAGAATACAAAAATGAAGATGGAAAAATATTCATATATTCAATCTTAGTTTCGTACCATCCCTAGTTCTATGAACTCACGATGCCAAAGTTACGAGTGAGCTGCTGATTTGAAAGCCTCTAAGTCATTTTTACAGTTTACGCGTTTTTTAGGGCTCTAGGGTAAATTTTACTAAAAGATTTTTGTTTACCCTATTCGAGTGAAATACGAATTGAAATACCTAAGGCCATAGAAAAAAAAACAGCGGTAAATACGAGTTTTTTTAAAATATCATATAGGCTAGTAGCGTTTGACTACTATCTCGTCTAGTGGTAAGCGATGGTGCGGTCGAAGATGGTAAATACGCTAGGACCTAGAATACTCTGACTCTGTGAGCTGCCGAAACACCGTAAAACCTTACGGTGCTCCGGCAGCACACAGACAAAATCTGCCGTCATAAGATTTTCTTCTTGGTGGTGGTAAGCTAGTTTTCAGTAGCAAGTCCGGCGAAACATTGACATAAATGCTCCTACTAACTGTGATGACGATCACTCATGCTAGGATTTGAACCGGCGACTTCTCGCTTAGAAGACAAACCTTTTAACCCTTTACGCTAAAGGAGCTCACTTACATACAACCAGATGAGATAGTGGAAAAAGAAACAAAAAAGCTAGATATTATATATAAATATACGGGCAGGTACGTTATCATGACCCTGATAGATATGAGTGACATTAATGTAAATACGTATGTATTCATGAAGTTCATCAAATCAAATGTATTCAGAAACGCTCAAAGTTATTAGACAAACAAAAAAGATTCCCATACATAAAAAAAAAGAATTCTACCTCATCAGATAACCATTTTTCCTACAAAAATGTCAGTCATCGGCGCAATTAACCGTGAAATGGGGTCACATCAGCCCCGGTGAGTTATTGAAGTTTGTGAGGATGGGCCTTATCGATAGTCAAGTTACTTTGTGTGCACGTAATATTACGTTCTCAGACAAACGGAGGTAGGATATTGCGGAGATATGAGTATGTTGAATGTGGAGTATTCTATTTTGAACGCAAAAAGTATTTTGTGATATACTGGGTTGGCTTATTTATATTTTGGTAATAAGTAAAAAATATGTATTTTCTTAGCATAGTACCTTAAACACTACGGTTTTAAGGTTTCGTAGTCAACAGTCAACAGGGAATCATTATAGTTTCATCATGTCCATCCGTCCATCCATCCGTGCAGTTTGTTTCACTCGAGGTATAAGATAGATAGATAAAATTTTATTGTACACTATTACAAAAATAATCATTAAGGTCGCATAAACCGATCTCTTTCAAACAATATTTGTATAACATGTAAATTCGTTATAGGTGTATAGGTCAAAGTGGGTTTAATTTTTTTCACAAGGGCGTACCTTTTTTTAATAAATATGATGATATAAAGCTCTTAATTTTTTTATAATAGCTATTATTAGTCCTAATGATATATAAAAAAATTGATTAATTGCTGCAGTCAGTTTTAAATTTTTTTTTTCTGATTTTACATTTTTTGCTAAGCTTAAAAAACCAAGTGAGTTAAAGATCTCAAACTTTCAGAAAATACATATTTTATTAATACTTACTATAGTATTAATATCAATTAAATATCTTTCGGGGCCAGATTTACTTAGCTCATACCCCTAGGGCCTTTTTCAATACAAAAGTCCATTGGTGCACGGCAGGGATAGAACTCGGTACCTTTGGCGTCAAAGCCGATAATTCTACCACTATAATACACCACCGGGCCCTCAGAAGTTACTAGTAACAATAGTCTCTAAGCTAAACCGCAGATAGACAGACACGCACATAAGGAAACTATAAGATTTCCTTGATAACTACCAAACTTTAAAAATGAATATAATATTGTTAAGTAACACAAAGAAGTTCATGTCTTGAATGTATAATTATGAAACATTGTTTGAAATACAATAATATGCAAAGACATCATGAAAGGGTTTGAAGAATTACGCTTTATTAGGGACTATTTTACTTATTATGACTTATATCTAAACCTTTCGTATGCCAAAAGGCAAGATCTACGCGAGACACCACTGGTGGTAGGAGCATATTATATCGTTATTCCGCCTGACTTGATACCAAAAAGCAGTTTACCACCTTAAGGAGAAAATCTGCCAAGATAACCATACGGTGTTCCAGCAGCAGCCCTTGAGAATCTACCACCTAACATTACCACTCGCCTACCTCCAAACGAGAAAGTGGTTAAACTCTAGCCCATAAGATATAAATAAAACTGGCCAAGTGCGAATCAGCATCGCGTCTCTTAGGGAGGGTTCCGTACAACACGAAACATAACAGAGTTTCAACCTCATATTTTGATTAATTGATATTACCAAGAATATTTGGTTTAGTCGCGATCTAGAAAGACGGGGCTCGTTTAATAGCGCCATCTATGTCATTTTGCCGAAACTAATTAGATAGATGGCGTTTAAAAACACGTTTTTTGTATGGGGATCCCCTTTAATTTTTAACTTTATTTTATTTTTAGTATTTGTTGTTCTAGCGGCAACAGAAACACACCATCTGTAAAAATTTCAACTGTCTAACTATCACGGTTAATGAGCTATAGCCTGGTGACAGACGGACAGATAGACAGACAGACAGACAGACAGACAGACAGACAGACAGACAGACAGACGGACAGCGGAGTCTTAGTAATAGGGTCCCGTTTTACCCTTTGGGTACGGAACCCTAAAAAGACAAAAAATATTTATTGCGCCTGGAATCCTAAATTAAAAAAAAAGGTTAATAAAGTGTATCTTCTGACAACTATACTGTTTTAGCCACGATTGCACAAGTGACTCCCAACCTTAACGCTGCAGTTCACAATCAACATCTCTCTTAGCACTAGACTATTTTAATTATCGTACCTGAATTAAATTCTCGCTGCCATCCAAGACAATCTTGGGACGTACGGCTATTAATTAGAAGCATCAGGGCGGAATCTCATACGATTAGTAGTGAAATGGAGCAAGAGACGACCGACGTTGATGTATGTACACGTCTTGAGCCGGAATGTTGAGATATGGGATGCTTTGTATTGAAAGAAAATACCAGTTTCTTGTTAGATTTTCTCTTTTGGATTGTCTACGATTTATTAGGTGAACAGTGCGCAGTTTGAGCGTAGTGGCGTAGTAGAATATTACTACCTACTTTCTTAATATTGTCTGCTCGTTTTTTATGCCTTTATTCAACGAAGCGTAGTGTTTAAGCAAATAAATATGTAATTATTTTTATGTAGCAGTTTTTCAACATTTATTTTGTACTTCAAAGAGTCAAATAATTATTACGTTAATTTTTGATAATATTATTAAATAATATACTGATAATTTAAATAATAATATACTTTAGCAAATACATTTATTGGTTCGATTATAATTATTCTTTTAATACTTACACTTGCATACTATTATTTGAGTTGAAATATTTGTAAGTGCCATCTGTGATTTTCACCTGGAACTAAATAACTTTTTAAGTAGCTTGAGAGCAGAAGGTAGAATCAGGAAGGTTCCACAGCTTAATGTGTAAGTAATTTGAAGCTGACTATGCACTTTGATTTGTTCCTGCACAGAAATGTAGATGGCATGCTACAAAATATGAACACCGCAGCATTATCTTAAATTTGTAGAAACTTCTTAGAAACTGTATGCCACAAAATCGTAAAAATCGCAATAATCATTATAATGAATTGAAATTATCATGGCTATTTTGTAATTGACTCTGAGAGGCGTGCAGGGCTAATATTACTTTGCATTGTTAACTGTTCGGGTCAGTAATTAACCCTGCGTCATTAATTATATTTATACTATAACCAAATATCTCCGATTATAATACTACGCTAACATTAATTGCTATTTATTTTTCACAGATCAAAATAAAATGGCCACCATACATTTTCGTTAGGTGTAATTTATGAATATTTGAGCGTTAGTTAAGAATCTGATATTACATCAAAAACAAGTACAAAAATGCGCAACTTTCAGAATAAAATTAATAATTCAAATGGAAAAGAAAACTTTCATTCGAGTTGTTTCATTCATGAATTTTCACCTTCATCCATTGAATCGAGCGACCTTCCGACTCGACGATGTCATATTGATAGCTACCCTGCACATGCGCAATAAAAGTCACGCATGCGTGAAGCAGATGCCCACTGTTGTGTACACTGTATTTTGCATGAACCAACATCTGTCAACCTTCAATAATAAGTTTGCAATATAAAGCTATGAACTCTTAAATTAAAGCTCATTTCTTTAGTAGTTGCTTTTAGTTCAAGTAGTGGCTTTGTTTCGTAGTGGTAGCTGCGTCTACATCGACGATTTCGTTATTGCTTCGCTCGGTCTCATTAAGCAGCAAAGTGGACAATTCAAGAAAACTTGTGTGAATTAGTGCGTTAATTAGAAGGAAAATTCATTGAAGTGCAAAGAAGGCTCATCAACAGGTAGGTTTGTGTTTGCTTATAGTTAGTTGTTCCAACGATGTATAGATGTACAACAAATAGGTGTGGGCGTTACTCCAGACATCGTGGGCGTAGCATCTGGCTCATCGTAGACAGAATGTCAGTAAATAAAATTCAACTCACGAACCAAATTCAAATACTACGTGTTGGACAGTTCTAAATGACAAGGGTTTTGACCTTTGCCCTGAGTAAAAATCCTACATTATTTTATATTGCACGCCTACAACGTAAAAAGAAGTCGCTTTTATTCATTTATGTGACTTAGGGCCAGTTTCACCGGTTCCTGATAGCAATAATATGAAGAAAACTGACAGATATTTGACAGCTTTTATATGGCGTCATGTGTCAGATAACTATCTAACTCATTATCAGGAACCGGTGAAACTGGCCGTTAATATTTTATCACATTTTACTGATTGGAAACCTATAAATTGTGAAATATTTTTGGTTTACATTAATACATATTATAAATTTCGTCTGCATGACAAACTTTATAATAAATTTACTCTTCACATCTTATGACATCTAGATGTATTTTTTTTATATTTTGTACTAAAATAGCGGCTATAGTTAATAAATTACCAAGGGTTAGTTTCCCGGTTTCTTATAGGCCTAATAGCAACTTATTTGACAGATTTTTGATAACGTTTATGTGGCGTCATCAGTCAGATCCATCTGTCACTTTATTATGATGTTTAAAATGGCCCCTAATATTTTATTTAACTGCTAAGAAACGAAATAATTCACGGTTTTATTGCGACAGTTATCAAAAACTCTGACTTCACTTATGCTTATTAAACTATCAATTAGTTATCTGAAGTATTTTTTTCTATATTTCTGAAAATTTCTAGTCTCGAAAAAATGTACACCACCCAAATAAAAAATACATAAAAATAAAATACTTCTACGGGAAAGTCATTGTAGCCTTCCAACGTCAGTAGGCTTAGACCCCATACACGTGGTCCCTGGGTGGTGCTAAATGGGTGATGGGTCGTGGTAGGCTTGAGCCGTGGCTCGAATCACCCACTGGACAAAGACATGTTGCCGAGTTAATCGAGTTCTGGCATGGAGTTTAATGCCAGCCAGCATGGAAGACTTGGAAGACCCAGATGGTGTGGATAGCTGCTTTCTGTAGATCGGGCTACAGTCAGTTGTCCAGCGCCTCAGTTAGATAATGAAGAAGTTCTTGTCTATCAGATACAAAACAAAAGAAGATTCCATATAATTAATTTTAATGAATTTTCATAAATCAAAACCAAAAACATTGTCGATTAAACTTATAAAACAAAAAAAAAGCAATCGAAATCGATCCATCCGTTTGGATGCTACGAGGCCACAGACAAACACACACACATACACAGATACACACGTCAAACTTATACAAACCATTTTTTTTTTGCAACGGAGGTTAAACATACAAATATTAACACAAATGTAATACCTCTCTTTTATAGAGTCAGACACTCAATTTCAAAGTTTAACACATCAATGACTAAACGTAATTAAAACTCCGATACTATCGGCTACGTCAAAATGTCCGGTGCAATATTTGTTTTAGCACCTTGTTTCTTGCAAAATCAATATTGGTTCACACAGCTCAGTGGTTCTGCCCTATATTCAAGCAGGACATTTTAATGAACCCCGCTCCAGTTTTACAGGAAACGCTGTTAACCGTGTCGACGTCAGGCTCTGTAAGTAACTAATTGGATTTAGTTGCACTAGATAAATTATTTAGCATCTGTAGTAGGTTGACGTCATCGTTTATCATCAAGTGAGCGTTGTAATTGTCCTGTTACCTTTTATAATAATAAGTTATTTTTCAAAAAAAATAAAACCGACTTCATAACCACTAAAAGGCACTCAAAAGTGAAAAATAATTTACTTAAAATTATTATAAGCGTTACCCACTATTTGAAGTCGGTGCCAGCCAAGTCTTATAGGTAGTAGATAGATAATACCTACATGTATCTACCTACTTACTAACCTACTTACTACTACTACATACATAGTGTCTATCTAATATCCAATAGGCTTGGCTGGCACCGACTTCAAATAGAGAAGTGGGTAACGCTTATAATAATTTTAAGTAAATTATTTTTCGCTTTTGCGTGCCTTTTTGTGGTTATGAAGTCGGTTTTATTTTTTTTTTGAAAAATAACTTAGTTTACCCTTTTTAGTGCAAAAAAAGTTTTAATGAAATTACATGCATCTATTAAATTTCGTGTCTGGGCCGTTATACACTGACGGATATATACTTTTTGAAAATTTCAAGTATGTACCTATAACGGTTAAGAAGATACAGATCTGTAAAGTGCGCACATATAGACACACGGACGGACGGACGGACGGATGGACGGACGAACAGACAACAAAGTCTCATAAAGTGTTCATTTGGTAGCCTTTGGGTTCGGAACCCTAAAAAATTGACTTTAAATGCCGCGCTAAAGTGAAAATATTCACTAGTAATAATTATGTCATCAAGGTATCAAAGGAAATGTCCAAAATGGCCCTGTACAATTAAAGCATCTGACACACACGATAATTAATTGTCTATTTTATTACAACAATTCCAAATACTTTTATAACACGGACTAGTTGTATTTCAAAATGAATATTAAAAAGTATTATTTGCGATTATTAACATTAATTGCCGCCATATGGCCAACAGAGTACTGAATCACTAGAGTGATTCAGTACTCTGTTGGCCAATATAGGGAAGTGCCTCTTATAGCGTAGTAGACTACGCTATAAGAGGCACTTCCCTATATTGTGGATACCCGAATTATGAAAGCACTGTGTAGCCAACCTAACAACGGAAAGTATTATTTACGTAGTATCTATTATATAATATGTGGTTTTATGCTTATATTTTTTTTTCTGCTCTGTTGATTGGTACAAAGTACGTTCATAATTCTGAGTTATTTAATAATGTATGTAGTATCGCGGGACTGAAATGGCCGCCATCTTCGCCAAACGTCATGTCATGTCAAAAAATATTAGGTATGTTTAAAAAAGTTTGCACCCTAACAAGACTTTGCCCGGTAGAACATTCCTGTGAAGACAAATTATTTATATTAATATATAATTATTTATTGAGGGCCCGGTGGCGTAATTGGGAGAACGGTCGGCTTTGATGCCGTGGTACCGAGTTCAAACCGCCGTGCACCAATGAATTTTTCTATCGAAAAATATATGTGCGCTTCTCACAGTGGCCCTCCGGTGAAGGAAAACATCGTTAAGAAACCAATAACCCCCGCATGGTGGTAGAACATATATAGTGTCCGCCTGGCCAGCTACCACCCTCAAGTCAGAAAATCTGTCGCCAAACATCTAATATGTTCCGGCAGCTATCCTTGAGAGCCAGTTCCCATTCTAGTCCACTTCTCTATCTTCGACCGCATCATCACTTAGCAACAGGTGAGATAGTGGTCAAACGCTTGCCTTTAAGATATAAAAAAAAATTATCCCCACCTTTATTTCTATCGCGCTCACAGTTACCGTAAGAATATCTTATATGCAATAGCAACCTCCATTGTGTCTTCTTGGGACTCTTCTACTAAAACTAGTACATTCTCCTATGTTTGAGGTATTTATCTCCATATCTCTGGCGGTTAAAAATAACAACACGTATTGTAATGAACCGCTGGCATATGCGATATTTTCCTTTTTATATTTTACAAGAAGTGTCCCGCGGCTTCGCCCGCGTTAAAACCTTCTTTTATTTACTTAAAACTTTTCTTTTGTAAAAACGATTCAATCATTAAACACATCAAATAAGAATTAGCCAAATCGGTTCACCCGTTTAATGTTATCGCGTGACTAAGGCAATTCGGGATTCATATTTATAAAACCCTAAATTTACTGACTTTGTTACCTACCCCATTTCGAAAAATCCTACAACACGTACTTTATCCCATCTTGTTTCGCCATACAAACTTTGAATCCCCGTTCCGTATCCGGGAGGAATTTTCAGAAAATCATTTCTGAGCGGATACCTACGTCATAATAACTATCTGCATTCTGAATTTCAGCGCAATCCGAAACAATATTGATTTTTAGACTTTGTTACCCCAGTTTATCCTCGTAGACTGGCATTTTGAAAAAGTCTGAAACTCGTATATACTTATTTATTTACAGAAGTACTTGTATGAAATGTCGAATAAAACGACTATCCAAACTTTGAACCCCCGCTTTATCCCCTTAAAGAGAGTATTATGAAAAATTCTTTCTTAGCGGATACCTAAGTCAAAATAACTATCTGCATGCCAAATTTCACCGCAATTCGAAACAATATTGATTTCAGACTTTGTTACCCCACTTCACCCTTTTAGGGGTGGAATTTCGAAAAAGCCTGTAACACGTATTTACTTACTTAAGTACTGGTGTTAAATTTCGAATATAAAAGACTATCTAATATTGTTTTTCCATACAAACTTTGAGCCCCCGTTTCATCTCCTTCAGAGGTGAATTTTGGAAAATCCTTTCTCAGAGGGAACTAACGTCGTAATAACTATCTGCATGCCAAATTTCAGCGGAATCCGAAACAATATTGATTTTCACACTTTGTTACCCCATTTCACCCTCTTAGGGGTGGAATTAAAAAAAAACCTGAAACACGTATTTACTTATTTTTTAATGGAGCACTTGTATAAAGTTTCGAATAGAAAATACTATCTAATCTTGTTTTTCCATACAAACTTTGAAACCCTGTTTCATCCCTTTCAGGTGTGAATTTTGGAAAATACTTTCTCAGAGGTAACTAACGTCGTAATAACTATCTGCATGCCAAATTTCAGCGCAATCCGAAACAATATTGATTTTCACACTTTGTTACCCCATTCTCTCTTAGGGGTGAAATTTTAAAAAAAACCTGAAACACGTATTTACTTATTTTTTTACTGAAGCATTTATGTGAAGTTTCGGATAGAAAAGACTATCTATTCTTGTTTCTCCATACAAACATTGAACCCCCATTTCATCCCCTTAAGGGGTGAATTTTGGAAAATCCTTTCTTAGTACACCCCTACGTACTAAGACAAATATACCCTCTAAATTTCAAGTCTCTACAACCAGCGGTTTAGGCTGTGCGTTGTCTGTCAGTGAGTCAGTCAGTCAGTATGTCAGGACAAAGATTCTTATAGTATTAGATTTGTTTTTGGAGTGAACATTTTTTTAGCACTTTATGTGTATGTACTTTATGTGCACTTTTCTTGGGATGGGTAAAAAATTTAAAACTCGCGTCAGGTCATGTGTCCTGATCGAAAATTCGTAAGACGAAGCGCAAGGCGCTTGCGCAAGCTGTCATTCCAAAATATTTAAAATAACGTGTTCATTTTTTCACTTCTGTCGGCATCTCCCGGAGTGCAACTTGTTGTTTTTTTTGTGTCTAATTATTTAAAACTTTATCAAGTACCAGTGAAACTAGGTCTAGCAATAGTTAAATATTAAAGTAATGATGAAATAATGATCTTATGAATATAATTAAATAGAAGTCATGCGACGCTCATTTTCGGGAGTGAGGTTACGCGGTGAGATCTTACCGAAACCGAAACCTAAGTCGAGAAAACTCGACTAAAGATACGAGAATCGCATTTGATGTACGCCATTAATAATATTACAAATTCACGATCTGAAAATAAAATCTATTAACTTAGTAGTTGTTTTAACCTAGGGATGGATCACTTTTACATGCCCACGTTCGTAAATCTTAATTGACCCAGCACATGATTTACAGTTGGTGCTAAATGACTGAATACTGGTTGTAGGCATCGGCTGTAGCTTCATCTATCGAATGAACACAGTATCGCTTCAACGATTCTTTGTAATGACAAAAAATCGTTGAAGCGATACTGTGTTCATTAAGACAAGTGCATTCAAAGAAATAATACCTATTGTAAAGATGAATGAAAGACGATTTTCTGCAGTTGATAAGTGATTATGTAACGATGAATGTGTGGATGGCGCGGATCGAGCACAAGAGATTTCTGTGTTGTAATGTTGATAGAAAATTAAAATCGAATCACTTGTCCTGGCATAGAGAAGTGAGGGGAGACGAATTGTGTAACTGCAAAAGAGTGATTAATACGAATATAAATGTGAGTGATGGATTATATTATTCTTATTATACTTTATGGATATAAAATGTTGTTTTTTTTTTTTTTATATTAATTCCAGTTAAGTTAGAAGGAATCAAGTTTTGGGGAAGCTTGTATTAGTCTAGTAACGGCCTCTGCATCGTAGTAGGACATTGTCAAGTGTCAACCTGGCCGGCTACCATCATCAAGTTGGCAAATCTGTTGCCACAATATCGAATGTGTTCTGACTGCTGTCCTTGAGAGCCCGTTCCTGTTCTTAACCTAGCGTGCTACCATCACTGACCACACTGTCACTTTATTAAAAAAAATACTGCGAACCTTCTTTTAGTACGCTTTATGTTTAACTGTGTGAAAAAAGAAAATGCAAAGACACCAATTTAATTTATTTCTTCATATAAACAAAGTCCTTTAATTAAAAAACATTATCAACATTGTTTCGTTTCGACACTCTGTTTAAAATGTTTCCCATTTTGTTCTCGAATTTTCAGTAAACAAAAGCTGTTAAAATAAAAGTTGAACGCGAACGTAATTACAATTTGTACTTCATTCTTTGTGAGTCTACTATGACATCTTTGTTCCTATTTAATTTAAAGTTTTAATTACCTTCAAATGCATATGCTAAAAGTTTAAAAATGACAATAACAATAATAGTTAAATAATTTAAGATAATTTTCTATTTGTTTTTATTTCTGAGGTTATTTTTTTTGGTAAAACCATAATAGTCTATGAACTTTAATTATTTTTTATCTTGCTCAATCTCAAACTGCTTAAAACCAAGTAAAATGAAACACTTTATACCTCAACGAGGTAGCAGTTGGAACAGAAGGTACAATTTTCGTAGATACCTGTAGCACTCGTAGATCTCGTAGCACTCGTAGCGTGGCTGGTGTAGATAATAATATTATAAACTAACTGGCTAAGTGCAAGTCAAACTCGCACTCGTAGGGGTCCGTAACACGGTAGAGTATCTTATAACTATAATTTTTCGCCAAGAAAAATAAACTTTGATTTTCATAGTATTAGTATGAAAAAATTATATTTGCGCTTGCTATATCTCTAAAACGGCTAAATATATCTCGTTCAAACTAGTTTTAGTTGAAAGTGTTTGTTGATATCTACAGCATCTACAGCATATCATTTTTAGGGTTCCGAACCCAAAGGGTACCAACGGAACCCCTATTATTAAGAGTCCGCTGTCCGTCTGTCTGACTGTCTGCCTGTATGTCTGTCCGTCTGTCACCAGGCTGTATCTCATGAACTGTGACAGTTAGACGATTGATATTTTTACAGATTATGTATTTCTGTTGCCGCTATAATAACAAATACTAAAAACAGAACAAAGTTAAAAATGAAAGGGTTTAAAACAAAAAACGTGTTTTTTAAAATAGCGTTCGTTCATAGATGGCGCTATCGTGTTTACCTTAATCTCGGAATCTGAATCTGAATCTCGGAAACGGCTCCAACGGTTTCATAAAATTTAGTACACAGTGGATTTTGGGGCGATAAATCTATCTAGCTAGGATTAATTTTCAGAAAATGTTTTTTTATACGTGTTTTCAATAATCAACTTTATCGATAATCAATTTAAAATATGACTCTTCCCGACATCTATTGGCGAATAGAAGTAGCTTTAGTGTTATTGTGAGGTTAAAGCAGTTAGTTGCTCTCAATAAAAAAAATATAATTATTATTTGGCAATAGATGTCGGCACACATTTTACCACTTTAGAAGAGTCAATCTTTCAGATGATTAACTTGTAGAAAAAATAGTTTTAGGAACCTTCATGTGATTAAAAGACCTATCCCCCATTGGCAATTCCACCTCGCACATATAGGGTTGAGGATTTTTTTTGTTTCAGTTCCACCACGTATAGCCCTAACTAATCTGTTTTTTTTTTTTTTTTTTGACCTACCATACACCTACCTATCAAGTTTCAACTGTTAAGTGCTAATAGTTTCAGAATAAAGTGGCTGTGACATACGGACGTACAGACAGACAGACATGACGAATCTATGAGGGTCCCTTTTTGCCATTCGGCTATGGAACCCTAAAAAGCAAACTCTGTGGGGCTACTTATAGCAATATATGTCAGAGAAGATTATCTTTAGGTTTGTATTGCAACGCTATGTGGCCGTGTACAGTTGATAAAGGTATATGGTGCGAGTTGGCGTCGCTGTTAGGTTCAATGTCATGTACTCATTGTCAATAATGGAAAATAAAACTGAAGGTTTTTGAGACATGGAAGTCTGTCCTCGCTGC
This sequence comes from Cabera pusaria, assembly GCA_954871355.1. Classification (NCBI taxonomy): domain Eukaryota; kingdom Metazoa; phylum Arthropoda; class Insecta; order Lepidoptera; family Geometridae; genus Cabera; species Cabera pusaria. The sequence continues at coordinate 18,993,222 of OX940897.1, read as the reverse complement.
TATGAACCCTTCTGCCCTAGAGCAGATTGACCGAAAAAGCGCAAAGGGGGCAATGCCCTTAACAAACGGCAAGACCACTCTTATCGCTCAGACAAACTACTCGTGACAATAAGCTTTCTCTAACATATATATAAAGATATACGTCACACATCGTAGTAGTATTAACGTGTCTTATTGGATATTGCTGATTTTTATTATATATATGTTAGCCTGTAAGGTATATGATTAAATATGGGCCGCCAATGTAACAACGACAACATAACTTTGACTAAAATAATAATGAATTATTATGATTAAAAAAATATATATATGCCTGAGATAAATCTTTGGGTATCAGAAAATGAATAAGACTAGTAATCCTATTTGGCATAAGCTACGAATGTATAACAAGCTACAATGTAAAAATTAACTCCAGGTATCGAATATTGAAAACAGACTAAAGAATCTGCATACAAATATCATAACAAATACAAAAAACAAAGAAATTGCAAAGTACTCGTATATAAATTAAGCGCTTTCATGGTAGAGCTTTCAAAGCATACTCTTGGAACTCCATTCCCGATATCCGACAGTCGTCGTCGGCACCTCAGCGGGAACGGTCGTGTGCCATTTCCGATTTTCGAGTAGAAAGCTGATTTATAAAATTGTATAAGACAAGCATCCAAAATGGATATCACCATAACAAGGCATTATAGTTTAGACGAAGTAAGTAGATTTTGAAATTTTACATTGTTATAAGTTACTTTGTTTTCAACTGACTTCCGAAAAGAAGGAGGTTCTCAATTCGTCTGTATGTTTATTTTTTTTTTGTTTTTATGTATGTTACGCGATTACTCCGTCAATTGTGAACTGATTCGAATAATTATTTTTTAATCGGCAGGGTACGTTTTTGAGGTGGTGTCTTGGTAATTTCATCGAGATCTGATAAGCATTCTAGACATTGCGTGTTCGCCATCTTCGACCACATCATCGCTTGCCTATCAAGAATTTATAAAGTTTTTTTTTTAATTCAGAACTTTCACTTGGAGTATAAAAGTAAAATGTAAAAGTATATTTATTTTTCATTTTTTGGTAAATAATATTAGACGTCAAGTGGCTTTAAAAATTATGGTCCAAGTGACTGACAGACGGATATGACGACTTTTAGGGGTGTCTTGCAGTACTATGAAACAATAACAAATATTAAACAAAACTATTTCGCATAATTTACTCGTTTATAAAATTAATATTGTGGTGTATATAATAATAAAGCATTAGGTATAAGATAAAGGATAAAAAATCGTGTCTTATGTTTTACTTTAAAGTGAAACTTCTATTACTTCGCCTTAAAATGTTTCATCCATCTATCGCAAGTCACGACATGCCGCCGTCGCCGGTGCTTATTGGTGTATATTAGGTATGACATTTAGGTCTAGCTATGATTCGCGGACGCTTCATATTTGTATTAATGCTAATGTTTCATGTCAACTGCGGTCATAGTTGCTAGCTACCATGGCTACACATAAACAAAAGTTTAACTTGTATCGTGGTTTCATAAAAAACCCCGCAATTTTACTTTTTTTTTATGTTTTTGTGCGACGGAACCTGTTTTCGTATTACCCTAACTACATGCTACGCTACGTGCAGCGTTTGCAGAAATCTCAGATGACAGGATTTTAGTAAAAAAATTATAATAATATATAAATAAATAAATGATAATAATAAATATTTAAAAAATAATTTACTCGAAAATTAGCTTATACTACTTCGAACAATTTACACAATATATTTTATTTCGGCCAATGTGCTATTCTAATTTTTTTTTTTTTTTCATAATTTATTTGCTCATAATTATACAAACTTTATGAAATACACAGGCCATAAATAAACTTAAAATTTTAATATAAAATGAATATGGTTTCTTTACAATAATAACAGTTGAAATGCTTTTTTTTCTTTTTTAATAAGCTTAAAACTTGGCTCAAACAGGTCGAAAGTAATGAGTTATTAGTGTAGGTTCATGGCTGCGGCCCAACTCCTAACTAGGTTTTCCTGTATTTAGGACATTAAAACCCTTCCAGTCGCCGACTAATTTTATTCATTTAAATTTTAATTCTTACTGAGGTTATTGTATTCATACAGCAATAAAATAAACTGGCCAAGTGCAAGTCGGACTCGCACTCGTAGGGTTCCGTAACACAGTTAAATATTCCATAACTATGATTTTTCGCAACTACAAAATTAACTTTGTTTTTCATAGTGCTTGTATGAAAAACAAAGTTATCTTTACGGTCGCCATATCTCTAAAACTGCTGACTGTATCTCGTTCAAACCAATTTTCGTTGTTAGTTTTTATTAAGATCTACAGCATATATTTTTTTTAGATTTTTCACTCCCATACTTTAAAAGTTAGAGGGGGGGACACACATTTTACCACTTTAGACGCGCCTATCTTTCAAATAATTAACTTTGAGAAAAAATGATTTTAGGAACCTCAATGTCATTTTTGAAGACAAAGAAGAAAAACATTTTTTTTTGTTTCAGTTCCATGTATGGGATGCCCCCCCCCCCCCTTAAACTTTTATATTTATTATTTTTGTATAAAAATCGGAAAGCGGTTTACAGAATACATCTACCTACCAAGTTTCAATTCTGTAGTCATAACAGTTTCGGAATAAAATGGCTGTGACATACGGACGGACAGACAGACAGACAGACAGACAGACATGACGAATCTATAAGGGTTCCGTTTTTTGCCATTTGGCTACGGAACCCTAAAAATAATAATAACGAATGGGGAGGTAGATGAGGTAAAAATATTAGAAATATTTTGCTTCCGAGCTTATAGGTAGTGTAACTTAGTATCTATTATAATATATGTAATTATAAGATATGTATCCAATAAAATCCGTCCAGTATTTTTTACGTGAAGAAGTAACAAACATGCATCGATCCATCTTCAAATCCATCCATTAATTCTCACGAAGTTTTGCATTTAAAATATTAGTATAGTATGATGATAGCTTGACTTTTTCCACTATGATATATTCTTAAAGATCAAAGCAAATGCAGGTACCGTTATATTAAACTCGCTTTTGAACCTGTCAAAATCAGTGTCCCATACATTTGACTGATCTGAATTTGAACGGTTTTGGGTAACCAAACGTGTACTACAGGTAAAATAATTGGAATCAAATTTTTCTTTTAATGTTAAACATTACAAAAAATATTATGCAAAACAATTAACTAATTTCTGTTTAGTTAATTCTAGATCTATTACACTGTCTGATAGTTTTGCAATTTTTCTTGATGTTTGTCTTCAATATCCTTCTTAAACTTAAAATATATTGTCTATATCATCATTGTTCCCGTGTGTTGTCTTTATGTACCCACTGTACGAATAGAAGATCAAAATATTTCTTCACTGCCATTACGAGAGTGATAAAAGTGTAATGGGTCGTAAAAAATTCTATATCACTCTAGCTGCAGTTATAAACCAGTGGTGAGGCCGTTTTCTTTTAAGAGCTAATAAAACCTACATCGAGTAATTTCCATTCCATTCAATTCCTTAAAATTTAAACTTTATCTTAAAAACAATTTTTTACTTAATTATAAATTATGATTTATGGTTGGAAGGATATGTATATATGCAAAAGTAGTAATTTTTCCCTCTTCTGTTCATAGCTAAAACATATCAACATAAGAATGTATGATGAAAACGTGTACATCATTTAAATGAGATCTTATTTCTGGTGTCATGTGAATAACAGCACGTAACGGTTGCCCTCTCACGTTGCTCTCGTTATCTTCGCTCGAGCGTGATTTATGGTTTTGCAAACGAATGCTTTATGAGCACAAAGATGTATATTTCGTCCTCATTTTGGTATATTACATTACGTTTCTCGTGAAGCAATCAGAGTTCATTCAAAATATACCTATTAAAGCCTGTCAAAATAATATAAACCCTGCTAAGATTTATTTTTAGGAAGAAAGATATACTTAGTTATAAATATGAAAATACGGGACTTATCGCGCCTAAAACATTAATTTTATTTAACTCGACGTTTCGACCAAGTTGCATTGATCGTGGTCACGAGACGACTGAATGTTTTGAGTGTCCTCACTGCTATTTATAGGAGAGTTCGTTGGAAACTACCCTCAATTTATTTTTAATTTTTATCAGAGTTGCCATTGCGACACACAACACTGACAATATCGGCAGATTTTTGCTGCTTTGATTTTCGATTAGAACACTTGCTAATTACTGGGTTCCAAGTTGCGGCCAACCTAAATCCGTCCTCCCGGTTGAAATTGGGATGCTTTTTTATTTCTACCGCTTCACGCACAATACGGGAGTAATAGTAGCGGTCGGTAGAGAGGATCTTAGGGTCATGAAGTTCGATCTAGTGATTAGGTCCGGATTCCAGTAAGTGCTCAGCGATAGCAGATTTATTGACCTGGTGGTTTTTTACAGCTGCGATGTGTTCTTTGACCCTTTCTGCAATAGTACGCTTGGTCTGTCCGATGTACGATTTACCGCAGCTGCAATCGATTTTGTACATACCAGGTATCTGAAAAGGAATCACATCCTTCGGCGAACGGACCTGCGTTGATATCTTCGATAAGGGAGTGAATACTGTCTTGATAGATACGTAGTACAGCACCGATCTTGTTACTTTAAAGTTTACGAAAGATATACTGTTCATTGAACACCAAGAAACATGAAACTGTGCAACTTAAACATTTTTGTTAAATAAAAGTGTCAATCGGAGGTCTTATCGTTATGATATCTTAGGCACGGAGAGGATAAAAATAAAATATAATACTAAAATTCAAAATTTTAAACCACCCCCGGCTTGTCCATTCATAGTCTGTTCATTTAGACCATTCCAATGAGCCCAAACTCGCCATCTCTACTGTAAGTTGGTGCGGGTATATTTACTATTCTGCAGATCCCAGGAGATGTACCAGCATCAGGTCAATGCAACTATGTTCTTACAATATATACAATATCGTTGAAGTAAGAACTTCAACGATATTGTAAGAACATGATAGAATAAGAGTATACCGAATTTCGAATTGATCAGAACTACAAGAAAATATTTCATAGTGAAAATAATCTAGGATAAAAAGCAAAATTAAAAATTTTTAAAAACCCCACGACGGTTAAAAGTAACTGAAAAAGGATAAAATAATTTACCCGTAACTGAAAACTGGATCAAAATCTGACTAGTAGTTTTGGAGAAAAATGATAACATGGATTTGCACAAACAAACATCCTCTCACCCCAAACACATAATACCGTCTCAGTTCGGTCTGGGGAAAAAAACTTAATGTCTTCTAACAGCTGAACGGATTTTCATGAATAAAAGCTAAAAACACTCTTGATGAAGGCACCTATGTAAGAAACATAAAACTAAATAATGGTAAACGTTCATCCGTTTGGGCGCTACGATGCCACACACCACCACCCACACACACATACACACATCATCATCAGCCTGTATCAGTCCACTGCTGGACGTAGGCCTCTCCCAAGATGCGCCACTGAGCCCGATCTTCGGCTCTTCTCTTCCAGTCACTGCCCACCGCTTTGCGTATGTCGTCGCTCCACCTGGTCACAGGACGTCTTACGCTACGTTTGCCGATTCGCGGTCTCCACTCTAGGACAAGTCTACCCCAATGGTTATCAGTCCTGCGGCAGATATGACCAGCCCACTGCCACTTCAGCTTGCTAATCCGTTGAGCTATGTCGATAACTTTAGTTCTCTGGCGAATTACTTCGTTCCGGATTCGATCCCGCAGAGAAATACCGAGCATAGCTCTCTCCATAGCTTGCTGAGCGACTTTAAACTGGTGGACCAGTCGGACTGTGAGTGTCCACGTCTCGATTTCGTATGTCATCACAGGTAGGACGCACTGGTTAAAGACTTTTGTCTTTAGAGACTGTGGTATAGGCGACGAGAAGACTCGACGGAGTTTTCCGAATGCTGCCCAGCCCAGCTGAATTCTTCTCTGGATTTCCTTCTCGAAGTTATGTTTGCCTAGTTGGAGCGTCTGCTCTAGGTAAATCGAGTGGGATTCCATCTACGGCAATCGGTTCCGGAACAACGTGCTCGTTGTACATGACTTTGGTTTTATCCAAGTTCATCCGGAGACCGATGCGACGAGAAGAATCAGCTAGGCCATGCAACATCCTTTGTAGGTCCTGTAGCGTCTCTGCCACAATGACGATGTCATCTGCGAATCGTAAGTGAGAGATGTACCTGCCGTTGATGATAATGCCACAATCTTTCCAGTCCAGCGAATTAAACATATCCTCCAAGGCGTTAGGTTAGTTTCGGGGATATGACGTCCCCCTGTCTCACTCCTCGACGCAGGTGGACATGTTTAGTTCGCTGGTTCTGTACTTGTACAGTCCTCGTTGCGGCATTATATAGACATCTCATCACTTCGATATATCGTCGACTTGGCAACGCTGCAAGGACTCGAGAACAGACCAGGTTTCGATTGAGTCAAAGGCCTTCTCATAGTCCACATATGCTAAGCACAGGGGCCGATTGTACTCTTTGGTCTTCTGTACAATCTGCCGCACCGTGTGAATGTGGTCTATGGTGCCGTAACCGCTTCGAAACCCGGCCTGTTCCGGAGGTTGAAACTCGTCGAGTCTTCGCGCAAGACGGTTCGTGATGACCCTTGAAAACAGCTTGTAGATATGGCTCAGAAGCGAAATCGGGCGATAGTTTTTCAATGGGGTTTTGTCTCCTTTTTTGAAAAACAAAACCACCATGATTCTGTTCCATGCCTGTGGAGTTCTCCCAGTAAATAGAACGGAATTAAATAGCTGCTGAAGCTGTTGAACTGCTGGAGCTCCTCCGGCTTTTAAAAGCTCCGTTGTGATTTCGTCTTCTCCTGGGGCTTTTCCATTTTTGAGTACACATACACACAAATACACAGATATATAGAAACATAGATACACACGTCAAACTTATAACACCCCTTTTTTGCGTCGGGGGTTAAAAATAGAATGGATGGTTTTACTTGGATTTGAAATCGTTTCAAAATAACGTAAATATTTATAAGATCTTTCTTTCGTTTTCGATTAGTTATTGTCAGTTTTGAAATGAGTAATGAAAATCTTATATTCTTTCCAGACTTTTTCTTAAAATTTAGTAGGAAAAGATATTTTTCTCGCAAATACTTAGCTTTCCGGAAACTAATCTTACTTCAAGCAGCTTACAAAAACATCCCATTGTAAATGACAGGACCATTTGGAATGACTAAGAGTTTTCCTTAAATATGTCTGTCTATTTATCTGTGTAAGAAATTGAACTTTATAATAATACTAGCTGTTACCTGCAGCTTTGCCCGCGTTACTTGAGTATTCATGACCTACCTTTAGGGTCGTGATTGATGACTTCTAAGGCCAATGTCGACCTTCAACCATTTCCACACCAAATTTCATCAACATTGGGCCAGCCGTTTGAACGTAAAGAAGTAACAAACATATAAACACACTCACAAACTTTCGCCTTTATATAGAATAACTCATTTTTTTTCGGTAACGGTTAAAAATCATGATGGGGATGATGACCGTGATTATTTAGGAAGACTTGTTCCTTATAGTCTGTATCTTAACATGTTTTGGAGCAAGAAATCAAATTTAAGGTCATTTTTCACAGTTTTTATTGTATTGATGTAAAACGCTGATGATGACTTGTAGCTTATGTGTTAATCCAGGATGTAAGCTACCTTCATACTACATTTTATCACAATTGGTCAAGCCGTTTGAGCGTAAAGAAGTAACAAACATATAAACACACTCACAAACTTTCGCTTTCTTAATATTAGTGGGATAACTAGCGGATACCCGGCGCGTGTTACTACGCTTAAAAAAGAAATGAGACAGTACGTGCCTCATGCATTGTTTCTTTTAAATATCTTATAGGCTAGTGTATGGCCAATATCTCACCTGTTGGTAAGTGGTGTGGTTGAAGATGGTAAGCATGCCAAGCCTGGATGGGAACTGGTTCTCAAGAATAGCTGCCGGAACACACTAGATGTTGGGCGACAGATTTTCTAACTTGAGGGTGGTAGCTGGCCAGGCGGGACACTTAGGTCTTACCACCATTCGGGGGTTTTTGGGTTTTTAACGATATTTTTACTTCACTGCATGTAAGTAATGTAGTGATAGTAGCCTAAAACCATCTTCGAACTATTGCTATTGTAATAAAACCGGTTTGGTGTACATAGGTTGAATGGTTTCGAAATCTATAATGGACGAAGGTAGAAACAGTTTTTGTGTTTTAAATATATTGATTACATTAAGTCGTAAATGGCCCATGGGGTCGAGATGCCCGAGGTTTTGTTAAGGAGTTGTCCAGACGCCTAATTGACATCACCCGTGACCAAAGAGCTGGCGCTTACCTCGGCCAACGTATTAGCCTCGTTATACAACGAGGTAACGTCGCTAGCTTTTTGGGAACATTACCGGCAGATAGCGACCTAGATTTTGTCTTTTATTTAAAGTATAGGTATTATTATTGTAGTTTATATAATTTTGAAATTGTCATTAGGTAAATATTTTTAAGTTGTTTAAATAAAGTACAATAAAGAATCTTTATCTAAAATAGAACCGTAAAAAATACAAACCAATACTGATTCATCTGAAATGTCTCAGAAACCAATCGCAAACATTTATTTATTTTTCGGCGAAGACGTTTTCATTTTAACATTGATTTAGAAACTTTTGCATCTAAACTCTTGAAAATGCAGTAACAATTAGGAGAGGTCATCTAAAGAAAAATGTTTAAATTTGTTTATTAGACATGAAAATTTAAAGTTCGCTCACAAATTTATTGAAAATTCAATTTGTACTTACAATGGATAAATAGTTTTGGATTTGAAAATTTCCTCAAAAAAGCAATAAGAGGCATTAGAGTCACAAAACATATTTCGTAGCTATATAGGTATTTTGAAGCTAAGGATATTAATATTTTTTTTAAGATTTCAATTCCTGGATTTGCTTGTTGAGATGTTTTTACAAGCTAAGGCGATCTTTAGTGATAATGTACATAATTAAAAGTCAAGAGCAATTTGCTCTCAGCCCCAGCTTAATACAGACTTAATACAGCCTTTTGAGCCTTCTTAATGGAGATTTTCTAAGTAAGTATTCGCTAATTACCGATATCCGAGACGAATGAGCACTTTTTTCATTACGAGCTCCTTGATCCTTATCCGGCCTTTTGTGCAAAGAATTTACTTCAGGAGATACAACGTCGTAGAAATTATTTTTAGAATTTTGCTTTGTTGTTTTATGTAAATACACATCTGAATTTTGTCAAGTATATCAATTATGACGTAATAATGGTTGGATTGAATTTTTTCAAATATTTTTTAGAAGATACTAAAAATAATGATCGCTTCAAAATTTTTAAAGGCTCCACATACCACGTCAGTCATTTTCAGTTAGTGTTTTACAAGCTTTTATTTAACTTTCGATGTTAATATGCATGCCTATAATAGATTTCATATCCATCCAAAGGTTGGCTGGAAAAGATCGCTCTTAGCGATAAGACCGCCCATTGTACCTTTAATTGAATTAATGAAAATTAAGTTTCTTTTTTCTTCTTTGTAAATTGGTTTCAATAAAGAGTAATTGTATTATGATTATTAAACACCGACTATTATACTCACTACTGTTTGTTGTCGACTGTCTCGACCTAGGTTTCGTGCATGTCCGATAGATAGATAGAAAATTATTTATTGTCACACCTCATAACTTAAAAATAACATACAAGGTATTCATTTTATTAGTGTTACAATGGGTGGCCTTATCGCTGAAAGCGATTTCTGCCAGGCAACCTTTGGATGGAGAGGACTTAAAGAAAAATAAGACAATAGACGGAGGTGTTCCTAATAAGTAAAGTGTAATAAATAAATAACTAACTTTGCTTCCCAAAACTACTAACCTACCTTACCAAAGACGTATTAAATATTTACTAAGATTAATTTACAAACCAATTTATGTGAAAAATTATAACATTTGATAAATAAAATAGCAATTTAAATTTTATTTAATTATTATTATCTGCAGTAATAAATGCCTAGGATTGTTGCCGGAGAAAGTGATATTTGACCTGTACCCTAAATGTACCTATATGGAGACTGCGCTTTTCTAATATTAGCAGGCAGTGCGTTCCACAGACGTGAAGCACGCACAGCAAACGATCCGTCATAAAAACCAGAACTGTGACTTGGAATCTCAAGGACAAGATTCTCTGATGACCTCAGATTAAAACTATTAGAGTTGCAGATAAAGCTAATAAAAATGCAGATATCAGCAATATATTTAAAAATAATTTTAACGCTATGCCTAAGTCTGATAACTACTGTTATTTAAATGGTAACATCAACCGACCACAACGTGACCCGGTGACTTGCCATGTATCTGTTACCCCGAATAAAATCGAGTCGATCCTTAGAAATATGAAGCGTGGTAAGTCCCCGGGCCATGATGGTCTAAGCATAGAACATTAACTTTATGCAAGCCAGCACATATGTGGGATACTGTCCCATTTTTTAAATCTCTGCTTTAGCCATTGCTACTTACCGACGGAACTTATCAGAACCATAGTCGTCCCGATCACTAAAAATAAAACCGGTGATGTCTCGAGCATTGCCAACTATAGGCCTATATCATTGGCCACGATAGTGGCCAAGATACTTGAAGGTGTGGTCCAGACTCACCTATGTGACATCACACTTGATGATGGCCAATTTGGTTTTCGGCGAGAAGTATCTACAGACACAGCTATATTTTCATTAAAGTAGGTCGTAAGCTACTGTAAACAGCATAGTACTACTGTTTATGCCTGTTTCTTAGATCTGAGCCGTGCCTTTGATACGCTGAATCACAACCTTCTCTGGGAAAATCTGCGCGAGAGAGGAGTCGCTTCTGATATTGTTGATCTTCTTGGGTACTGGTACCGCAATCAGACCAACAACGTCAGGTGGGGCTCTGAATTATCGGATAGTTACCAGCTGTCATGGAGTGAGACAGGGTGGGCTCACCTCACCCGATCTGTTTAATGTATATATGAATGACCTAATCGTGGAGCTGAGCAGCACTCCAGTCGGCCTCAAGTTGGACGGCAGGTATGTCAACAACTTGAGTTATGCGGACGATATGGTGCTGCTCAGCCCTACGATTAAGGGGTTGCGCAAATTAATGAAAATATGCGAAAAATATGCAACAGGGCATGACTTAATATATAACGTAAAGAAGACGGAAATGGTTATATTCAGATCGGGTAAGGGGCCTCAAAACGTTCCCCCACTATACCTCAACGGACAGCCTCTCAGAATAGTGGACGAGTTCAGGTATCTTGGCCACATCGTGACATCTCACTTCACTGACGATGCGGATATAGAACGACAGCGTCGAGCTTTGTGTGTGGTCGGTAATATGATCGCCAGAAAGTTCCACAGAGCGGCGCCTGATGTGAAAGTTACCTTGTTTAGGTCTTTTTGTCAGACATTTTATACATGTCAGCTCTGGACAGAATATACAAAAAAGTCTCATGATTGCATAAGAGTGACCTATAATAACATCTTCAGACACCGCATGGGTCTAAAACGTTACTGCAGCGCTTCAGAAATGTACACTAACGCTAGGGTTGACTCTTTTAATGCCATACAACGAAAGAGAATCGCAGGTTTTATGACCAGAATTGGATCTTCTAGGAACCAGATAGTAAGAAGTCTGACAGAAAGAGTTATGCTCACTCCTATGTATAGATGTTGGGTGTCGATTGCCACCTGATGACGTAAATTTTGTGATTTTTTAATTTTTAAGTTTTTAAATATTTTACAAATTTGATGTAAATATTTCATATATTAAATTTTTTTTGCTTTTGCTTTTTCTAAGGTATGTCTATGGATCACTTTTTTGTGTCTGCAATAAAGAAATTTATTTATTTAATAATATTATTATAAGGGTTCCTTGTCGGGACTACGGAACCCTAAAAAATATTTTTAGAAACCTTATCGAAAATAGATTTTGGTAAGGCTCTATCAAACATATTCAAATACATTTGTTGGACACTCAATCAAGCTTAAAATATGAAACTGATATGAATCTACGTCAAGCGATTGTACGTTCAGATTTTGTACGACCAACAGCGATGAAATTGTAACATTTAGATATCTACCTAAGTTAATACTTTATTGGCTTTTTTACGTATTTTTACGGGGTATACGGGTATACGGGGTCCGAATTTTTAAACAGAAACTTACTTATATTTTAGATCCTAGATGTATTTTTTTTAAATCAGATAGTACGAGTACGGTAGAAATAAAACTAACATAGTGACTAGATGTAAAGTTTAAAATTTAAAACAGAAAAATATATTTTACTACCCTTAGAATTATCATTAACAAAACATGGTTTACTTATTTTACCAAATTCCCCGCGAAGCTCATCTTGAAGATTGATTTTCAATATTTTCTTACGAAGTTATGAATTTCCAATATCTAATAACGATTCGATATTGGTTTTCTTTTTTATGGTCAATGCCAGAACAACTCTTATTTCAATCAACCTAGAGGGGTTTTTTGAAAAACATCTTATACAAAAGTAGTTTAAGTATTCCAATTTTGTATGGGATTATCGAGGGCCGGACTTTATTACAATTTAATAAGAGCAAATAAAATTTCGATTGGATAAAAACAGTAAACACAAATGCAACAATGTTTTTATCACTATATCGACGTTGCGTAAGTTCACTTCAATAGTCAGATTATAATATACCAAAGTTAAATATAAAGTAATTTACTTTGGCAATGTTATGGTATTCTACTACATACTTCGTAGCTAAATGCTACTAATGCTACGCAGATTTATTTGCTCTACGAGGCTATGAAACTGATTCTTTATCTTATGTAGACAATAATCATCACTTTTAAACCACCATATTAATTTTGAAAATATCCAACATGCTCCCCTTAGACAAAATTGAATTTCTGTTGCCGTTTACGCAAACGTAACATCAATAATGTATCAGAATGATATTTATTTTTCCGCAATAAAGTCATAGTCAATGTCATTCCCATACATTTTGAAGTTACATTTGCGCGAACGCAAGCAGAAATTGGAAAAATGTGAGGGGTGGGGGGGAGGTTTCTAGTTACCTAAATTTATAGCGACTACATTTTTCAACACAAACGCAGAGGAAGATTTAGCTAGACCGCTGTACATATTTTTATAACGAAGATCACAAATCCATAGCTAAATCTTTAGACTACCAGGTACTACGAATAAATAAACTTGAAGTAAATTGAACTTGAAGTAGATTGTGTTATTATGGGTGATTTTAATGTTAACTGTATCGGAGAAATGACCAACGATCAGAAACGATTGTCTGATACACGAGCGACTCATGACTGCGTCAGGGCGTGTTTCCCGCCCCGTTAAAGTTGAGTAAAGTGTCTCCTTTATTTAAAAGAAAAGGTAAAAGGCAGGACATCGACGCCTTTAGACCAGTTTCTATAACACCTGTTATTGCAAAAGTACTCGAAAATGGGGTCAGCTCGCGATTAACAGAGTACCTTTCATCGATGAACGGTCTATCGGAGCGGCAGTATGCATACCGTGTGGGACGTTCTACCACGAGCCTGACTCGCGAAGTGGTGCGCCGCGTGATGTGCGCCCGCGAGGGGAAGCATCATGTAGCAGTGCTGTGCTGCGACCTCTCGAATGCGTTTGACGTCGCGGACCACGCGATTTTAGCGCTGAAACTGAATCACTACGGGATACAGGACAGGGCACTCGGCTTACTGTGCGATATGATGCAGGGCAGGTCCCAGTTAGTCGTAGGTGATGCGGGCCAGGTGCGATCAGATCCACTCCGATTATCCATGGGTGTGGCTCAAGGATCAGCCGTATCCAACATACTATTCTCGCTACTGCTAAACGACTTGCCTGACGTCGTATCTGCTGCCGAGGTGCTCATGTACGCAGACGATGTCGCGGCGGTGGTGACGGCACCATCTGCGAATGAGCTCGAGCGACGGCTGAACGACGCAGCGCGGCAGATCGCCTCGTGGTTCTGTGACAGTGGGTTGGTGTTAAATTTAACAAAAACCCACTTCATACACTTCTGTCTGGGTGGTCGTAGGCCGAGGCAACTGCAGGTTTATGCCAACAGTGGTACTAAGCTGAGTGAGTGCGACGCCACCACATTCTTGGGCTTCGATCTAGACAGAACTCTCACCTGGGAGTCTCATATTGATAAGGTCTGTGGAAAGCTAGGCAGCGCATGGCGCTTCCTCCCCGAGAGTGTGGTGCGGTCGTGCTACTTCGCGACAGTACACTCGGTGCTCCAGTACGGCACAGAGCTGTGGGGTCAGGCCGCGGAATGGCTGCGTGCCTTTCTGCGTGCTTCGTGCCATACCAGCTATTGCTGAGATCACACTTTGCAGGCAAGCGTGCTATATCGTCGATCATATCATAATTTAACATCTAGTGATAGTTGTCAAACGCTTGCCTCATCATCTTCAAATAAACCTGCCACGTGCGAATCGGACTCGAGCACGTATCTATTAAAACAGCAAAAAAATTATGTTTGTTGTATGGTCCTCTTAAATATTTATTCTACTCTATTTTTTTGTATTAATTGTTATAGCAGCAACAGCAATACATCGTCTGTAGAAATTTCAACTGTCTAATTATCACGTTTCATGAGATACAGCCTGGTGGCAGACGCACAGACAGACGGACGGAAAGCGGACTACGGAGTCTTAGTAATAGAGTTCCGTTTTACCCTTTTGGGCACGGAAGATCAGACAAAAAAGATCAAATTGTTTCTGTTAAGACTAGGCAAATCTCTCCATTCCGTACTTAATCTCACGGTAAAAAAAGCACGGTAGTGCCCCAGCCAAGATAAGCTACCAAGAAGCGCAACCACTTACTTTTTCTCGTAGTGCTTCGTCGTATTTTTGAATTATTTTTTCCTTTACAGTCGTCAATGCGAAGCGGGGCGTTAGCGGCGATGGAGGCGGAGCCTGACCTCAGTACATTTGAGAACAAGTCGGGCTTGGCTGAAGACATGAAGTTCTTGGCCTCGATGCCTGAACTCTGTGACGTCACCTTCCTCGTAGGAGACACGAGGGAGCCGGTCTGTGCTGTGAAAGCAGTACTGGCGGCTAGGAGCAGGTAAATTTATTTTTCCAAGCATTTATGCAATGTTTCTTGTCAGTTGTTCATCAAAACTTTTAAACCATTTTCAACTACTTGCTGGAATACGATTGAGCTGCAATTTGTGTAAAAACTTATGTAAGTTTAATAACGATTGTATGAATATTATGGTACCATTAAGTTAATCTGATAATAGAGCAGAAATTTAAGGACTGGAACTCCCGGATGCCAAATGATACGATTGGCAAATCTGTGCTAGTATGATTGAATACCACGAGTACTTATATATATTTATATATGTAATGATGACGAATATTTTCAAATAATGGTTGTTTTTAAGACATTATTGTAGTTAATACATATTATTACGCAACAAAAACTTTAAGAAAAAATCAAATAACAAGTATAAGACACGTTTTGTGTCGGATTATGATTGGTTAACATGTTATCCTTAATAACGACTGATTATTAAAAAAAAAATTTAAAACTAGAAAAAAATCGTTCGAATTTATGCTAAGCCAAAATAAAGTATAAGTAAGCATATAAGATAATCTCTACTAAGTGCTCAGCTATGTAAGTCATTTACACTAACCTGCTATAAAACCGTATTTAAACAATATATTGAGTGTCTTTCAAAGTGCTTTAGGTATATGGGTTTTACGGTTGTTTAAACTTAAATGGGATTAAAAAGAAATACTCTACCATGTACGGCTTCAGGCTCTTGTTTCAATAGCTCTTGTTTCAAAGCTTATAGACAAAGCTGTTAATAAATATTGAACTTTCAGTAAGTAGAGTACCTGAATCCTAAGTTTGCTTTAAAGATTCAACAAACGCGTTTAGCATTTTATTATTTTGTAACAAAATAATATAAACTTACTTACACTTAACTTGCTTCATGTACTTCATGAAGTTTACATCCCAGATAAATAAAAAATAATTGTTATGCTTTATGTTTGGTAATTTTGTTAGAAATACATTGAAAACTTGTTATATTTTCACTTTTTCAATTTTTTTATCAATTTAGGTACTACTTTCTTATATCAACTACAAGTACTATACTTATAATGTTTTAAAAATAAATTTAATCAATAACACAACAGCTATCATATTATTTAAGCAGGCGTATCTCAAATACTGAAGCATCAAATTCCATCCTTAAAAAATATAATTATAAATATTCCCTCTATACAGAGCAAATTCTTCAGTAAACTGAAAAATATTAACCTATTACATACAACACTGTTCAATAAGCGACACGCTTTCATACTCTCAACGCAAACAATTTCATAAAAATTCAACAGGACTCGGAAAATACCTAACATAGCTGACATAAACATTAACTCATAAACTATGGGTGTACGTAAGCTGGGATGCAAGCGATGCCGTTCTACGAAGCGCAGGATACAATTAATTTGTATTGCTACGTTTATTAACTTTTTGTACACCGCAATGCAGGCAAGAGAGAAGCAATTATGTTATTTTATTGTGTATTATGTTATGTTATTTTGTTAGTTATTTTGCTAACTAATGCTAATGGTATTCATAATGCTAATAATTATTATGAAGACAACTTATCACTAGGTAGAATTAGATATACGGTTATATAATTATAACCATAGATAGCGGTATATTGCGTCAAGTGTATCCACTGGAACACGTAATATACACAAAAAGTTATTGCACACAGTGTGTAATGGATTTTTTCGCAGTGATTGACTTATGAGAACCTATAAAAAGATTGTAAATCTGCAAAGAGAGCTGAAGCTAACTTAACCTCTGTAAGTTTTTGGCACTTGCAAGAATATTCAAGATGTATCTGTCTTGCGATGTGTTGACTTATATTTGCGTCTACTGTCTTGTCCGCTCTATTTTGTGCTATTGTGTGCAGCATCGTTTGAGGTCTGAGGTTTGAGGTTTGAGGTTTAGAATTCGCCTAGCTTTAGAATTATTTTGTAACGACCCTTGTCGCTATGGACATATTGTTACCAGACATAATTGTTGGTTGTATGACATATTGTCGCCCTATTGGATGTAGTCCCACAACTAAGTTATTATCTTGCCATCACAACCTTTGTCTGTGTTATGTTAGAAGGAATATAGATAATTGCTTTAGTTGGTATAATAAAAATAATTCTTGGATGTTAGGGTAAGATAAGTCTGTTTGATGCTGTCAGTAATATGCATGGCGAATATTCGTTGCGAAATGTTTAATACTTTCTTATAATCAATGGGAGTTACGTTGTTGGAATACGTATTATCAATCTTACTTGAATATAATAATAATTTAACTAATTAAAATTTTTGTTTTCTTATTGCAGACGGATATTGAGGACAAGACAAATTTTAATTAAACGCAATGTTGTCAAATAAATAAGACCGACCCCTTGATTATAGTCCGACGTAATAAAGCACAAACGATCAAAGCTAAGAAAATGCGAGCTCAAAGCCATAATAATATACTGGTAGCTCGTAGCAGCACACGTAGCGCAACTAGATATGAATATGTTTATCCGATATTTTAGGTTAAGGCGGTTAAGCAGTGAACAATTTGGTATGTATTTGGATGGGTGACCGCGAGAGGCATTAATAACAGAGCAATGCCGTGTTACAGATGACAGCCCCAGTTGCTTATTTTAATACACCAATCTCTTACAATGTCAGAAGAAGCCTGCAGGCAGCAGATAAATTGTGACAACAGAATTAATCACTAAGCGTGTTCAAACTTCGTTAAAGTATCAGCCTTTACCGCTGAAAATATAAGTTTCAATGTATAAAAAATGTTGCCTTCAATATTTTTTAGAAACCTCCAAGCCGTAGAGAGGTTCATCAACATATTATTCATTTGAGGATGAATGGTTCTACCGCTATTATACGGAGGTTATAAAACTTGACCCAAAAATGCCACAATCTAAAAAGCATAAGTTTTTCATAAGTACTTTTTAGGGTTCCGTTGAAGGCACCAATGAAATCCTATTACAGAGACTTCGCTGTCCATCCGTCCATCCGTCCGTTTGTCCCTCAATCAGAGGGCTGTTTCTACTAAACCGTAACAGGTAGCCATTAAAAAATCTCAAATTGTAGACAATATGGTGTAATAACAACAAGTACTAAAACATAATAAAGTTAAAAAATTAAATACAAGAAACACACATTTTTTGATGATTTGCTTAATCTTTTGACACGTAAAAGGCTTTAAATTTTGCGTCTTCATCTTTTTGTTAAACTAGAAATACCCTTTTAAATGTTCTAAAATAGACGTATGTTTCATTTATTTTTTGTAGAGTTTTCCAAAAGATGCTCTACCAAGCTCCTAGCCCTCAAAGGAAGAAGGAACCAGCTCCACGAGAGAACAAGCTGAGGCTTTTTCTCAAAAGATCTTCGGAGCCACTTCTCAATCTTCAAAACGCAGCACAGCAGGTAATTTTAACATGTATATAACTTTCTAAGATTGCAAGGAATGCTAGTTGTTTAACCTTTTATTGCGCCCCTGATACAATCCCAACTCATTTATCTTAGCAGAGCTTAGTCTTGGCAGATTAAATCATCTTTGTAATAGACAAACTAAAGCAACAATTTGGCTGTTTTACCTTCAATGCAAGCATAGCATAGCTAGAGTTTAGAAAACCAACATTAATCAGAATAGCTGTAGGCTGATTCTTGAAACAAGTCGTCTTTGTATGATAAGTCTTGCTATATATGATACCTATACTGGCTTTACCGCCTTCTTTACATGTATACCGCTACCCATTCCCGTCGGATATATCTAAGACATTGTCTTGCTACATCTCCTTTTAACTAAAGCTTAAAACTAACTTAAAACGAAAGCTAAAGGAAGCCTTTGAGAGGAGAGCCAAGAAGCTTATTGGTGACGATCTACTTGTAAGCAAGAGAGTCCAGAGTCTCGCGCATCGCCGCAAAGTCGCTTGTTTATCGGTTTTCTATCAGTTACATTTTGGAGTACTTGCTTTGAAACTGCATAATTTGATTCCACCTTCCCCATTTTATTATCGGACACCCAGAGGCACTAAAAGGTGCCACCGATTTATGGTGGATATACCATCTACCCGAATGAAGCGATTTGCATTTTCGTTCATCATGCGATCCGCCAGGGAATGGAATGCCCTGCCTGAGTCTGTGTTTCCGGCTAATTACAACATGGGGGTCTTCAAATCTCGAGTGAATAGGTATCTCTTGGGTAAGCGCGCTCCATCATCGACCGCATCATCACTTAACATCAGGTGAGATAGTTGTCAAGTGCTACCTAGATCTATGTAAAAAAAAAGCTGATGAAAAAAGCCCACAACAGTAAATGTAATTATAGAATATTATTCACTTCAATTCAATCACAGTGTCGCAAACCATAGCAAAAATTAGTTCCTGAAACATAAACAAATAATTAGGACTTGCTAAATTATAAATAGTCAACGAGATAAAAAATCGAAATCACTCTCTATTGGTTATTTTAAGTTTAATGGTTTTTATCCAGTCATCGTACGTTTATATTGTATTAAATATTTTGTTAAAAGTTTTTAATTTTTTTGATATAACTTCAAGCCAGTTAAATAAAAAAAAATTAAAACTTTTATTCTACAAGTGTAGGTCCTGGAATTTGGCAGCAATTATTTAACCCACTCCCACTGAAGCGTTTGGTTGACAATACACAATTACAAAAGCTTTTAATAAAACTTTCAAGTTCGTAAGTTATTTAATGGTAGTAGTTATTGACCTATTTTATCTCTTCATGTTCCATATAGATCAGCGCCAGGAAACGATAAGTCGTGCTTATTTCTAAAAAAACCCACCTTAATATTTTTTTAGGAATCTTACTCAAATTCACACTATTAGAAAGGTTTTCGAATTTTAATCCTTTCATAATTATGGCTAACAATATTTTATATTTGTAGGTACTTATTTCCTCTTTCATTACGAATCTGGCGTCGTCTGCAATATCTAGGCTTCCAATATCCTTAAGAATTTCCGCTGCTTTTATTGGAGCATTCCTCTTTATGAAGTGTTTCTTTGCGAGAATATCTTTGTGCACTTTGAGTTCCTTGAAAATAGCATTTATTTTATATTGAGAGAAAATAAAATTTCGCGCTATAGCAAGAATCC
The DNA here is from genome assembly GCA_954871355.1 of Cabera pusaria. Lineage (NCBI taxonomy): Eukaryota > Metazoa > Arthropoda > Insecta > Lepidoptera > Geometridae > Cabera > Cabera pusaria. The sequence continues at coordinate 18,972,935 of OX940897.1, read as the reverse complement.
CTTTCGCCTTTGACTTTTGATAGCTTTGATATGAATTTGATGAATTTTCGTAGGAAGGGATAGAAACTTATAAAAATATAGCATTTTGCTATAATTTTTAAAGAACACAAATATAATTTGTAACGTGCGTGAGCACGATTCGCTAATGTATATATATTTGTATAGTATATTAATATACTACACAAATACAAATATATCTAGCTTATAGGCTAGTGTTTGACTACTTTTTCGCCTGGTGGTAAACGATGATGTGGTCGAAGATGGTGAACACGCTAGGCCTTGGATACTCCGATTGAAGTGAATAAGAAAGTTGCTACCAATGTACGTTAGGAGATTTCGATTACATTTATACTTAAAAAACAGTAGGTGACATAAATAGAAATAATACATTTTTAAGTAACTAGATAAAGACTAAGATTTAGGATTGATCCAAGTAAAAATAAAAATTCTTTAAATATATTTATTGCATTTCGTTAACTGCAGACTATAACTAATTATCCGTCACAAAACTATGTAGAAGTTGGCATTCAAATAATACCTGGAATTAATAAAGTGTGTTTATAATTTTAATTAACGCTCTGAAGTGCAGCTATACTAAATTATGTCTGGAACACAAGCGCTTTGAATCGTCAAAGTAGAATTTTTATTTCTTTGCCTGAGATAATTTCAAAGAACAACATTCAAAATTCATTTCTATTCTATTCTATTCTATAGGTACGGCCAAACCGCGGCGTGTTGCGATCTGTGGGCGCGTTCTCAGTACTTTTCAATTGTTTTCTGATCGCGTTTGGTGTGAACCAGTCTGTACAAATACTACTGCGCTATCTGATCGCTGCCTAGATCGCGCACGCAGGACGCTGCAGTGTGTCCGTACCTTAAGGCTTAGTAGAAAATAAAAATATATTTTATGAAGAACAAAATATATTATGTAGGTACATTAAAAAATTAAATTAATTTAAGTTGTTTAGATTATAGATAATTTCTATGCAGCCAGTTTTATATACCTATCTGTATCCTTCAGCGTAAATATGGACCCACAAAATAATAAAGCAGTTTTGATAGCAAGCTTTAAGTAAATTGTTGTAATAACTATATTAAATATTTCTTTTTATTCTATCATATTTTATTCAAATATTAAAACACCACAAAGACTTTCTAATGTAGTAGGTTTAAATTACTTTTCAAAATTAGTTTAAGTAAAATTATTTTTGCTATGCAGAGATCGTCTTTCGCGCAGCAATTGGCACCAATACAAGAGGTAAAACCAAAATTTTAGGGGCTATCGTCACTTTTTCAATGTTGGCATTGTATATTTTAATTTTCAATTGAACTGTATATAATAGTAGAAAATAGGTCAAACTTTCAAGTATCTAATATATAGGTTTCCATTATTGTTTCAATGTTGCATGTGCTAGTCAAAGCTTTGATGTTTATTAAATAAAGAAAAGTTATGTTTAATGGTAAGTACTACGTTGTAGCTCCAGATTATTTGAAAAGCATTGTCTACGCCGTAGCACCTGGCATAGCTACGGATTCTATGATGACGTTTGTACAGAAGTTTACGTAGTTTTCTGAAAAAATATAAAATATAATGACTTGTTTTTGTACTAACTTAGGACGCAAGTATTAAGATGGCGTCTCTTACGCGAATTGAAATTTCCTGCAAACACGCCATTGACCATTGAAAATATTGCAGTGTATATTGTGGAAACTAGCGAAAACAATTCTATTCTTGTAGATTAATATATGAATTTCACATTTAAACAAGTATCTACACGTAAATAGTTAACAAAATGTAGTTAACCCACATAAAATACGTGCGCATTGATATTGTAGTGTTTGGTATAAGATTGTACCAAAGAAACAGCTATATATATAGCCTACTGCTTGCAAATTACATTTTATTTCATCAAACTAAATATTATTTATTTCGTAACAGTATCGCTATAATAGGCGTGACGAAAGATTTTGAAATCCTCTTCCGTAATGTGGGAACACATTTACTATTCACGAAAAAACCTATATTTCTGTAATAAACTTAAGTTTAACGAAGTTTAAAGCAAAAACAGCTCACATTTGTCATGGCGTCGGATGTGACGTCAAGCATATGTTAATGGCATACTTAACGTAGTAACTATTATATAATCTGTAACACATGTGTTTTCCAAAATTTATTAACATTTTCAAGAAAACCTCATAGGCGTGATGTCATGCGCTGTGATTGGTGTTTCAATCAAAATGGCCGATTGCAGTATTTTAACGTTTTATTTTATTGAAAATCTTTAAAATCTCATTTTTTTATATAAAACTAAACCAGTGTTTTAAATTGTTTTAATATGTATTTTCCCCTAAAATCATCAAATCTTCGATTTTTCGATACTGTCGTGATGCCTATTGTCGTCTTATTTTAACTTAAAAGATGAGAATGAGATGAAAGATGAATATGGAATTATTTAAAGTTTATTGCAATGTAACAAGCTTAGTGTAAGCAAGTGTATAATAAAATAGATCAGAGTATTATTATTTATAATTATGACACCTTTTGTCGCATGTTTTATATTCCCACTGTTTTGTTTTGTGTTGTCTTATAGCACCTTTATATTTTACTAGCTGCGTCTCGCGGCTATGCTCGCGTTTAATCCTAGTTATAGACCTTTCTCTTAAGCCACTCTATCTATTGATGAAAACAGCATTAAAATCCGTTGCGTAGTTTAAAAGATCTAAGCGTACAGACACCAGGAGCGACTTTGTTTTATATTATGATGAAAAGATAAAGATAATCCATAATTTTTCAACCCATTCTGTTATTTTAACATAAAAATGCGAAGGTGTAGTACATACCTTTAATGACATTTATAAATACAACAAATAATAAATATCTCAAGGTGTGTAGCCATAAATTGCTTTTTGTGTTAGTTAATTTACTATTTTTCTTCGCGTTTTCCTTACACAATAATGAAAAGTAATATTTACTACTAAAAATGTTCTTTAAAAATGTTCCTAAATTAAGTTGAGAAGTTAAGTTCCTTAATTGAATTAAGTTAACCTTGGCTTTGTGAGATATTGAGAGATTTATTTTTTAAACATCTTTAGAATTATGTTTTAGTTATTACACTGAAACATTGAATTTACGTATATGTTTTGGTTTTTGGTGTGTAGTCACCTGCATAAATATGTCAGGAAAAAAATATAGCGACATCAAGATATGCATAGTAAGGCTGTCAAATAAATTTGAAAAGAATACTTATATTAAACAACTTTAACTTCTTAAAACTCATCCTGTCTATTTTTTTCACATCATATCTATTTTATCTTCCAGAACAATTTTTCAGATTTGAATCTGACCTTGTATTTTGTGAACAGCCATCGTCGCAGCAGCATCAGACTCTGATCATCGAGGAGTTTGAACCGGATGTGTTCCGTCAGCTCATTGAATACATTCACACCGGGTGTGTCACCTTACAGCCAAGGACTTTGCTTGGTAAGTAAATATTTAAGGCGGTGAAAAAAATAAGAGGAGTTTCATATCATATTAACATATCTAAAAAGTGGCAATAGCCCAATGGCTGTGGCATCGGACTTGCAATCGAGAGGTCGTGAGTTCACTCCCACCCATTGCACTATTGACGTAAAACCACTCTGGTTACAAGGATATTTAGCTTAGTTGAAGGGGTTAACGAGCCTACTAGTAATGTGCAGCCCAAATTACAAGTAAGACTAAAAAAAATCGAAATGTTTATGTGACTAGCTGATTCAACACAGGTTCTATATTGTCTTTGCCAAAATTTTCTATTTTATATATAACTTGGCAAAATGTATCTCTTCCATTAAAATTTTGCACTGAAAATCCGGATTTAGATAAAATTAAAAAAGAAAATTGCTTAATTATGTCAAGTGTTTTGAATTGAAACTTTAACCCTTAAAAGTAAAGTGAAACATATATATAACAAACTCACATATTTAAAGTATATGAGGTTTAGTACGCTGAAATATTGCATTTGCGTATAAGTTTGGTTTTTTCACCCACTTTTGGAGTTCTGTTGAAATCAAACGGAATCAAATTGTTGCTCGTATGATTGTGTGAGCCTTTGGTGAAACATTTTTGTAATTTTTTCATTATGTTTGCTCTACTTACTACTTAACTAAGGAAACTAACTAACTTAGGGTCAGAACACACCGCGACACGACCCGACGGTGCTTCTGCTTTCGAGCGGCGCCGTGGGAAGCTGGGAGATAAAAAATTGAACTCTGTTAGCTACACAATAAGACCACACATTTCATTGAGATAATCCGGCCGCGTCGCACGTTTCGCTACATAAAACTGAACCGCGCGGCGCGGCGCAGTCTGAAGCCGTCGAATTAACTCAATGAAATGTGTATCTTTTTGTGTAGTACATAAAGTTCTTTTTTATATCATTCTTTCAATAAGTGCGCGTCGCGTCGCGTAACGGTCTGAGTCTTACGCAACTCTCAAAGTTTTATAAAATAACGTACTCTATCTTTAAAAAAATTCGTAATCACTTACTGAATAACTTATACTACCTTAAGCATAGGATTCTTTTGTTAACAAAATTATATTAGCAAAAGATTTGTCTAAAACACTCAAAGACAATTTCAATAGATATTAAATTGAATTCCAAGTAAGAGATTCCCATTCCCGGCAAATTGTCTAAGCAATATTTATCGTAAAATGCATTAGGGTAATCTAATGCTCAATTCATAGCTTTTATTTGTGGGAAACAAAGGAGACAATTGTATTATCTGCTCCAAAGACATAAATCTCGTATCTCGGCTTTCGTATATCACAGAAACCTATAAAATCACTTTCCGCCCTAAATCTTTGGACATAAAGACATTTTATGGTATAGGGTTCCGTCGCAGAAATCGAAAGTAGTGAAAATTCACTAGATACTACTTTTACTGGCAACAATGAAAGTCAATAGAAATATTTCTTTATCTATGGGTATGAAGTGAGAGGATCAATGTTGAGTGTTTCATTTTGAAGCCTTAGATATATCGAGCTGGTGGTCGCTTGCAAGCGGAATTATCGACATTGTGTCATCACCTAGGGTGCCCGGGGGCACTTTTTAATGTTCAAGCATCAGACTGCCTAGATGCCCTGAAGTTAGGCCCTAATTGTGTCGTCAACCAAACAGATGCCGTGATCGAACCTGCACCTTAGCTCCGAACGACTACCTATCTAAGTCTCTAAAACAGTCCACAACTAGGACCCCCCCGGCAGAGCAATGAAACAGGGCGTGGGTTCGGCCGTGGTGTTAAGGAGGCCTGCTGGGCGGCCCCAGAGGAGTGGTGATTAAACGCAAAGAGGCTAAGACCTTTAAAGGAGATTCCTCGTCAATAAGAACAACCAAAACAATTTAAAGCTCTGTTTATTAGCACATATAACTTACAAGTACCTAACCTTATTCGAACCAAGGCTAACCTTCCTACCTATGCGAAAAAGAGATTGCTTACATGCCCGACGACAGGAACGCACTCCTTTAGATATAGTCCAGGGCTCAAGGTTACTCCGACTTCTTCAGCGACGAGCCCTCGCCTTCAAACTGAAGAGGGCCACGCCTTCACTTCTTCACAGTAGACCGACGTCCACACTGTTCGCTAGTTGGCACTCAAGTCCTGGAGAGCTCGACCTCTCAATTTCGCCAGGCCCGCCGCCCTCGCGTCGACAAGTATTTGCTGCTACTCCCCACCAGGAGACTCTCAAACTCTGGATCTCCGCCAATGGGGTTGGACCATCTCCAATCATTGTCACATAACTCCCAATCGCTGCATCTCAGCTTTGGCGGCTTCCAATATCCTTCAAGACAGATATGCCAACGTGACGAATCCAAAAACGCCCGGGAACCAATGAACCAGCTTTTAGCAGCAACATGTTATGACGAGGCGAACGGCGGGAAATCTAACGGCAAATTCCGCACCCACACATAAATAAGAATGGGCGGCTTCCACCCGGACTGACCAATGGGACAAGTTGTGTAGTTTACTCATCCATAAAGGTTGTATGTTAGACTATACGATGCAAGCTCAAGAGTGTCGCTTATTAGACATCGCGAAAACGTAAGGACGAATAAAAAGTATCACTACAATTGGTTCGCTCTGTACCATAGTGGAAGGTTTATTCCCTTCCACCCCCGAAGACTCCCACCCCGCGGGGGCAGACGGGCATACTTATGACTATCCACCCCACGTTTAGGTTTCGGTAGCAGACGGTCACTCTATTATGCCTATCTGCTCCCACTTTACGGTTTCTGTGGCAGACGGTCATACTCTTAAGCCTATCCACCCTTAGGTTTAGGTTTCAGTAAGATGGCAAAGCATGTAACTATGCATTTATTTGCTACACAACAATGTTTCCCATTTTATGCGTCAATGTAATTTACTGATATAAACGCGTCTTGAATGAAAAAAATATATCAATAAGGTAAATTTATATTTTGGTAGCGTAACACTCAAGTACTCTGAGAAGATAACGTTTTGATTGACGTTTTGATTGATGACTGTACCAAGCTATAACTAAGTCAAAATTTCTGTTTAACGATTCGATCCTTAGTATCACAAGCGCACTCTATAATGGCTCAATTCCGCTTAAGTTTATGCAGCAACGTAAGAGCTTCACGTCACGTAGTATCTAATAATTCAATTTTGCTCCGATCGCAGTTGCACTTCATGCTAATTCAATTACAGCCCAGCGAGACTGCGGCTGTTAGAGCCGTAAATTAAAACAAGTAATATTTTAAAAAACCTTTTTAAACACAAGCTTTAACATAACCTAGAACCAGAGTAAGTCAATACAAATCCAACGATCCCAAACACGACAGGTATAACATGTCTAATTTAGGAGTGATGGAGCTGGAAGGTGACCAAAGGGCCACCTTCCAGCTCGCTCATTAGATCAGCACCATGTTATCATAATATTGCATTGTCACGTAACTTACACATGTATGCAAAATTTCAGCTCAATCGAACCCATGGAACTCGCTCATCAAAATCCATCGCAAGATTTGTGACGGACAAATTCGCCGTGAAGAAGACATAAAGCTTGTAAAAAAGTAGCTATAATGTCATCGAAATTACAAATAGATACTTTTTTACAAACCTAATTATAAACAGTTATTAACTACATACAATGTTACAATTAATTTTGACACTTGAGACGCAAGACAACCTTCTATGGAAAATAATATCTAAACTAGTATGTCAGTTTTTTTTTGTATTATCAGTAAATGTATGTTAAATACTTAATAATGCTCGTAAAAGCTATGATTTAAGTTATATTAAGACGATTAAATAGGCATACAATATTCACTTTCACGTAATCATTTCAGATTAACTATTACCTCTCGCATTCATTATTATTCGTAATACTCAGTATTATGTTTCGTGGGGGTTATTTGTTGGCGCAGTGATCGCTGATACAAAACAGTGTTACTGGTTTATGTTTTTGAGTATTTATGGTCCGGAGTTAATTAGAGATCAAGGCGCTTGCAACAGGGCCGAAATAATAACGGAAACACAATATATATAAAAAATATCCCAATTATAGTTTTCATAATACTTAACCCCTGATTATTCTAATTAATTGAGACCATTCCAATGAGCTGATATCTCAGCTGTAAGTTGACGGTGAGAAGTGATTGTTCTGCAGATTCCAAAAGATGTCCCAGCATCAAGTCAATGCTACCAGGTTCTTACAATATCATTAAAATAAGTGGATACAATTAAAGTTGATCTCATAGAGACATCAACTAGAAAAAAGCTCATAGTCTTAAATTATTCAAAACGAACGGATTTTTAAGAATAAAGCTAAGACTACCAAACAAGAAAAAACTATATGAATTTTACATAGATTTATTCATTTATTTTATACCGAATTGTCTACTCGTATATTGCATACAAAATGACGATATAACTATTACATAATCTGTGCCAGTAGTTAGTAGTATTGTAAGTCGTCGAGATAAGTAAATGCGTCGTAATACAAATTTTGATATATTAAAACGGCTCGGCTGGGAATGGTACCTTTTGAAACAAAAAAATAATTTTCTAAATCGGTTCAAGCATCTTCGAGTAATCGCTGAACATAAATAAAATAAAACTGGCCAAGTGCGAGTCAGACTTTTGTCCCGCACACGGAGGGTTCCGAATTTCCGAAGTCCGAACGCCACGAACTTCTAACACCAACTAAGTACATATTAACACAAGGGTAATTAATATAATTAAATATCTGGAAGACCGAGTGTTCGTACGACTAACTTTCTACTGATTCCAGCTAATTGAAGCTCTTTAAGTACTATAAATAATAATTGACGATATAATATTCAATACTGTACACTACGTACGTTCAATTAACCTTAACTAAATAAACAAATCGACCGAGCCCCACAAATTTAACACATGAAACGCTTGCGCGTGCAAATTTTTCCTGTGCTGCCATCTAGCTGCGTCGAGGTGAATTAATTTCGTATCGTATCGTATCGTAAAAAACACGTTTTTAGACCCTTTAATTTTTAACTTTGTTCTGTTCTTAGTATTTGTTATTATAGCGGCAACAGAAATACATCATCTGTAAAAATTTCAACCGTCTAACTATCACGGTTCATGAGATAAAGCCTGGTGACAGACGGACAGACAGACAGACAGACAGACAGAAAGACAGACAGACAGGCAGACGGACAGCGGAGTCTCAGTAATAGGGTTCCGTTGGTACCCTTTGGGTTCGGAACCCTAAAAAAGGTTCGGACGAATTGAGAAGCTCCTCCTTTTTTGTGAAAACGGTTAAAAATGATCTTACTCAGAAACAAATTATATTATTACGGAGTAAATAGCATGTTATGTCTTCGAATTAGGGTAGACGGAGTAAATAGCATGTTATGTCTTCGAATTAGGGTTGAGTATGCAGCTATCTGAAATGTCTAACGACCATGTTAAAATGTGCCAGAGGCGTGGATGTAGTATTAAATGGATTTGGCATTTTAATAACAATAAATTATTATTGTAACATATTAATGAGAAGAATAAAACTATACAATCACTAGTATGAGAGAGCAAGATAAACAACATTTTTTTATCCTTCTCTACGTATGCAATTTTACAAACTGGCTCCAGCACTGGCACCAAGTTCTAGTGCACTCATTGGCTCTCACCCGCTGTCATGTATGAACCGACCAAATTACGTTGTTCATTTTATCTTATAGCTGGCATATGTATCACGTTTTCATCAATTTAGTCGGGTTATATTTCTACAGCTATTTCATTCACATACGCGAATGTTCCCTCTATATATATATATATACTTTCTCTATGGCCAGAGAGAACGCCCCATTGATATACTCGTACTTATAGTCACTTTTTATAAACGAAAGCTTAAAAGGAAAGCAATGAATTAACTTCGTATTTATTCCGATTGAGTGGAGGCAGTCAAAGAATTCGTTTGAAATACTTTTCGCTTTGGATTTAGATTCTTAGAGTTATTGTGTTGCGTAGTGTTGTATTGTGTTAGTCTTTACGGGTGATTATTTGAAAATGTTTTCTGTTGCGATTCAAACAAGTTTTAATATTAAAAGATATTAAGGTAAGTCGGTTTTTTCTAACACCCTGTCCTAGGCAGAAAAAATAATGATGTCTTCGCTTTTTATGTATAGTCATGTGGAGTACATCTTTGACTGACATATTTTTATTTATTCGTTAAGCAGGCTAAAACGTGTTTTGACTGTTTTGAAAATATTATCTAATTTATAAAAAATTGTTTTTTCAAAAGATTAATTTTAATTACCCATTTAATTTTACCCAACCAACTAAAACCAATCAGCTCGTTACAATTTAGGCCTTCCATACTTACAAATCTTTCATAGAATTTAATCTCATATTAATCACTACATCAAGCACGGTCGTCGCCATGGTAACTGAGATCTTAAGTTATCTCTTAAGTTATCCGACAAACATGTTTATTCTCTTTTATTAATTACCCTCCAAGTTAATTAAGATCTAAGAACTTCAAGCGAGGGCAGATTACTCAATGTATTAATTTATTTACAACGCTAAATAGTAATTAATTCTACTGTTTGTAAATGTTAACGAGACTTTCTAGAGAAAGCCTTGTTTACAAAGGCATTTGATGATATTTTTAATAGATTCTCAGCAATTATTCTATTACAAATTACAATATTTAAATAAACTGGTGAAGTTCGAGTTGTACTCGCACACGTGGGTTTTCTTATATATAAATGTTTAAATAAGTCCATACCAGAAACGTGTTTTATAGAAAAATGGACACCCTATTATTTTTAATTTAATTTCGTTTTTATATATTGTTGATTTAGCAAAATACGCTACGCCTTGAAGGCTCTGAACCTCAATGACTGTGAGTTGCTGGAACACAGTAAGGTTATGGCAGCAAATTTTCTCCTTGATTGTAATAATTTACCTTTCGGTAGCAAGTTAGGCGGAACATCAATATAATGCGCACACTATATGCGGGGAACTTTATTTTTATACAAGCTTTTATTTTTATTACAAGCTTTTATTTAAATTGCAATGTATGTATGTACTCGTATGTATGTAACTATGTATGTTCGGGTGGAATCTTGGAAGCTAAATTAGACCCACTTCCCGTTGTCCGATTGGACTCAAATTTGGTGTAATTATGTACCTTCGGAGACAATACAATGATATGGTACCATGGAGCTGGTCTGATGATGGAGACGGAAGGTGGCCACGGCATCCCTGTGATAAAACAACATAAACCCACCGAGTTTGAGCTCGATTGATTTGTCTTGAAGAAAACTTTTCACCCAGATGATATTCAGGGTCTGATAATTAAGCTGGAAGGTGGCCACGGCATCTCTGTGATAAATCAACATAACCCTACCGAGTTTGGGCTCGATTGGTTCGTCTTGAAGAGAACTTTTCACCTAGATGATATCCAGGGTCTGATGATGAAGCTGGAAGGTGGCCACGGCATCTCTGTGATAAATCAACATAAAGCTACCGAGTTTGAGCGCGATTGATTCGTCTTGAAGATAACTTTTTACCTAGATGATATCCAGGGTCTGATGATGAAGGTGGAAGGTGGCCACGGCATCTCTGTGATAAATCAACGTAACCATACCGAGTTTGGGCTCGATTGATTCGTCTTGAAGATAACTTTACATCTAGATGATATTTAGCGACTTGTGATGAACCTGGAAGGTGGACACGGCATCTCTGTGATAAAATAACGTAAACCCAGTGAATTTGGGCTCAAATGATTCGTCTTGATGAGCACTTTACACTTAAATGATAGCCAGGATCTGATGATGAAGCTGTCAGGTGGCCATGGCATTTCTGTTATAAAGCAACATAGCCCCACCGAGTCGATTGATTTTCCTTGAAGAGCACTTTACCCATAATCACATCAAATATCCGTGGAATATTTTAAAACATCATGCCTTCTCTTAAATACTAAGGTAGTAGGTAGGTAGTCGGTATCTTTATCTACCTACTAAAAAGTATAATTTATTTTTAATAAATTATAAGTAAAAAATATTTTTAAAAACAAGCTTTTGAATGGGACAATGAACATGAATGTTAAAAATAAATTCTAGTAAGTATTTGAGACTTCAGTGCCTCAAGCTTTTAAAAATATAGGTAAGTACCTACACGCCAAATACTTACTAGAATTTATTTTTAACATTTTAGTTCATTGTCCCAGATAAAAGCTTGTTTTTAAAAATATTTTTTAATTATCATTTATTTTTTTATAAAATACGTCTGTTGGTTAGTTTAGTTTAAGCCCATTAATATTTCGATGACAAAAATAATAGAATTTCGCACGCAAAATTTCATGTCATGAATTTTTCTGTACAAAATGCGTGTGCTAGAAATTTCGATTACTTAATTTTTATGTATTTTTCACTACCACCCTAAAAGCTCCTTCAAACTAAAGTCATTGAAAAGTGTCTCAATTAAATTCTATATGTGCTAATGAACCACAAAAAATATCACAAAAGTTTTATTTAATCGTTAAGTGGCATAAAAATGCATTTACATATTGCAATGTCGTGATTTGACGAAAACGCTGGACGCAGTGAACGCCATAATGCTCTGTGGTCATGACGTAACCTCACTATGCAGTGATAAAAGGTACGCTGATAGTTCATAGTTGACACTTCTAAGTTAACTTAGTGGTATGACGTCATATCATGGCGACTCCTCTTCAATGGTGTTATAAAACAGACTTAATAGCTGAAACCTTTGTATTGAATTATAAAATTTGCTATTTCGCTATTTTATGAACTAAAAGTAACGTTTTCCAACTGCTTTAAGCCTAAGCTATCTCAACACAATGTATTTTTTTCTTATCTCTATAATAAAGTACCCTATTTAGTACATTTTTTTGCAATTCAGTACAATTTGGTGAAGCAGCGTCGTTTTACGCCGAGAAAATGTAATGCCCTGACGTTGCGTTAAAGTGCCTTCGACATGGAAAAGCCTTAATAATCTATTACTGGCAAAATATGGCCATGATTTGGCTTGCCTGTCGGCGTAATAATATAATTGAGTATGTTGTCGTTTTGATAAGGGTATAATGGAATTTCTGTTTATGACAAATAAAAATGTTTATATTAAAAAGCGTAGAACATTTTAACAAGCAGCGAAAACGAATCGTGAAACACGTGCAAAGAGATTATTTCTAATAAAGGGTTTCTTGTCATCCTAACACCTAGTCAGTTGAAATGTATACCAGATACTGAGGTCTACAGTCCCTATTAGGCGTATAGAAATCAAGGTTCTGAGTCAACACGATAAAAAGATATGGGCAAATTTAGATTTTTGCGAAAACTTATAGTACCAAAATTTACATCAATTTTCAACTTTTTTTATTTTTCACAATGTTCCTTTTACTTGTGCTGTAAGACATTGCTTTAAACCAAAATTGACAATTCTAGGTCAACCGGAAGTACCCTATAGTGTATAGGTCGAAAACCTATAGGGTAATTCCCGTTGATCTAGAATCATGGAATTTGGCAAGAAGCAAGGTCTTCAAGCCTTTATATATAAATAAATCTTAAGTAGTTAATGTAGTTTAATAACAAAAAAAGTTAATTAACTATTACAAACTTATGTGTAGTTGTTGCAATACATTTTCTATGGATCGAACTACAAAGTTAAGTTTGTCCTTTAACCTAGTCTTAGAAGTTGGTACGGAAGCCTCGGTGGGCGAATCTACTTAACTTGGCCGAATTTTTGTTATTATTACTCTACACTATTACTCTACATTTTTACGAGTGAAATAATCTGAATAGTACAGGGTACGTTTTAGTAGTCATAATTAGATTAGTTTTACACTAAGTTATTTAACTATTGAACATTTTTTTACTGCAAATAAATGAAAACTGAATACATTTGGTTGTCTGTATGAGATTTCTTTATGCGATTAAGCCTTCGACTGCATCACCGAATAAGCTTGTTGATATGTCTCAAATGTATCTAATAATCTCTAACCTAGCTATTTATCACTCCCGTCGTTGTGGATGAGGTCTTATTTTCTGAATAAGAATTGGACAAACTGTGAGAACTACATATATAAATTATGGTAATAAACACTTAATAGTTGTAAATACGGAATGCCTAGTCAATTGATAATATTGTTCTACTAAACTATTTCAAACATTTTCACAAGATATTTGAACGGGATATTTACCATGTTTTTCATTATTTGTGAGCTTCCGATATTTCGGTGCTGTTGCAAGCACCATGTTCACGGCTAAACAGTCAGTCAATCAGTTTAGCCGTGAACATGGTGCTTGCAACAGCACCGAAATATCGGAAGCTCACAAATAATGAAAAACATGGTAAATATCCCGTTCAAATATCTTGTGAAAGTGTTAGTGACCATGAAAACTTAAAAACTTATATTTCAAACATAATAATTGATTTGTATTCTCGTCTATAATTAAAGAACCTCTCTACATTTTCCCAACAACACAAACGCGTTTTCTATCAAAAATTAAATTTCAGAACCGTTTCGCCAAGACGTGATTTACTTATCAACGATTCACTGAGGTCAGAGCATAAAATAGCTGTAATAACAAAGCAATGGCATATATTTCGCTAGCTCTGTGACACCTTGTTTTTAACCCTTAACACAAAAATAGGGGTGATGGTTAGATTGGGTATCACAAATGTGTATTTATATGTGTGGCTGGCTATGGCATCGTAGCTCCCAAACGGACAAACTGATTTTGATTAAGTCCGTTTCATTTTAAAAGTACATCAAAAGGAAATAAAACTGGCCAAGTGCAAGTCATACTTTTGTCCCGCACACGGGGGTTCCGAACGCCATCTAACGAATATCTAACGAACTTCTAACACCAATTAAGAACCATAAAGGTGTTAGTAATTAATATTATTAAATATCTGGAAGACCGAGCTTTGCTCGTAATTTTTTGCCACTGAATAAAAAAGTATGACTCTTCCCGACATCTATTGGCGAATAATAATACTATTTTTTTAAATTGCGAGCAACTAACTGCTTTAACAACACAATAACACTAAAGCTACTTCTACTCGCCAATCGATGTCGGGAAGAGTCATATTTTAAGTTGATTATTGAAAACACGAATAAAACAACATTTTCTGAAAATGAATCCTAGCTAGATCGATTTTGCGCCCCCGAAATGCCCTGTATACTAAATTTTATTTAACCGTTGGAGCCGTTACCGAGATTCAGATTCAGATTCCGAGATTAAGGAAACAAAAGACGTGTTTTTTACGATCTATGAATCTTCATAGATATCGTAAAAAACACGTATTTTGTTTTAAACCCTTTATTTTTAACTTTTTTCTGTTCTTAGTATTAGTTGTTATAGCAGCAGCAGAAATACATCATCTGTGAAAATTTCAACCGTCTAACTATCACGGTTCACGAGATACAGCCTGATGATAGACGGACAGACCGACAGACAGACAGACAGACGGACAGCGGAGTCTCAGTAATAGGGTTCCGTTGGTACCCTTAGGGTTCGGAACCCTAAAAAAAAGATCAAAAAACAAACAAAATAAAAACCGGCCAAATGTAAGTTAGACTCGCACACTGACGGTTCCGTACAAACTTGTCAAACTAGGTTAAATGACAAACATAACTTTGCAATTCAATCCCTAGACCGAGACACGGTTAATGCACCAACCGCATAGAATTACTTTTGATTATAAGTGTTTCTAAATTGAATGTGCAATAAAGTCTTAATCTACTATCTACTTGCTACGTAGGAACCGCCATTACCTAAGCAAACTTCGACGCAACTCTGTCAAAGCTTTCAGTCGGAGTTACTTAGTAACTTAAACACACCCGCTGGATATGCAAACATTATCGCTCTACGTTTTAGAGTTCTATCAATAAAACATCGTGGCGTCGTGGTATCTAATTTAGATGGTATAACTAGATACCACGACACTTTAAAACATAAATATAAATAGAGCTTTTAAATATTTAAAGACTGATTTATTGATCATCGTGGAAATTGCTAAGAATTCATCAGAAAAACATACCTACTTAATACCATAAATTATTATTTTGTTTTATAAATCGGTAAAATTGACTTTATCGAGACTAGTTTGAAGAGTATTTGCTATGCCGTCTATTAAAATATGCTTTTAAATATGGCCATCTACATAAAATAAAATTTGTATTTAATGATCCAAAGATTCCGTTTGATTATTTGTAATCAATAACGAATAATAAATTCGAAAATATTTTCGTCATTGAAACATTGAACTTTTGCAATTCTATTGTTGCTAACTTCTACAAGTATTAGTATAAATTGGCAACAATTCAAATAAATCGGCGCGATGTTGCAGCGTGAACTCCCGAGAAAGTGTATCGTAGATGCATGAAACCTAGATCATGCCAGACAGTCAACAACAAATAGTAGTTAGTATAATTATAGTCGGACCTTTTATAATCATGATTCAAAATAACCATTACTATCAGTCTAAATCAATTAGTAGGTTACCCTATTTGTTGCGAACCCACGTGATGTTTTAACCTCGTTACATATTCTATTTAGCTACCATTTTTACTTAGTAAGTCACGTTGACGCCGTGCATCTTTGATTTGGGACAGTATTTCTTTCCAGAGATGACATAGAGCCCTTAAGATCTCAAGACCATTCTAGGCCTCGTATTATTACCATCCAGGATCACATATAGCAAACTCAAACGCTAGCCTACCAGATTTAAAAAAATATATACTTAATAGTTACTACCCTGCGCCCAGCAACATTATACCAAATATCATATTTGGTATAATGCCTGCGCCCAACTTTGAGACATAAATACCCTTCCAACCGAAAAATAGTACTATTTCACGGTTTCTTAACTGACAGGGCGGATACTGCCTCAGGCAATAAATATAACGGAATTCAGGCAACTAAAAAAACTGCCTACCCATTTATGCCCATGCAATAGCAAATATTATTGACACTCCAGAATTAATCTACTATAAAGTCACTCGACAAATAAATAGCAAAATTCAATTATTGGTTGACAAGTTGTGCCAATACCAGCGAAATTATATTGACATAGGCATGGGAAGTGAAATTGGGTTACAAACTTTCTGTGCAATTTCAGGACAAATTATTTTATAAGTAGGTATCCGAATTTTTAGCTTCAAATTGTACAAGAAACACGTTTGCACAGTTATAACTATAGACGGGCACAAACTAGCTCTCATTATCCGCAGTAATATATGTGTATTACAATCAAAGATTTTGATCTATAGGTAGAATAGATATTATTTTGTCGTTATGGCAAAGCATACCTTTTGGAATTCAACATTAACTACAAGTCAGTTACAAGCACAGATATAAAATAAAATAACGAAAACAACAACCCGACTGCATAAAACTAAAAAAAAACAAGCTCAGTAGTTTAGAATGCTGTTAAGTTACACTGAATAACTATGCCATTGAAATATTTATATTATCAATACACACATAAAACAAATCATAAATCCTAATGATAAATAAATAATAAATAAATTTATTTATTTCAGGCAATTACAACCCATATTAAAACATACCTTATAGACTTAACATACATAATTATAAATACAATATTTTTAAAGAATAAGACACGTTAGTTCTGCGACGTGTGACGCATATTCGTGGTGTCAGGTAGTCGACCTTGAAAACGGCGAAATTTGTCACCTCTCGGCCAGAATCCTTCCGCCAAGTATGTATTTAACTGGAACGAGGGATTTAACTGGAACCCGCAGCACAAAAGAGTTGAAGCTCACGTTATGACGCGACTCCAGTTTTATGACCCTCAGAGTTAAGTTAGTCTTCAAACGCACGTACTCGGATACCTCCTGCGCTGTGATGGCGTAGTGCACGCGTGACATTGTACAGCAGCGTCGTCGGTGTTTCTGGACGCAGAAGGTGGTTTAGACCAGTCAGTGCTATGCCGCACTTGTTCTTGTTCTGTTCCGCACGGACGGCTTCTTCTTCTTCTTTTCGACCTTTCTGAAGCCGTCAACATTTCTTTTGTCTTCATGTCTAGGAGGAACGGACGTACCAAACGGTTGAGATTCCATTTAACTCGTGACCCCCTCCTTGGTGGTTGCAATGGCGTAAGTACGTTGAGGGGTAGATGTATTTGCGTGAGACGTTTCATCTCCCGAAGCGGAGGAGCGAGCGGCGGCACGCAGGGTATCAGGTGGCGTATTGACTACCGGTGACACATTCAACTTCACCGATTCAAAACTGCCAACGGACGCATTTTGCGAGCCGCGACGCGTGTCGATGCTTGCATCTTCGGGTGACCTACATACTGAAGCGGTATTGCGATTGTATGATAAACAGAACGACCAATAGTCGGTTCCCATTCGAATTATACCAATCAAATCTTTCCAAGGGACCCCGCCCCGACTTACGGTTTGGACGCGAAATAGAAACATACATAAAACAAACATACACTATATAGACTGATAAATACATTAGCCCCCTTTATCACGCGCAGTTGGGTAATAATGCTACTTTATGTCGTTTCGAGTATTACACAGTTCCAACCTACTTCCAATTCTTCAAGAGCAGAAATGAAATATAAGAACAAGAAACATTATTTTTTTTATAAAAAGAAAAGATTGCTCGCAATGTGGGTTACACATTACTAATATTTTTTTATTAGAATCATATACGTTTACCTATATAGATCGAGTCAGCGGATCAATGCGGTGGTTGGATCATTGTGTTTTATCTAAATCTGCTAATCTTACTGTGTCCAATGTATATGTAAAATATGATGTATTGTTGTCGGATCATTTTCCAGTTATATTATAGTGCAAGTTGAAATGTTTAATTCCAATAAAAATTAGTGTTAAACATTTTTATAATAAAGTAGGTTGGGCACAAAGAACTTCAGAACAAATCTCATTATATAAGAGTTGAATGTCATAAAAATGACTCAAATTGATAGATTTTCCGATTGAGTTTGTAAATTGTGCGGATCGGTACTTTAATGACTCATTACACTGTTCAATTATAGATAAACTAGAAGTTCCCCGCGGCTTCGCCCGCGTTAAAGACTTCTTTTATTTACTTTAAACTTTTATTTTGTAAAAACCTTTCTATCATAAAAGACATCAATGAAGTGGAAGCCAAATTGGTTCAAACTTTGAACGCCCGTTTCATCCCCTTTAGGAGTGAATTTCGAAAAATCCTTAGCGGATACCTACATCAAAATAACTATCTGCATGCCAAATTTCAGCGGAATCCGAAACAATATTGATATCAGACTTTGTTACCCCACTTCACCCTTTTAGGTGGCATTTCGAAAAAGTACGAAACACGTGTTTACTTATTTTTTTACTGAAGTACTTGTGCGAAGTTTCTAATAAGATAGACTATCTTATCTTGTTTCTTCATACAATCTTTGAACCCCCGTTTCATCCCTTTAAAGAGTGAATTTAAAAAAATCCTTTCTTAGCGGATATCTACATCAAAATAACTATCTGCATGCCAAATTTCAGCGCAATCCGAAACAATACCGATTTTCAGGCTTTTTTACCCCATTTCACCGTCTTAGAGGTGGAATTTAAAAAAAGCCTGAAACAGGTATTAACTTATTTATTTACTGAAGCATTTATGTGAAGTTTCGAAAAAAAAATACTAGTAGAATAGTTGTAGTTTACACATTGTGCACAGTGCTTGAGTGTTATCATAGGTTTTATTTGAATAAAATTAGATTGAATTATAATTTGAAGAATTTTCTGTTTAATGTGTAATGAATTTTAATGTTATAATAATAATTGAATTGACATATTTAATTTAACTTAGTGTAATTTGATTTAATTTTTTATAATGATTAGGATTTCAATAATGTGACTGTTATCTTGTTATTTTGGTTATTTTAGTTTGTGTAATGTTATGAGTCCGTAACAACAAGTACAACAACGACAAGTAACAATTTGTGAAATAAATGATGATTAGTTAATATTCTTGTTAACCCCTCCAACTAAGCTAAATATGCTTGTGTCTGAAGTGGGTTCACGTCAATAGTGCAATGGGTGTGGTGGGGATCGAACTCACGACCTCTTGATCGCCAGTTCGACACCCTATCCATTGGGCTATTGCCGCCTTCAATATTTAATTATTTTGTATCATGCAAACGTAAAAACGACGTTAGACTACTTCTATAAAATCATCGAAGTAGGGTTGCCAGCCTTACTATAATTACACGCATCTCTGTTCCAGTACTTCAGTTTTTAGGGTTTCGTACCCAAAGGGTAAAACGGGACCCTATTACTAAGACTCCGCTGTCCGTCTGTCCGTCTGTCTGTCTGTCTGTCTGTCTGTCTGTCTGTCTGTCCGTCTGTCATCAGGATGTATCTCATGAACCGTGATAGTTAGACAGTTGAAATTTTCACAGATGATGTATTTCTGTTGCCGCTATAACAACAAATACTAAAAACTGAATAAAGTTAAAAATAGTAGAGGGTTCCCAAACGTAGTCTAGAAACGTGTTTTTTTCGGCATTTCACGCCATCTATGAACGCTTAGTTTGGTAAACGTCCCATAGATGGCGTTATATTGAAATGTCGAACCCTAACACCTTTGTTAGACGTTAGATGGCGTTATAAGAAATTAAATGTTTATTAATTTTTAACCGACTTCACAAAAAAAGAGGAGGTTCTCAATTCGTGTGTATGTTTTTTTTTTTTTTTTTTTTTTTTTACGTTATAGGCTAGCGTTTGACCACTAGCTCACCTGTTGGTAAGTGATGATGCGGTCGAAGATGGTAAGCACGCTAGGCCTAGAATGGGAACTGGCTCTCAAGGATAGCTGCCGGAACACATTAGATGTTTGGTGACAGATTTTCTAACTTGAGGGTGGTAGCTGGCCAGGCGGACACTAGATAGTGTCCTACCACCATGCGGGGGTTTTGTTGGTTTCTTAACGATGTTTTTCCTTCACCGGAGGGCCACTGTGAGAAGCGCACATAAATTTTTCGATAGAAAAATCCATTGGTGCACGGCGGTTTGAACTCGGTACCACGGCATCAAAGCCGAACGTTCTCCCGATTACGCCACCGGGCCCTCATATATTTTTTATGTATGTTACGCGATTACTCCGTCAATTGTGAACGGATTCAAATGATTATTTTTTTATTAGGTAGGGTACGTTTTCGAGGTGGTCCCTTTTTAATTTTATCGAGATCTGATTAATACCTTCAGAGATATGGAGATAAATATCTCAGACATAGGAGAATGTACTGGTTTTAGAAGAAGAGTCCCAAGAAGATTAAACACAATAGAGGTTGCTATTGTATATACTTTTGAAGACTAAAAAAAATGACCTTAAATAATGTTTTTACATCTTTCTTCATGTTGATTTTGGTTTTTAACCCTCGACGCAAAACGATGGAGTGTTATAAGTTTTACGTGTGTATCTGTGTGTCTGTCATCGTGGCATCGTAGCGCCCAAACGGATGAACCAATTTTGATTTAGTTTGTTTTGTTTGATAGATGTCTTCGTCGAGAGTGTTCTTAGCTTTATTTCATGAAAATCTGTTCAGCCGTTTAAATATTATCAGCTCTTTTTTGTTTAAAAAAAACTACGATAGCAACTTTTGTAAGCTCGTAGTCCTTTGACCGCGGACGTCAAAAAATCAAAATAGCGCTGTCGCAGTATCTTTTTACTTTAATGATATTGCAAAAATATGGTAAACTTGATCTAGTTCTGAGACATCTCCTTGGAATGGTCTCAATGTACAAAGTTATTCATATGCTTTGATTATAAACTCGGATAACATATACAAATCAGTCGGGGGTAGTTTTAATTTTTTGAATTTAAGTATTATTGGCTTCTGATATTCTTACGGTAACTGTGAGCGAGATAGAAACAAAGGTGGGGAGAATTAATTTGTCTTCACAGGAATGTTCTACCAGGCAAAGTCTTGTTAATGTGCAAAGTAATATTATATAGCATACCTAATATTTTTTGACATGACATGACGTTTGACGAAGATGGCGGCCATATCAGTCCCGCCCGCGACACTGCATACATAAATAACTCAGAATTATGAACGTACTTTGTACCAACCAACACTGCAAAAAAAAATTATACCGACTTTAAATAGATAAGTGGGTAGCGCTTATAATAATTCTATTAAGTAATTTATTTTTCGCTTTTGAGTGCCTGTTTGTGGTAATGAAGTCAGTTTTATTTTTTTTGAAAAAGATTTTATTATTTTTTGCTGGCGAAAAATGATAGTGGTATTTTTGCTCGATCTTATAAAATACATTAATGTGGTACGGAACCCTACTAATGCGAGTCCGACTTGCACTTGGCCAGTTTATTTTGTTAATTATTAATAAAGCTCTAACAGCAAACATGAACACAAAATATTGGACGATATTTTATTATACCTTAATTTTTTTTAAACGTCCGTTTAATTATATTTTCTGAATGGAGCAAAATACAAACGCTAGAAATGAATCAAACCGATTTTTGTACATACCTCATTTTATAAAGCAGGCTCCTGAAGAATACGGTTTGATACACGTTTATATAATTAAGGGATGAAGCCGAAAAGGAGAGGTTCGTAAAAGGTTTCAATAAAAACTGTCTATATCAGTTAACTTAGTAGACATGGGTATTTGTCGTTTATCTTACAACTAGTTTAGAGAAAAGGGTGTTATTTACTTAGATAATAAGACGAGTTTATTATCTATTTATTAGTTGCAAGTGAGGCGAAACATCGATATGGTATGCCACATTTCATAGACAAAAAAATTATATATATAATATACAATATATATTAACGCTAACATCAATATATATATTTGAAATATGCAAATTTGTACGTAAATATAAAAACTTCCTTTCTAGAAAAAAAGACGGTCCTAGAGGAGACAAAACAAGGTTTAAATATAACCTCATTCATCCCGGCTCTAAAATGAAAATTCACAGTTCTGGCTGTGATGTGATGGCGGTACAGATATTTAATAAGCTTCCCGACTGTCTCAAAAGTATAGAAAAGGATGGTTTTTTCAATAAAAATCTAAAGGACTTGCTTATTAATAAAGCTTATTATACGCTCAATGAATACCTA
Source organism: Cabera pusaria (assembly GCA_954871355.1). Classification (NCBI taxonomy): domain Eukaryota; kingdom Metazoa; phylum Arthropoda; class Insecta; order Lepidoptera; family Geometridae; genus Cabera; species Cabera pusaria. The sequence goes on along the minus strand of OX940897.1, from coordinate 18,950,324 downwards.
GATGACAAAACATTAAAAATAAACAGTTAAATAAAGTGAAACGAAATCAACATAAATAAATACATAAATACAATATAATATGATAATGATAATACATTTAATATGATTTAATTTTAATTTATATTAATGAAATAATGAATAAATATTAATGACGTAATTTTTGTAATAAACCGGTCCGCTGGCTCTTAAAAATGTTGCGATACCCTACCAGGGTTGTAATTTTGTCATTTTATATCTAAGACCACCTTAAACAATGAAATGTAATATTATGAACGCAATAAACGATTGAGTATTAAGTATGCTTCCACCACCTATGGATGAATGACTGGCAACTTCTTGCTTATGGGTCCTCCACATGATGGGCCATCATGATGGTCCATCGTAGTGGGCCACCATATAGAGGGCGTAGTGGCGTAGGCTGGCTTGTGGTGCGTACGATGCTGGCGGAATGGCCGCGGTGTCGGTTTTTCGCCCACACATCAAAGGTAGTGGGCCAGCGATGGCGGTACGCATCTACACGTCGGCCATTACTCAGTTTGCGCTCGAATGCGGTGGAGAGCAGACGTGCAGAGTACCTCGTGCGTGTCAAGATGTCGACTGCCTGGCCGCATAGCGAAATACTAAAATTTCTGTAATTTTTTTTTAAATAAAAAAAAATATTTCCACGTCCATTTTGTTGAACGCTAAGATCACAACTGAACATCGCCATTGTGTAGATCCTTTTCAACCATCGCATGGCCATTTTGCTGGACAAGCGCTGGCCCATCATGTAGAGGAGCCATTAGAAGTCAAACCATCTAGCCTTTAAGCAAAACAGGGCTTTCAAAAACGTTACTGTTACCACATTGACCTTTACCGTGTACGGAAACTTTGATTTTGTTATTAAGTTAATTTATGGTCATGTTATCGATACCGTGGAAACAATCACGGCTTATTATTAATCCGCTATCTGTTGTTGATGATATAGTATCTATTTTATTAACTCGAGAAAGGTCATGATTATAATAACTCAGGGTATGAGGCCACAAATGAATATTAATATGCTTAATATCTGCTTTTCTGGGAAAAACTGTGGATCGGATTTTAAAGACGACTAGCTGGTACCCGCGACTTCGTTCACGTACACCAAGAATTAAGTAGCCTGTGTTATAGCTATAGTGTAGCTATATTATATGTAACAAGGAGATACATTGTGGTAAGATCGGATCTTTCGTTTAGGCGTGATTAAGAAACAAACAGACAGAGTGACAGAGTAACAATCGTTTCTGGATTAGTCTGGATATTTTATGATGGTAACAACGGTCAAATACCATCTGAAATTGAATATGAATCTTGTTAAATAACTTTCATTATTTGGTTAACGAACATTATAAGTTTTCTTACAAATATATCTATTAAAGCCTCAAACGAACACCTTTAAATTATTACAGTTACTGTCACAGGTCACTAAACGTGGCCTATAGATTATTGTATTAATAGAATAGTTCTGTATGGTTCTGTCTACTACTCAGGTACGAACTTGATAGCTTACTAGGGTAAATGTATCATAATCATCGGCCTTTATTAGTCCACTGCTGGACATAAGCTTCTCAAATTGCACGCCACTGAGCACAATCTTTGACTTCTATCATCCAGCGCTTTCCAGCCGGCTTGCGAAAATCATCGCTGCGTCGCCAAATTTTGTTGTTTTGGCATTCTTCTGTAACCCGGGGATTCTTACAACCTACCCTGCCGTAAACAAATAAAATAATAGTAATAGAATGGATCAACTTAGTAAATTATTTTAGTAAGTGGGTAAGATATTCTAATTTAAAATACTAGCTTTGTATATCCCATGTGAGAATAACATTTACTTTGATTTGCCATTTATGTTTACGCCTATCAGTCTTAACTTGACTCTGTTTACTTACGCTGAAAATTAGCCCGCTAGCTAAAGTAAATATTAGATGTAATGTACGCGATTAGTGTGTGGCGTCTCGAATGTTTGCCCTCTATGATTGTATTTATCATTGAGTGTTTGCGCTATAGCTGACATTAGATTGAATACTTAAAGAGCAATAACAACTTTATACATTTTGTTTGCAAAACGAAAAAAAAACGACATTATACCGCGTTTGTTATTTTCAGAACTAGTTTGAGATGTTTATCTCCGTATCTCTGGAGATACTTATCAGATCTCGATAAAACTACAATGGAACTAAACGGCAAGTAGATTCTCTCAAACACAAAAATAATTTTCCAATTTGGTTCAATAACGGAGTTCTGAGGTAACAAACATAAAAATTAAACCGGCCAAGTCGAATGGGACTCACCGAGGCTTCCGTACCAACTTCTGAAACTAAGTTAAGGGACAATCTTAACTTTGCAGTTTGATCCATAGAAAATGTACAGCACTAACCGCAAAAAATAAGCATGTTATAGTAAATTCACTTATTTTTACGGTCTTTAGATTTATTCCTATATAAGTGTTTCTAGACCTTGCTTCTTGACAAATTTCCTATCCTTGAGAGCCAGTTCCCATTCTAGGCCTAGCGTGCTTACCATCTTCGACCACATCATCACTTACCAACAGGTGAGAAAGTGGTCAAACGCTAGCCTATAAGATATAAAAATAAAATCATGATTCTAAATCACCAGGAAGTAAGTACTCTATAAGTTATGATTCCCTTGTGAAATCGCAAAATATGCGAAAAATATTATGCGACATAAACGGTCATATCTTTTGATCGCGTTGACTTACAGGTTTGATTTTTTCACAGCCGAAAGATACCGTAGATAGACCCAAGTATTTAGTATAAGTTTTAACTTGATATCTCTACGCATTTCGGAGGTAAAGGGTCTAGACAGACGGACAACAAAGTCACAGTTTTACAATCATGATGATTGTAAAACTGTGACAAAGTGATCCTATAAGAACCCTCATAGGATCACTTTGTTGTCCGTCCTTTTTTCCTTTTATGGTACGGAACTCTAAAAAATACAAGCAAATTGAGAACCTCCCTCTTTTTACCCGACTGCGCGACGCAAAGGAGAAGTAATGTGTTTATCAGTCTATATATGTATGTATGTATGTATGTATGTATGTATGTATGTATGTATGTATGTATGTAAGTATGTATGTTTGTTCCTTTGTGGCACACTAGAGACCAAACGCGTGGGCCGATTTTGATAATTGGCACGTCAATAGATTCGCCATGCTAGCGCGAGTGTCAACAAAAACATAAAAAATTGAAAAATTCAAAACGGCGGATTTCACGCCAATATTTGGGGTTCAAAAAAATTTTATTTTCAAAACCTACGAGTGGGCTATCGAATTAAAGGTCTTAAAATGGAGATTCAAAATATATTTATAACAAATAATTTATGATCGTATAAATCGAAAATAAAAACGATTTTACATGCCGCGTTAGTCACTTTCAGTAACAAGTTTGCGGCGCTTATCTCTGAAGTTACTTATCAGATCTCAATAAAATGACAATGAGACCAAACGAAAGTCATATTAACTCAAACAAAAAAAGAATTTTCCAAATCCGTTAAGAATTGATGGAGTTCTGAGGTAACAAACAACCTCTTCCTTTTGGTATAGTCGTTTAAAGTAAGTAAGCTTAAAAAGCAATACCCTATTTTACGCATTTCGGTTTTTTGTTCTTTTTTCCATAATTGTAATAACGGTCATGGTTATACATATTTTGTGAAGATTTCAAGTCTCTATCTATTATTAGTTTACAAGTTCAAGCACAAAACGCCGAAAATAGACGTTACTTGTATGTAGACCACACTGTGATTTAGACCCCCTTTAATATTTAATTTTATGTTGTTTTTAGTATTTGTTGTTAAATCCCCCATTGTAATACATACTTAGTAGTGTAGACGCACAAAACCTTATATTTGCCAAAAAAAATGCGTAAGCATATTAGTAACTATAATAGTACTGGAATCCTGCTGGCCCCATTTCATAAACAATAAAATATTAACACTAACGTCAATATATATATTTGAAATGTGCAAATTGGTACGTATATATACCAATTTCTATTCTAGAAAAAGAGGTGGTCCTAGAGGGGACAAAACAAGGTTCAAACAAAACCTAATTCATCCCAGCTCTAAGCTGAAAATACACAGTTTCGGTACTCATGCGATGGCGGTAAAGTCAAAGTCAAAGCATTTATTCAGTAAGTAGGTAGTATTAATATACGCACTTATACACGTCTCAAATCATAAAATAAATCATAATTGATGAAAAGTAAACATAGCAAAAGCAAGATATTTTATAAGCTTCTCGACTGTTTTACAATTTACAAAAATATAAAGTGTGAAACACTTCAAAGAAACATAATATTTGTTTTACAAGTATAAAGTATAGAACAGGATAGAAGGAGTTACTAATTAACAAAGCGTATTTTACGCTCAATGAATACCTAGATGACAAAACAAATAAATAGTTAAATTAAATAAGTCTATAAAGTGAAACGAAATAATATATTATATAATATACATACATATGTACAGTCACGCCTTTTTCCCGTTGGGGTAGGCAGAGACTACTTCTTTCCACATGCTACAATCCTGACATACCTCTTTCGCTTCTTCCACCAACCTTTTTTTTTATAATATACATGTATGATGATAATAAATAAAATACTATATACATTTTTGAAAAGTACGAAATTATAGTATATTATGAAAATTATCTTTAATTGTTATGCTTACAATACAAATACAAAACTCTTTATTGCATACCATTAATTATATAGATGGACTACTAATACTCGTAAGTAGTTTAGATCCCCGGAAACTTCTCAATAATCCACATGACATCAACTCTCTAAATGAAATGAGAAGATTACGGAATTTGCCGTCCTTCACTTAACTAAAAAGTTTAAAATAAAACATTAAATTAAAAAATCAAAAAAACCCGACTGCGCAAAAAGTGAAGTGTTAAAAAACGAACTGAAAAGAAAAAAACAAGTAAGTCTAGTAGTTTAGACTTCTGTTTAGGGATATCAAAAAACTATACCATTTAAATTCTTTCTCGGTCGATACACTCATAAAATAAATTATACATTGTTATATGGAATATAGAGACTTTAACAGTCGGGACACATTAATCCCCATTCGTTAAGCCATTAATATGTCCCGACTGTTAAAGTCTCTACATTCCATATAACAAAGTATAATTTATTTTATGAGTATATCGACCGAGACTTACTTGTTTTTTTCTTTTCAGTTCGTTTTTTAACACTTCACTTTTTGCGCAGTCGGGTTTTTTTTATTTAATGTTTTATTCGTGAAGTCGGTTAAAAACGAATTAAAACCTCTGAAAATAAAATTAAATGTGTTTCTTCCACAATGTTTCAGGCGTAATGAATGCAGCTGACTACTACGGTTTGGACGAACTTCGCCGCGCTTGTGCAGGTTTCGTGCAGTGCTGCATCACCGTCGACACGGTCTGTGCGCTGCTTGCTTCCGCTGAGAGATATATACAGTACAAGTGCACTAAGAGCCTTGTGCAAAAGGTACTTATTAAAAACAGTATTTTTTAAAATAATCAACACCAATATTATAAATGCGAAAGTCAGTTTGTTTATTTGTTTGTTTGTTTGTTTGTTTGTTTGTTTGGGACTTCTTCACGGTCAAACGGCTTGACCGATTTGGCTGAAATTTTGTACAAAGATAGTACATAGGGCAGAATAGGATATAGGATACTTTTTTTTTGGCTATCGAGTCAGGGGGTCCAGATATTTTTAATTGAATTTTGTAAATATAAGACTTCTTCTCGAATAAACGGCTTGACTGATTTGCCTGAAATTTTGTGTGAATACATGTCATAGGGCAGAAAGAATATAGAATACTTTTTTTCTGGCTGTCGAGTCAGGGGGTCCAGATATTTTTAATTAAATTTTGTAAATATAAGACCTCTTCTCGGATAAACGGCTTGACAGATTTGCCTGACATGTTGTATTAAGACAGTTCATAGGGCAGAATAGGATATAGAAAACTTTTTTTCTAGCTATCAAGTCAGGGGGTCCAAATATTTTTAATTGAATTTTGTAAATATAAGACATCTTCTCGAATAAACGCCTTGACCGATTTGCCTGAAATTTTGTGTGAATACATGTCATAGGGCAGAAAGAATATAGAATACTTTTTTTCTGGCTGTCGAGTCAGGGGGTCCAGATATTTTTAATTAAATTTTGTAAATATAAGACCTCTTCTCGGATAAACGGCTTGACAGATTTGCCTGACATGTTGTATTAAGACAGTTCATAGGGCAGAATAGGATATAGAAAACTTTTTTTCTAGCTATCAAGTCAGGGGGTCCAAATATTTTTAATTGAATTTTGTAAATATAAGACATCTTCTCGAATAAACGCCTTGACCGATTTGCCTGAAATTTTGTGTGAATACATGTCATAGGGCAGAATAGAATATAGAATACTTTTTTTCTGGCTGTCGAGTCAGGGGGTCCAGATATTTTTTATTAAATTTTGTAAATATAAGACTTCTTCTCGAATAAACGGCTTGACCGATTTGCCTGAAATTTTGTGTGAATACATGTCATAGGGCAGAATAGAATATAGGATACTTTTTTTCTGGCTGTCGAGTCAGGGGGTCCAGATATTTTTAATTGAATTTTGTAAATATAAGGTATCTTTTCGAATAAACGGCTTGACCGATTTGCCTGACATGTTGTGTAAAGACAGTTCATAGGGCAGAATAGGATATAGAATACTTTTTTTCTGGCTATCGAGTCAGGGGGTCCATATATTATTAATTGAATTTTGTAAATATAAGACCTCTTCTCGAATAAACGGCTTGACCAATTTGCCTGGCATGTTGTATAAAGACAGTTCATAGGGCAGAATAGGATATAGGATACTTTTTTTTGGCTATCGAGTCTGGGTGTCCAGATTTTTTTTATTGAATTTTGGGTATGCATGGCCACTTATCAGCTAAACGGCTTGACCGATACAGCTGAAATTTTCTACATATACAGCTCATATGGCATATAAGCACATAGGATACTTTTTTTCTGGCAGTCGAGTCCAGGTGTCCAAATTTTTTTTATTGAACTTTGTAAGTGTGTGGCCTCCTCTCAGTCAAACGGGTCAACCATTTCAGCTGAAATTTTGTGCACAGATGGTCAATAAGACATAGGATACTTTTTTTTGGCTGGTAATTTCGGGTGTCCATAATTTTATTATGGAATAATGTGTTGCCTCTTAGCGGCAATGGTTTTGACCGATTCAGCTCAAATTTTGTACAAATTCAGTTAATAGGGCATAGAACGACAAAGGATATTTTTTTTAACAGTTGAGTTTGGGTAACTAATTTTTTTTAATTGATTTTTTTATACGTGTGACCTCTTCTCGGTTAAACGAGTTGACCAATTGAGCTAAAATTGTACAGAGACAGTCAATAAGACATAGACCAAGAGTAGAGTCTATTATTCGAGCACATTGGTTAAATTTTGTACAATCGAGTCCGGTTGTCAGTTTTTTATTGTTGAATTTTGTATATGTTTGGCCTCTTTTCGGCCAAAACGCTTGACCGATTCACATGAGATTTTGTACAAAGACATGTACACATTAATAGGGCATAAAAGAGAAGAAGAGAAGTCATCAAAATTTACGCGCTGGCTTTGCTTGCGTAGTTATAGCACTCTCTGCGCTCGCGCAAGTATTTATTTTATCTACTTTGTAGGAAATATTTCGTCAACTTTTGAATTTTAATAGCCATATGCATCAAAACGAGTCATAAATTGAAACATAACAACCTTCAATAATCATAATGATTATTAACCTTAAATTAAGTGAATATCAAATTTAACCCTAATGTCATCAGTGTTGACTTAGTAGGTCATAAAACTGTCAGGGTCATAAAAAGTCGTAAAAAATTTTTGCGCTCGCTTTGCTCGCGTAGTTATAGCACTCTCTGCGCTCGCGCAAGCATTTATTTTATCTACTTTGAACGTAATATTTCAAAAACAATTGTATTTTATTAGCCACAAGCATCAAAACGAGTCATACATGAAAACAGTACAACCTTCAATAATCATAATGATTATTAACCTTTAAAGAAATGATTATCGACTTTAACCTGAGTGTCAGCAGTGTTGACTTAGTAGGTCATAAAAACTGTCAGGGTCATAAAAAGTCGTAAAAAATTTTCGCGCTCGCTTCGCTCGCGCAGTGATAACGCTCGCAACGCTCGCGCAAGCATTTATTTTATCTACTTTGTAGGAAATACTTCGTCAACTTTTGAATTTTAATAGCCACATGCATCAAAACGAATCATACATTGAAACAGAACAACCTTCAATAATCATAATGATTATTAACCTTAAATTAAGTGAATATCAAATTTAACCCTAATGTCATCGGTGTTGACTTAGTAGGTCATAAAACTGTCAGGGTCATAAAAAGTCGTAAAAAATGTTTGCGCTCGCTTTGCTCGCGTAGTTATAGCACTCTCTGCGCTCGCGCAAGCATTTATTTTATCTACTTTGAACGTAATATTTCAAAAAAAATTGTATTTTAATAGCCACAAGCATCAAAACGAGTCATACATGAAAACAGTACAACCTTCAATAATCATAATGATTATTAACCTTAAAATAAGTGGATATCACGTTTAACCCTAATGTCATCGGTGTTGACTTAGTAGGTCATAAAAACTGTCAGGGTCATAAAAGGTCGTAAAAAAATTCCGCGCTCGCTTCACTCGCGCAGGGATAGCGCTCGCTACGCTCGCGCAAGCATTTATTTTATCAACTTTGAAGGTAATATTTCAGCTACTTTTGTATATTAATAACCACATGCATCAAAACGAGTCGTAAATGAAAACTGTACAATCTTCAATAATCATAATGATTATTAACCTTAAAATAAATGATTATCGACTTTAACCTGAGTGTCATCAGTGTTGACTTAGTAGGTCATAAAATTTGTCAGGGTCATAAAAAGTCGTAAAAAATTTTCGCGCTCGCTTCGCTCGCGCAGTGATAACGCTCGCAACGCTCGCGCAAGCATTTATTTTATCTACTTTGTAGGAAATACTTCGTCAACTTTTGAATTTTAATAGCCACATGCATCAAAACGAATCATACATTGAAACAGAACAACCTTCAATAATCATAATGATTATTAACCTTCAATTAAGTGGATATCAAATTGAACCCTTATGTCATCGGTGTTGACTTAGTAGGTCATAAAAACTGTCAGGGTCATAAAAAGTCGTAAAAAATTTTCGCGCTCGCTACGCTCGCGGAAGCATTTATTTTATCAACTTTGTAGGTAATATTTCAGCAACTTTCGCATATTAATAACCACATGCATCAAAACGAGTCATAAATTAAAAAAGTATAACCTTCAATAATCATAATGATACCTTAAAATAAGTGGATATCACGTTTCACTTGAGTGTCATCAGTGTTGACTTAGTAGGTTATAAAAACTGTCAGGGTCATAAAAAGTCGTAAAATTTTTTCGCGCTCGCTTCACTCGCGCAATTATCTACTTCGAATGTAATTTTTGAGCAAATTTTGTATTTCAATAGCCACATGCATCAAAACGAGTCATACATTGAAACAGAACAACCTTCAATAATCATAATGATTATTAACCTTTAATTGAGTCGATATCAAATTTAACCATAATGTCATCGGTGTTGACTTAGTAGGTCATAAAAACTATCAGGGTCATAAAAAGACGTAAAAAATTTTTCGCTCGCGAAGCTCGCGCAGTGATAGCGCTCGCTACGCTCGCGCGAGTATTTGTTTTATCTGCCTTGAAGGTAATATTTCAGCAAATTTTGTATATTAATAACCACATGCATCAAAACGAGTCATACATTTAAACAGTACAACCTTCAATAATCATAATGATTATTAACCTTAAAATAAGTGGATATCACGTTTTACAGTGTCATCGGTGTTGACTTAGTAGGTCATAAAAACTGTCAGGGTCATAAAAAGTCGTAAAAATGTGTCACAGTAATAACGCTATATAGCGTATAATAGCATGTTTCAACAGCCTCATACATTAGACTGACTCAAATACTTAAACAGCAAAACTTGGTAAACCTCGGTTAGGTTTATCAAGTAATTATTAATGACTTTAACAATAGACGATATCGAGTTCGACCTAAGAGTCATCTATAGTGAGTTGATTATTAGGTCGTAAATTTGTCAGGGTCATAAAAAGTCATAAAAAATGTTCGCTCGCGCAATGATAGCTCTCGCTGCGCTCGCGCAGCTATTCACCTTATTTTCTTTGTAAGAAATGTTTCAGGAACTTTTGTGTTGAGTCAAACATTTAAACAGCACAACTTCGTATAACTAACCAAAATGAATAATGAATTTAACAATAGAGGATATTGAGTTCGACTTTAGGGTCATCTATGGTGACTTGGCCTAAGAGATCATCGATCTTGACCTCAAAGGTCATAAAGGCTCAAATAACGCGGGCGAAGCCGCGGGTAACAGCTAGTTATTTATAATCTCCAGGCGATATAGGTCAAACTGTAGCCTATACGATATAAATAATTTAAGAGCGTTTCAAAAACTAAAAAAAACTTACTTCAAACGTCGCGCTAGTTCAAGAAGCCAGTAGACGCAGTAACTATTATATAATCTGTGGCAGTAGTTAGTATGTCGTCCAAGTATGTAAATGTATCGTAATACAAATGTAGGTATATTAATAGCGGCTGGACTGATTTCGTTAAAATTTAAATAGGACCACCTAGACAGGGTACCCTTTGAAACAAAAGAAAAATGTTTCAAATCGGTTCAGGCATCTTTGAGTAATCGGTAAACATACATTTTTTTTAAATGTTCCGACGAATTGAGAAACTTCACTTTTTTGTGAAGTCGGATAAAAATAAATAAAAACCTAGTTGGTCTCATGCTTTTTAACCGACTTCAAAAAAAGGAGGAGGTTTCTCAATTCGACCGTATATTTTTTTTTTTTTTTTTTTTTTATGTTTGTTCGGGGATAACTTCGTCATTTATGCACCGATTTTGATTATTCTTTTTTTGTTCGAAAGGAAATATCCCAAGTGTGGTACCATGGTAATTTTATCGAGGTTTGATAAGTATCTCCAGAGATATTGAGATAAACATCTCAAAATTGGTACTGAAAATGAACATTGAAGTCGGTTCTTTTTTAGTTTTTAAACGATATTATATGCGGTCGTTTCTTCCACGGTCCTGCAAGATGTGGAACGATCTCCCAACTGAGGTTTTCCGCTACGGTACAACATGCAGCGATTTAAGAGATAGGTAAAAAGAGTCCTCTATGCAAAAGGTAGGCAAAGCACGTGCTACTTGTGTTGCAGGTGTTTATAGGCGGCGGTGACCACTTTCGATCAGGTGGGCCACTTGCTTGTTTGTCAACCTTGACATTAAAAAATAAACTGGCCAAGTGCAAGTCGGACTCGCACTCGTAGGGTTCCGTACCACACTACAGTATTTTATAAGATCGAGCAAAAAATACCACTATCATTTTTCGCCAGCAAAAAATAATAATTATTTAACATTTTATTTCTTATGACGCCATCTAACGTCTAACAAAGGTGTTAGGAATCGACATTTCGATATAACGCCATCTATGGGACGTTTAACTAACTAAGCGTTCATAGATGGCGTGCAATGCCGAAAAAAACACGTTTCTTGTATATACAAGAAACGTGTTAAATAAAATAATAGAGAATATTCTCTATTATTTTTAGTTTTATTCTGTTTTTAGTATTTGTTGTTATAGCGGCAACAGAAATACATCATCTGTGAAAATTTCAACTATCTAACTATCACGGTTCATGAGATACAGCCTGGTGACAGACGGACAGTCAGACAGACAGACATACAGACAGACAGACAGACAGACGGACAGCGCAGTCTTAGTAAAATTAGTCTTTTTCTTTATTTTTTTTGTTCCACATCTCAATGAATCACTACAGGAAGAGACTGAATCTTACAACACAGAGTTTTCTCTAGTGTGAGATTCAGAGCTCATAAGCTTTGTTTTAGAATATAAGCCTTTGAAACTCTGTTTTTAATGTGCTAAGTTGCAAATAAACAATTAAAATTACAATAGGGTCCCGTTTTACCCTTTGGGTACGGAAAAATATAGAACATTTCCAAATGAGTTTTGAAAAAAAATTGAGAGTATCCAAATTTTTTTAAAGTCGGTTGAAAAGAAGAATTTAAACAACGCCTCAATTCAATCTAATCTAATGTAATAAGAATCTTTGTCGTGACATACTGACTGACTGACTGACTGACTGACTGACTGACTGACTGACTGACTGACGGACTGACTGACTGACTGACTGACAGAGACAACGCACATCCTAAACCACTGGTCGTAGAGACTTGAAATTTGTCTTAGTACGTAAGGGTGTAAGAAAAGATTTTCCAAAGTCCAATACGTATTTCAGGCTTTTTAAAAATTCCACCTCTAAGAGGGGGGAAAAGGGTAACAAAGTCTGAAATCAAGGTTGTTTCTGATTGCGCTGAAATTTGGCATGCAGATAGTTGTTATGACGTTAGTATCCGCGAAGAAAGGATCTTCCAAAATTCACCCTTTAAGGGGATGTAAAGGGGATGAAACGGGGGTTCAAAGTTTGTATGGAGATACAAGATGAGAGTCTTTTTAACCGACTTCACAAAAAGGAGGAGGTTCTCAATTCGTCGGAATCTTTTTTTTAATGTATGTTCACCGATTACTCGAACATGCCTGAACCAATTTGGAAAAATTTTTGTTTGTTTAAAGGGTACCCTTCCCAAGTGGCCCATTTAAATTTTAACAAAATCGGCCGAGCCGTTTACAAAATATCAACATTTGTATTACGACGCAACTTATCTCGATGACTTACGACTTACTACTAACAGTACTTACTGCTGGCACAGATTATGTAATAGTTACTACGTCTACTGGCTACTTTGACTAGCGCGACGTTTGAAGTCGGTTCTTTTAGTTTTTTAAACGATCTTAAATTATTAATTCGAAACTTTACATAAGTACTTCTGTAAATAAATAAGTAAATACGTGTTTCAGCGTTTTTCGTTTTTTATTTTTATTATCGGTTTGACCACTATCTCACCTGTTGGTAAGGGATAATGGTCGAAGATGGTAAGCACGCTAGGCCTAGAATAGGAACTGGCTCTCAAGGATAGCTGCCGGAACGCGTTAGGCGTTTGGCTATAACTATTATATAATCTGTCGCCAAACTATACTGGTAGCTGGCCAGGCGGACATTCTACCCCTAAGAGGGTGAAATGAGGTAAAAAGTCTGAAAACCAATATGTTTTCGACTTCAAATAGATAAGTGGGTAGCGCTTATAATAATTTTAAGTAATTTATTTTTCGCTTTTGAGTGCCTGTTTGTGGTTATGAAGTCGGTTTTATTTTTTTTGAAAAATAACTTATTTAAACTATCTAGATAGTCTCATGTTTTTATTTATTTTACGTTGTGCTTTGTTAGCGTTTATTTAATTAACATAGATTTTATTTAACCTACATTGTTAGTTACAAGCTTTAAATTAACCTACTTATTAGCAAGCTTTTATTTAGCTAAGCTAGTTATTTTCAAATGTTTATTTATTTTACCTATTTATAAAAAAAAAAAAAAAAAAGGCTGACGGCACCTACACAGTGTCTGAGCAAGAGCAATTTGAGCTCCTGCTTCAAACGCACTTTCCGGAATGCTGTATAGACAACGATGTCACTGAATGGGACACACAAACACTTCATGAACCGGATCCGGAAGACTGGGCCTTTGCGGACAGAATAATCACTGAAGAGGCACTTATCTGGGCTGTGAGTACTTTCAAACCCTACAAGGCAGCTGGGACAGATGAAATCTTACCCGCCATGCTTCAGTGGAGCTTGACCAAAATAAAACACCATTTATTGGGTATATTTAGATCATGTCTTGCTTGGAAATATATACCTAAATCCTGGAGGCAAGTAAAGGTTGTGTTCCTCCCAAAGCCGGGCAAAACAGATTACACAAATCCTAAATCATTCAGACCTATAAGCTTAAGCTCATTTCTGTTAAAAACCATGGAGCGCTTATGCGACAAATACATAAAGAGTGGACCGCTAGCAGAATATCCAGTTCACAACAATCAACACGCCTATCAATCTGGCAAATCGACGGAGACTGCCCTGCACCATGTGGTGCATAAGATCGAATCGGCACTGGAAAGTAAACAGTCATGCCTGGCGACCTTAATAGACATTGAAGGGGCTTTTGATAAGACGACCTTTTCCAGTATCGAAAATGGATTAACAGCACGAGGTGTTGACGAAGGAATAAACAAATGGGTTACAAACATGCTAACAAGCAGAGTAGCTTGTATAGAAGGAACAAAAGAAACACGCTGTCTCGTAACACGAGGTTGCCCACAAGGAGGAGTTCTTTCGCCAGTCCTCTGGGTAGTGGTAGTAAACGAGCTAATCGAACTCTTAAACCGGGATGGTATCACGACGATTGGGTATGCGGACGACCTTGTTGTTATGGTCTCCGGCCTCTTCGAAACGACGCTCTGTGAAAAGATGCAGAGGGCGCTACGCAAGGTTGAAAACTGGTGCAATGAACACAGACTAGAAGTTAACCCACAAAAAACAGAACTGATCTTATTCACGCGCAAAACCAAGTTATCTAAACTTAAACTACCGACGTTGTTTGGAACCGAAGTGACCCTAAGCAAGGAGGTAAAATATCTTGGAATATGGTTGGACAGCAAACTTTTATGGAACACACATCTAGACCACATTACCAAAAAAGCAACTAACATTTTATGGCAAAGCACGAGAGCAGTCGGCAAAGACTGGGGCTTAAAACCCAAACTGTGTAAGTGGTTATACACTGTAATTGTGCGTCCAGTACTCACATATGGGTGCGTGGTGTGGTGGACGCGCACAAATCAAGTGACTACAATTACCAAACTACAACAGTTACAAAGACTAGCATGCACACTTATCAGTGGCTGCACGAAGAAGACTCCGTCGGATGCTTTAAATGTCATCCTGGGCTTAACACCGCTACATTTGCACATACAACAAGAAGCGATGGCCTCAGCTCTCAGAATAAAATCTACAAACCAGTGGAAAGGCACAGGACCGACCACAAGCCACTGCAAAATTATATCCTTGACGACGACTATTGTTCCGGAAGCCACCAAAGGCACGGACAGAATTGCAAGTACTCACCTCGATGGCAAGAAATACGAACTTTTAACGGAAGACGAGATGTCTGAGTCGGAGCTTCCTACCTTTAAAACCTACACTGACGCTGCAAAAAATGACTCAGGAGCAGGTTGCGGTTATTACTCGCCCAAACTGGGTCTCTCAGCGTCAATAGGGCTGAACAAGACAATTACCGTCTTACAGGCTGAGACGATGGGACTGTTATTGGCTGCGCAAGCAGTCTTATCATTAAACCCCACCTCAATAGCAGGCGACCAAGGCGCAATTTTAGAATTTGTCACTGACAGTGCTGCAATCATATATGCGCTAAGAAGACCCACAACTAGATCGAAAGTACTGGCCAAATGTCACGCCATCTTGCAAACTCTGGCAACCGAGCGCAACATAAAAGTAAAGGTAAAATGGACAAAAAGCCATGCAGCCTGTACCGGCAATATCTCAGCAGACAAACTTGCCAAGGAAGGCACGAAACAGCAGGTAAGCGACGACGTGATGGGTCTATGCAGACCATCATCGATGGAAGTCAGAGACCTACTACGCCGTCACACAGAAACCGAACAACAAAGGTTGTGGAACAAATGACGAGTTGCAAACACACAAAAGCCGCTCTGCCAATATTAGACAGGAAAATTACCAACAAATTGCTACAATTGCAAAGACCGGACCTTCGCCTAATAGTAGGCCTCATCACGGGACACTGTAATCTTAACTATCATCTTTATAAAATTGGAGCCACAGACAGTCCTCTTTGTCGAGGATGCATGTCAGAAGATGAAACCGTGGAACATGTTATAATACATTGTCCCGTCTTAAACGAAATAAGAACCACAGCTGGGTTGCAAGAGCGTGACCCGGATGCAGAGTACCAGTCGCAGCAGCAACAACATTTACAATCATCATCATCATCACCATCTGCTTTAGCACTATCACCACATCCAAGTTCACAAACAAGCAGGCATACACACATACATTTGACAGCATCATCTTTACTATCCGATACATCATCACCATCACCATTGGAAGCGTTATGCCAGCAACCTAAAGCCGTGCTCCGCTTCGTCAAGGAGCTGGGATGGCTTGGGTGAATGCTGGCAGGGGGAAATGCACAATACACCCCAAGCGGGACGTCAGTGCAGGTCTTATCGCCCCCATTACCAATTAGAATTAGAATTAGACCTATTTATAACCAAGTGTTTTAACTTACGTCATTTTAGGAGTTTGTTTATTTGACTTAAGGTACGGACACACTGCAGCGTCCTGCGTGCGCGATCTCGGCGGCGATTAAATAACGCAGTAGTATTTGTATCGACTGATAAACACCAAAAGCGATCAAAAAACAATTCAAAAGTACTGAGATCGCGCCCGCAGATCGTAGGACGCCACGGTGTGTCCGTACCGTAAAAATAAAAGAAGCTGTTTACGACATAAGTGGAAGACGGTAGCAAGATGAAGTGCTGAACCTTAGTGTTGCCATTACGAAGAATAAGGACTTTTTCTTATATAGCAATTGTCCTAATTCTACCTGGCAACACTACCATCATCAAATGAAGCAAAAGCGATTGAAGACTTGTTTATTTTCGGTGAGTTGTGATAGACACACTTGAAACTTGCCGTTATAAATCTATATCAAGTATTTAGTAGCATGTTTTAATTTGAAAAGTCAATTACTGCAAAGTTAACGTGTAATAAGATATTTTTATGTTGAACAAAGTGGTCTAATATAATTTAGGACGTTTCCAAAACGAAATAAACCGAATTGAAATGCCGTGTTAGTCATTTTTAGTACTAAGTTTGAGGTGTTTATCTCCATACCTGTGGAGATACTCATTAGATCTCGAGAAAATTACAATGAGACCACGGACCGGAAAATACACCCTACAAAAAAAAATTCTCCATCGGTTAATAAATTACGGAGTATTATGTTTCTTTAAAGTGTTACACACTTCATATATTTGTAAATTTTTAAACACAATCCAAAATTTCATCGTACCGACGGTACGAAGAAATTGTGTTTAACAATTTACAAAAATTACGGAGTTCTGAAGTAACAAACATAAAATAAATTTATACAGTCGTATTGAGATTTCTCCTTCGTCCCTTGTTGAAGTCGGTTAAAAAGAAGTCATGCTTTTTTTGGATGAAGACAACCGCAGTGTGACGAGACGCTCATATTCCAACTTTTTGCATGGTGGCAGGGCACTTTCTACTGTCCACCTGACCAGCTACCCTCAAGTTTAAAAAATCTGTCAATGAAACACCTATTGATTTGTTCCAACGGATGTTGAATAAAGACCGTTTCTGTACTAGGATTAGCATGCAACCATCCTCGACCACATTTTCACTTACCAACTAGTGAGTGGCTGCAGATATATTGATATCTGCAGCCATGCTGCAACAGAGCGAGGTACGGAGCCATTGTTAAAGTTATATACCAGTCTGTCCTCTTCCATTTCAAACTTACGGTATAATATTGTATATTAAAATATATTATTATATTAAATTAAAAATATTAAATATCGTATAGTTAATATCGTAATAATCGTATATTAAAATCAAAATCCTATTGTTTTCAGGTATTAGAATTTGTGGACGAGCACGGCAACGATGTCCTCAACCTTGGTTCCTTCACGCTTCTGCCGCAGCATGTTGTCAGATTAATACTAGCCAGGGACGAGCTCCGTGCTGATGAATTCACCAAATTCCAGGTAACGTTCAGAACTCTAAACTTATTGCACAAGTAAGGACCCCTAAGTGATACCAATGTATGCAGCTAGCGGCTGCAGTAACGTGCACCGTTAGCAAGTGACCTCAAATATCATCATCATCGTCATTATCAGCCCACGTCAGTCGACTGCTGGACATAGACTTCTCCCAATGCACGCCACTAAGCTCTGTCTTCAGCTCTTCTCATTCAGTCACTGCCAGCTGACCTCAAATATACCTTCTTGTTAAAGTTAAAACCAAACGTATTTTAGAATTTGAATGTTTTAACTGTAGGGACAAAGGAAGGAAGGAAGGAAGAAGGGCCGAAACGCCGTAAGATTTTGGCAGCTTTTCACCTTAATGGTGGTAAGCTACTTCTTGGTGGCAACTCAGGATGCTCTTACTACCTGTGGAACCGTATTCACAAAACTATGAATATATCGCTCTAATACTATTCCAAAGTATATATCTTCGGTTCTTACGAAGTTACCTACCATCAATGTTGTAAATGCTAAGTAAGTACTCAAACTATTTTCAGGCTGCTCTGATGTGGAGCAAGAAGTACTGTGACACGAACCAGAACATAAATCTGAAGGATGTGATCGGCAACTTCTTGGAGTATATCCAGTTCCACAAGATTCCAGCCAACGTACTGATGAGGGAGGTGCATCCTCTCGGCTTGGTGCCGTACTCCATTATTATGAATGCTCTAGCTTATCAGGTGCGTGCGATTTCCTGTCACTCAATACATATTAAGAATATTCGCTACAATGACTATCAAACCATTTACGTCAACTGCTTAGTAAATGCTACGCTCGATCATCGATTCTTCTTACCTAGATGCTACTAGCTATAATAACTATCCTAAGGCTAAACCTCACCAAATAATACAGCTCGACAAAATCATATTGATTGTCAATACTCTTCGTCCTCTCCTCTCCGTTTGGATAGAGTTTGAGTCATATTGCTGACAGAAAGTACTTGAGCACTATGTAACCTGTGACGATGCAAGCTAAGATACTAATTGTGTTTATCACAGGGCAACTGATTTACATAATTTAAATTCACGTAACACAACTAGCCCTCACTAATCTTCGGAATCACCAAACATTTGATCGTATAATGGATACCAAGCTTTTAGGAATTTTAAACTTATTTGAGACTATGGATAAGCAAGACGATGTATTGTCAAAAATACAGTTTATTGAATAGAACTTCTTATAAGATTTTAAATCATAATTATAGTTTAAAATTAAATTTGAATTTTTGCTCATAAACAAGAAAATTCTTAGCTTTATTTTACGCCTCCCTAATACTATATACTGCTCATATTTAAATTACTATTTCATTAGATTATTGCAAAAAAATTAGTTATAGAGTCAAATAACCTCAACTTGTGATTTGTATTGCCCTAAATAATTTTGTGCAGGAGTGAGTGGAGTGCTGAATACGCTGTTGTTGCAGGCAGACCCGGCCAGCGTAGACCCTGGCAAGCTGTCCCCCGCTCGAGTGCGCCGTGCCGGCCGCTCTATGTCCGTGCAGTCGTCGCTCGACCCCTATGGCTCCAACACCACCCTTTCCTCCACCGGCTCCAGCGATGTTCCCTCATCGGACAGTAGACACAACTAACGCGAGGGGAACCCCCCTTCCCGTCCTCCGCCCGAACCCGTCCCCGGACCTTCTACCGCCCCTGTCGCCCCCTTCCCAGACAAACCGTCGGAAAAACTTGGACTCTTCTCTTCAATTAAAAGAGCCGCGAGCAAAAAGTTCGGCGATCGCAGATCTCCCACCCCCAAAACGAGGGAACCTCGTTCCAAATCAGACTCGGTCAAACACTCCGCTCTAACCAGGCAAGTCTCCGAGACGGTGGCGGCGTCCGGAGACCCCACGTTTGAACGGTGTAGACCTAGGAAACGTGATAGTGATACAGAATTTCCTGTGCGTAAATCTACTTCGGAATTGTCTGAGAATTTCCCTTTCGTGAAACGTGCGTTGGCCGAAATCGAAAGCGGCTGGAATTTCTTTAGGCGTTCGGTCGCATCGGATGTCTACGAGCCGAAGGCACCGCTGGTGAGAGCGGAGCCGGTCGTGGTGGTCGCGGGGGCCGACGAAGAGCCGCCGATGTCTCCTCCGCCGCAGATGGGGCTAAAAGAAAGGAGAGGTTCTCGCGGGTCACCGTGTGCAAATCTTCCGCCGCTAATGCTGCCTCCAAAGTCGTCAGATTTGTCCCTTGGCCGTCTATCACCGAACCATCTGTCGCCTGTCGTGACACCAAAGGAGCCAGCATCGGCTCCAGCCTTACGTCCGCAGCCCCCACGTCGCTCGCGGACGCGTTCAGAAATGCCACCGGATCCACCACCGAGGTCACCCGGGACGCCTCGACCGGCTTCCGTCTCGCCGAAACACACGTTTGCGTTCAAAATTGTGTTGAAAAAAGTGGAAAGCACTCCGAACACTTCCTTTGATAGACCCGATCAATGAGAGTACCTCCTCTAAGCGCGGCCGCTGTGACGCGGTGGGGTACTCGAGGTCAATACGCGCTGTCTCCGTATTCTAGAAATGCTAGCATAGTTTAGTTAGCAATGAAATGTTTCTCAGGATTGTATCTGATGCTTTGACACCTTCTTATGATTCAAGGGGCTGGCCCTCGATTTGGAATGTGAACTTTGTAGATAATGAATAAGGTTAACATTGTTGTTATTTATGTACGACGCGAATTAATATGAATCTTAAGTCTATCATTATTGTAATAAAGGATGTCTAGAGTATGAAATGTTATGGACTTCTGAACTTTTATATGTTAGGTAAGTATTAAAGTTATTCGATGATGACGGTAAAGCGTTTTAGAGTAATGTTAATTTTAATATGGATGTTTTGATGCAATTTTATAGGCTTTCACTATCTAAGATTTGCTATATTATTTGTCTTATGCACCAGTCTAGACAGACTTTATACTATAATGCACTTTTGTAATGAATTATTATTGTAAGGAATGAACAATTTATCTCAATGTATTTTCGATGTTTTACAAAGTATCTGAAGTGAAAGTATTTTTGTAATGTTGTGTATAGGACAAAGATGTTTGTTGTTGAATATATTTTGAATAGTGACACATTGACCTTTACTTATCAGTTTATTTGTTTAATTCTGTCTTATAATTTTTATTACAACTGATTGTTATTTTTGTTAGTGTAATTTTCACTAAAGGTTCGGCCATACCGCAGCGTCCTGCGTGCGATCTAGGCGGCGATCAGATAACAACACACGCCAAGCGCGATCTACGGCGATGAGAAAACGATTGAAAATCGGATCGCGAACGCGCACGCGGACACAGGATGCCGCAGTGTGGTCGTACCTCAAAAGTATTTTTGCGTCTATATTCTTACATAAATTTTAATAGGAACCTATAAGATTTTACAATAGTTTTTAGGTAATATACAAACATCAGACATCTTTTAATGACCCAAAACCAAAATAGATGTTGTGAAAATGTGTAATTGATATGAATTTGAGTGTCTGTACCTTTAATAGTCATCTTAATTGTATTCTTTGTTTATAATGATTATTATATTGTGTATAAGTATTATTTATTTTATATCATGAAACTTACAAAATAATTTAAGAACAAGGCGCCTTTGAATATAATGTGCATAAATTATTAATAAGTTTGGTTATCTTGGACACTATTTAAAAAGGTATCAAATAACATTACAGTTTTATTATAATCATGTCTTTGTTATAATAGTTCCATGGATTTACAATATTATACAAGGATCGTGAACAGCAGATGCTTTACAAATTAAATTTAATCCGTATGCTCTAAACATACGGTTGTAATTGCTATGTAAATCGAAACGGGAGTGAAAAGAGTCTAGATGGGAGTGTGTCCTCGTCTAACAACCTGCTAGTTCTATATATTATGTACTACAATAGATATATAATATATACATAGAAATAGGAATAATAAGGTAGTTATTCCTATTTCTGTGAATATATTATATTATGTATTGTGGTCCATACAAAAGAAAGGGACAAACTGCGTTCGAGGTCGGTCTCTTTCAGGCCGGTAGTGCACCGTCATTATATAAAACGTCTTTGAATAAGTCATGTGGCAATGACATTGATATAGTATATTTCATCACAAGTGCGGAAAGCTAGGATGATGGATTCATTTGCAAAGAGTTCCGATAAATGTCTACCCGAGCCGAGGCGCACCCGAGCGACGGTTGACAGTTGGAACAAGTTGCAATGACGGTTCCGCACGTGTACTGAACGACTATTTTTAATACAGTTCCGAAAAAATGAAGCAATTTAATAAAATAATAAAAACACAATAAACTCAACTAACTTGATTATTATTTTATAAATTTATTTCTTATAAAAGTTATAATTCACATATACATTGAAATTGGTAGTTTTTTTATACTAACTGGCGTTTTTTCTTCTCTCCACGCAATAAATTCGTCGTACTATGTAGATATGTAGCGACTTTTTGATTTTTCCGGTAAAATGTTCTCCGAAGCATTTTGTGCAATTATATTGAGTTCCGGTGATGTTAATTCAAAAAAACTAGGGTCAAAATTACTCATTTTGTGCAACAAACAACTAAACTCGCAAAGAAAATTTCTGAAAAATGGCGCCAACCGTAGAATATAAGCAGAGTTTTTTTTTTCTTCACCCATTCTGGTAGGCAAAGGGCCCATACAGCCAAGTATTCAGTAGAATTTTTTTATTGATATGAAATGAAAATGAAATTTAATGAGATGAAATTAAATGAAACCTAACCTAACTCATTCAATCAAATCATGAAATCTGATATTGAAACAAATTAGTAGCTTCTTTTTAGAAAATATACGCATTTGCATGAATCATAAAAACTTCTACGAATTTTTTTAGTAAAAACTTCATGGTTGGTTTTTCTTTTTAACAGACATTATTTTGACAGTTGGGAAAGAGAACGCACGAGTTCGGGAAAGGTAAAAAAAAGCACGAGTATGTAATAGCCCACATCCCGAACGCTATACGTCCCTGCAATACGCCACTTTTTGAGCAACTGTATTAAAAAATATTTTGCACTATGTTTTCCTGCAGGGCTAGCATGGTGAGGGGATACAAATTTTGTCCCCTGTTTTTCTCCTCTGAAAAGAGATAAAATTGTTTTCTCTACCTGTCAGAGCATGGTTAAGTGGAAAGACAATATTTATCCCCGTATATCATTTGACGTTTAAGTATTTCCACCTTGTAAATCATGGACGACAGAGGGAAAGGGAATAACTGCGATATTTGACATTTAAAGAGGACAAATTTATCTACTATTATAAGAGGTGGGTTTATGTTTATCTATCACCGCAATTTGCCTAAAACTTTCGCGTGCGTATTAAATCTACATTTTCTCGTTATTAGAAACGCACAAAATGGAACGTAAATTACATATTTTCGGATTTTACCCTTACATGGGCATGTAAAAGGTATACACAATACTTACTTACTTTATCCCACTCGATCTATGCATTTCTTTTAAATACTTTTTTCTTTTAATCGTGAGGTATGCCGAATAAATTGCCAGACACGGAACTTGACTTAAAGCAGTACCAACGAGTAAGTTAGAACAGTGCCTATAAATTGACAAATAAATCGAAACAATCTCAATCTCACGATTCTCAAACTAACTTATCGACCTTGTGAACGTTTTCGTAACTGAAAAATATATTGCAATTTAGTAGATTTTTTCTCTTGTATTATCACTTATCACTCGCGGAAGAACACAAGTTTGAGGAAAAAATACATTAAGAGCATTTTCGAAAACACAAACAATTTTATATAAATACTAGATGCGTCCCGCGGCTTTGCCCGCGTTTGGGCCACCTTTAACACTTAGGGGCATTAAAAATTAGTTGTAAACCTATTGTCATACCTACTTAATATACATATAAAATTTCATCAGAATCGGTCAAGCCGTTTAGGAGGAGTATAAACACTAAAACTGTGACATAAGAATTTTATATATATACTAGCGGATCCCGCAGACTTTGTCTCGCAGCGCCACCTATCGGGTCCAATTGTGTATCTAAACCATTTACGGACTAACTCAAACAAACATACCAAAATTCATCTAAATCGGTCCAGCCCTTTAGGAGTAGTTCAGAGACATACACACGTACAGTAGAATTACATATATACATAAAGATAGAGAAGATATAATAATGTACTTACACTGGCTAAATACACTAACTGTGTGGAGTCATAATGAAACTAAAAAGAAAAACAAAACATCAAAACTGACGACTTGAATCAAATAATGATGACTGATAATACAATGCCACAAGTATAACTTGGCGGTGGTGGTTTTTGGAACTAATTATTTTAATTGAAACTGTGAGTTTGACGATTGAGAGATTTCCGCGACATTATTGTTGATAAATCTGCTACATTAAAATAGTTCAATAATGCCAAAAGTAATTAAAAGTGGTTTAAGAGAAACTGTTATCAAAGTACAAAGTAAAAGCACAGTGGCGCACAGGCACGCCAAGTTATACTTGCAGGACTGTACAATTTTAATTTATTTTCTATGTATGGCAACAATGAAGGGGACAAGGCTTTTCCCTCCATATCCACCGTGACAAATATATCCACCTGTGCGCCCATGCTCTGAATGTGGACAAAATTACGTATGGGGAAAAGATTTTTATCTATTCCCCGGGATAAATAGTCCCCTCGCCATGCTAGCCCTGCTGGGGTGCGGGTTCGAGTCCTGTCGACATAAAAAAATAAAAATATAGAGAACACTTGTAAGAAACATAATATTTAGAATAATAAAGTTTAAGACAGTCTGGTAGGCCCCAAGTCTTACTGAGTAAATAAGAAAATGCCACTGTGTTATTTCTCCGACTGTGTAAAACTGGAATAATAATGTTGTAAACCTTCTGGTAGGTCTCAATATCTTATTTTCATGAGCTGACTTTAAACTAAAGTTTCTGTATTTGACTGTGCAAAATTAAATCAGGTTTCTACATATATATGTTAGTTATAAGTTCTAAAAAATCGACAAACACATATATTTACTGACCAAGATAATTTCACGACTTGTTTTAGTACTCTGTTTATTTAATATCATGTAAATAAAGAATATGTTGTCAAGAAAATAAATATCATCGCGACTAAGAATTTTTTTTCCGCGTTAATTTTGGAGAATTTGCTTGCAAAATAAAGTACCCAGGTAGGTATTTTGTTAAGTAAAAAAACTATAGGTAGGTACATATTTTCAACAGACTTCCAAAAAGGAAGAAGTTTTCAATTCATCTGTAGGTTTCATTGTCTATTTTTGTGTGTATGTTACGCGATTACTCCATCAATTGTGAACCGATTCGAATGATTCTTAGGGTATTTGTAGGATACATTCCTGAGGTGGTCCCATTGTATTTTCATCTAGATTTTATAAGTACCTTCAGAGATATGACGATAAACGTCTCAAACATGCTACTGAAACTGACTCGCGGGGCATGGAAGTTGGTTGTTTTAGTTTTTAAACTATCTTAATTATACTGTTTATTACAAGGTACAATGTATGATCCAACTATTAACATTTCTATTATATACATCCAGAGGTGGTGGAAACATAATATTATATCGATGTTTCGCTTGACTTGCTACCATAAAGCAGCTTACCACCATCAAGGAATATATCTGCCGCTATAACCTACAGTGTTTCAGCAGCACATAGCCCTTGAGAGTCACGATTATTCTAGGCCTAGCATGTTCACCATGTTTGAACATATCATTAACTTACACCAGGCGAGATAGTGGCCAAACAGTAGTCTTTAAGATATTAAAATAAATAATAAACACCTGCTCTGTCGTCGTAAAACTTCACTGTGATAATAATTATTATAGTGTAGGAGGTTTCGTTAGTATAGTCCCGTCACAATATACTACAAAATAAATAAATTGGTTTAATTATTAAGTCTTGTTCGTTCGTCGTAAAACTTAGATATACTATTATTGTACTGTGGTGGTAAATTTACCTTGCAGCATAATATTTTTTACCATTGCCACTTGAAAAGAGCACTTTATTCATCGATAGCAGTGAATAAAACGCTATTTTACTCACTCAGTGAATGAAAACATTTTCAATTGGGAACAATCACGAAATACAAATTATGTACAAAATATGAATAAAATTTGCTGAAAGTGCCTACTGGCTGGCTAAATGGAGGTTAACATATAGAAGATATATAAGTAAATAAAAAAAATTCCGCCAGTTTTGGTTAAATTATTTTTTACAAGCTTTTATTTAACTTGCAATGTATGTATGTATGTATGTATGTCACTATGTTTGTTCGGGTGGAATCTTGGAAGCTAAATTAGACCCACTTCCCGATGTCCGATTGGACTCAAATTTGGTGTACTTATGTATCTTCGGTGACAATGCAATGATATGGTACCATGGAGCTGATCTGATGATGGAGACGGAAGGTGGCCACGGCATCTCTGTGATAAAACAACATAACCCCACCGAATTTGGGCTCGATTGATTTGTCTTGAAGATAACTTTACGCCTAGATGATATCCAGGGTCTGATGATGAAGCTGGAAGGTGGCCACGGCATCTCTGTGATAAATCAACGTCACTCTACCGAGTTTGGGCTCGATTGATTAGTCTTGAAGAAAACTTTCCACCTAAATAATATCCAGGGTCTCATGATGAAGCTGGAAGGTGGCCACGGCATCTCTGTGATAAAACAACATAAAACAACCCCACCGAGTTTGGGCTCGATTGATTTGTCTCTAAGAGAACTTTACGCCTAGATGATATCCAGGGTCTGATGATGAAGCTGGAAGGTGGCCACGGCATGTCTGTGATAAATCAACATAGCCCTACCGAGTTTGGGCTCGATTAATTCGTCTTGAAGAGAACTTTACACCTAGATGATATCCAGGTTCTGATGATGAAGCTGAAAGGTGGCCAAGGCATCTCTGTGATAATTCAACGTAACTCTACCGAGTTTGGGTTCGATTGATTCGATATTTAGCGACTGGTGATGAAGCTGGAAGGTGACCACGGCATCTCTGTGATAAAATACCGTAACCCCAGTGAATTTGGGCTCAAATGGTTTGTCTTGAGGAGCACTTTACACTTAAATGATAGCCAGGATCTGATGATGAAGCTGTAAGGTGGCCATGGCATTTCTGTTATAAAGCAACATAGCCCCACCGAGTCGATTGATTTTCCTTAAAGAGCACTTTACCCATAATCACATCAAATATCCGTGAAATATTTTAAAACATCATGCCTTCTCTTAAATACTTAGGTAGTAGGTATCTATACCTACCTACTAAAAAGTTAAAAATAAATTATAAGTAAAAAATATTTTTAAAAACAAGCTTTTGAATGGGACAATGAACTAAAATGTTAAAAATAAATTCTAGTATGTATTTGGCGTGTAGGCATTTACTTATATTTTTAAAAGCTTGAGGCACTGAAGTATAGTAATTACCTAGCCTGAAAAACGGGTAGTGCTTCAAGCTTTTAAGAATATAGGTAAGTACCTACACGCCAAATACTTACTAGAATTTATTTTTAACATTTTAGTTCATTGTCCCAGATAAAAGCTTGTTTTTAAAAATAATTTTTATTATAATTTATTTGTTTTCATTATGGCTCCACACGATTAGTGTATTCAGCCAGAATCAAGTATTAATATTGTTCAAGCTTTTTTTAATTCAAGTCATAAAGTTGAGTCAAAGTCACATTTCTGATCAAGTTGAAGTGATAGTCTAGTCCAAGTCATACCCTTGGTAAAAATGTGAACTTTACTAAACATTTTCAGTGGAATTTTGGTGAGAATACGCAAATAGCATGTTTTGTAACATGCTGTTTCCCTACACACGCACACATCCACCGGCACTAAATGGTTAATAATCTACATTTATTTCACAGCAATAATAAAAATTATAAATTAATATAAATACAATAAGTACTTACTTACTACTATTTATTTTGTCGCAGTCAATGGTAAAAAAAGAAGATTACACGACTCGGAAATAAAAATATAATCTTGGTCCTTGTATCTCTCGCTCCGCTCAGGATTCTAATCTAGAATCCTTCGCTGCTCTCGGGATCCAACATAGCCCCTCGAATTAAATTGCCTTTTTATTCACACATCAACACCAATATTATATATGCGAAAGTCAGTTTGTTTATTTGTTTGTTTGTTTGTTTGTTTGGGACTTCTTCACGGTCAAACGGTTTGGCTAAAATTTTGTACAAAGATAGTACATAGGGCAGAATAGGATATAGGATACTTCTTTTTTGGCTATCGAGTCAGGGGGTCCAGATATTTTTAATTGAATTTTGTAAATATAAGACTTCTTCTCGAATAAACGGCTTGACCGATTTGCCTGAAATTTTGTGTGAATACATGTCATAGGGCAGAATAGAATATAGAATACTTTTTTTCTGGCTGTCGAGTCAGGGGGTCCAGATATTTTTAATTAAATTTTGTAAATATAAGACCTCTTCTCGGATAAACGGCTTGACAGATTTGCCTGACATGTTGTATAAAGACAGTTCATAGGGCAGAATAGGATATAGAAAACTTTTTTTCTAGCTATCAAGTCAGGGGGTCCAAATATTTTTAATTGAATTTTGTAAATATAAGACATCTTCTCGAATAAACGCCTTGACCGATTTGCCTGAAATTTTGTGTGAATACATGTCATAGGGCAGAATAGAATATATAATACTTTTTTTCTGGCTGTCGAGTCAGGGGATCCAGTTATTTTTTATTGAATTTAGTAAATATAAGACTTCTTCTCGAATAAATGGCTTGACCGATTTGCCTGAAATTTTGTGTGAATACATGGCATAGGGCAAAATAGAATATAGGATACTTTTTTTCTGGCTGTCGAGACAGGGGGTCCATATATTTTTAATTGAATTTTGTAAATATAAGACTTCTTCTCGAATAAACGGCTTGACCAATTTGCCTGGCATGTTGTATGAAGACAGTTCATAGGGCAGAATAGGATACTTTTTTTTTGGCTAACGAGTCTGGGTGTCCAGATTTTTTTTATTGAATTTTGGGTATGTGTGGCCACTTATCAGCTAAACGGCTTGACCGATACGGCTGAAATTTTCTACATATACAGCTCATATGGCATAGAAGCACATAGGATACTTTTTTTCTGGCAGTCGAGTCCAGGTGTCCAGATTTTTTTTATTGAACTTTGTAAGTGTGTGGCCTTCTCTCAGTCAAACGGGTCAACCATTTCAGCTGAAATTTTGTGCACAGATGGTCAATAAGACATAGAATACTTTGTTTTGGATGGTAATTTCGGGTGTCCATAATTTTATTATGGAATAATGTGTTGCCTCTTAGCGGCAATCGTTTTGACCGATTCAGCTCTTTTGTACAAATTCAGTTAATAGGGCATAGAACGACAAAGGATATTTTTTTAAACAGTTGAGTTTGGGTAACTAATTTTTTTTAATAGATTTTTTTATACGTGTGACCTCTTCTCGGTTAAACGAGTTGACCAATTGAGCTAAAATTGTACAGAGACAGTCAATAAGACATAGACCAAGAGTAGATCTATTATCCGAGCACATTAGTTACATTTTTTACAATCGAGTCCGGTTGTCAGTTTTTTACTGTTGAATTTTGTATATGTTTGGCCTCTTTTCGGCCAAAACGCTTGACCGATTCACATGAGATTTTGTACAAAGACATGTAGACATAAATAGTACACATTAATAGGGCATAAAAGGCAAAGAATACTTTTTTTTCGGCAGTTAAGTGAGGGTGCATATATTTTATGTTAACTTTACATAGAGTTAACATAATCATAAAAGTTTGACCTTAGGTTCGTCTATAATGACTTGAATAGGGTCTTGATTAGGCCATAAAACTGTCAGGATCATTAGAAGTCATCAAAATTTACGCGCTGGCTTTGCTTGCCCAACGTGTTTATCTGCTTTGTGGGTAGTATTTCAAAAACTTTCGTGTTTTAACAGCCTTAGGGTAATTGGTGTTGACTTAATAGGTCATAAAAGCTGTCAGGGTCATAAAAAGTCGTAAAAAATTTTTGCGCTGGCTTTGCTCGCGTAGTTATAGCACACTCTGCGCTCGCGCAAGCATTTGTATCTACTTTGAACGTAATATTTCAAAAACTATTGTATTTTAATAGCCACAAGCATCAAAACGAGTCATAAATGAAAACAGTACAACCTTCAATAATCATAATGATTATTAACCTTAAAATAAGTGGATATCACGTTTAACCCTAATGTCATCGGTGTTGACTTAGTAGGTCATAAAAACTGTCAGGGTCATAAAAGGTCGTAAAAAAATTCCGCGCTCACTTCGCTCGCGCAGGGATAGCGCTCGCTACGCTCGCGCAAGCATTTATTTTATCAACTTTGAAGGTAATATTTCAGCAACTTTTGTATATTAATAACCACATGCATAAAAACGAGTCATAAATGAAAACTGTACAATCTTCAATAATCATAATGATTATTAACCTTAAAATAAATGATTATCGGCTTTAGCCTGAGTGTCATCAGTGTTGACTTAGTAGGTCATAAAAACTGTCAGGGTCATAAAAAGTCGTAAAAAATTTTCGAGCTCGCTTCGCTCGCGCAGTGATAACGCTCGCAACGCTCGCGCAAGCATTTATTTTATCTAATTTGTAGGAAATACTTCGTCAACTTTTGAATTTTAATAGCCACATGCATCAAAACGAATCATACATTGAAACAGAACAACCTTCAATAATCATAATGATTATTAACCTTCAATTAAGTGGATATCAAATTGAACCCTTATGTCATCGGTGTTGACTTAGTAGGTCATAAAAACTGTCAGGGTCATAAAAAGTCGTAAAAAATTTTCGCGCGCTCGCTACGCTCGCGGAAGCATTTATTTTATCAACTTTGTAGGTAATATTTCAGCAACTTTCGCATGTTAATAACCACATGCATCAAAACGAGTCATACATTAAAAAAGTACAACCTTCAATAATCATAATGATACCTTAAAATAAGTGGATATCACGTTTCACTTGAGTGTCATCAGTGTTGACTTAGTAGGTTATAAAAACTGTCAGGGTCATAAAAAGTCGTAAACATTTTCGCGCTCGCTTCACTCGCGCAATTATCTACTTCGAATGTAATTTTTGAGCAAATTTTGTATTTTAATAGCCACATGCATCAAAACGAGTCATACATTGAAATAGAACAACCTTCAACAATCATAATGATTATTAACCTTTAATTAAGTGGATATCAAATTTAACCATAATGTCATCGGTGTTGACTTAGTAGGTCATAAAAACTATCAGGGTTATAAAAAGATGTAAAAAAATTTTTCGCTCGCTAAGCTCGCGCAGTGATAGCGCTCGCTACGCTCGCGCGAGTATTTGTTTTATCTGCCTTGAAGGTAATATTTCAGCAAATTTTGTATATTAATAACCACATGCATCAAAACGAGTCATACATTTAAGCAGTACAACCTTCGATAATCATAATGATTATTAACCTTAAAATAAGTGGATATCACGTTTTACCGTGTCATCGGTGTTGACTTAGTAGGTCATAAAAAGTCATAAAAAATGTTCGCTCGCGCAATGATAGCTCTCGCTGCGCTCGCGCAGCTATTCACCTTATTTTCTTTGTAAGAAATGTTTCAGGAACTTTTGTGTTGAGTCAAACATTTAAACAGCACAACTTCGTATACCTAACCAAAATGAATAATGAATTTAACAATAGAGGATATTGAGTTCGACTTTAGGGTCATCTATGGTGACTTAGCCTAAGAGATCATCGATCTTGACCTCAAAGGTCATAAAGGCTCAAATAACGCGGGCGAAGCCGCGGGTAACAGCTAGTAATCTATTATTTCAAAATCTTAGGCGTCCATTACACGATAGGTTTTGCTGTCAGTTTGCTGGCAGACACGGTTGTGACTGATGGATAACTGATCGTCTAATGGGGCAATTGACGGTGACTGACCGATATTTACCTACTTTTGATTGCTGCATCAGCAACCAAAATTCATGACAGATGGTTTTGAATGACGGATAACCTACCGTGTAATGGACGCCTTATATTTTTTTCTGATTTCTAATAACAACTATTTAGGTGGCAGGAGTAGCTTAATATTTTGCAAACAGATCTCTATATCGAAAAATTATTTAAGCAAAGTCGTGCTGCTATTATTTTTAAATATCTATCGAACGACACTTTTGCGGCCTATTTTCTTGCTGACAATAACTATTTTACTACTATCGCAGTGGACATCCAATTATCAGCCAATATTACGGGATGTTAGTGGCAATATCCGGCGGGTGATGTGGGCACGTTCCAGGAAACGTGATTAAAAGCGAACGCGGGTGCACTTTTCCATACAAACGTATTACCCCGTTTCCTCCCTGGAAAATATTTCTAGAGCAAAATTTATTTCTACAAAAAATCAAGGTCTGCTGTAGCTATCAATCAATTGCAAATAGAAATATGACCCTTAAAAAATCCTAAAGACGAGATGAAAAGGATGATATTTCTTTTTGCAATGGGCGGGTGCAAGCAAACGATAGCTACAGTAGACCTTGATATTTTGTAGAAACAAATTTTGATCTAGAAGCATTTTCTAAGTTCGCTCTTAAGAGGAAACGCGGGGGTGCACTTTTCCATACAATAAGCCTTTTAATCTCCTCTTTGAGATTTTTGATGGGTCATATTTCTATTTACAATTGGTTGGTCAAAACAAGAAAATAATAGGAGCGTAGCTACAGCAGACCTTAATTTTTTGTGGAAACGATTTTTGCTATAGAAACATTTCCCAGAGAGGAAACGGGGGAATACATTTGTATAGAAAAGTGTACCCCGAGGTCCCTCTGCACTCAAACCCCTTTATTCATAAAACGTATTTACCTAAGTACATTTAGGTAAAATGCATACAGTCGCCTACTTTGATGTTTTATTCTGTGATATTACCATCAACTTACACGATGTAAAGGTGGGAAGCAATACTCCGCACTCAAGATCCTGAAGATGAAGCAGAAAAAATTGTCTATCACAATTAAGCGACGATGTTTCCATAAGCTTACATCCTGTTTATGAAATACCAAACTTTTTATTTTTTATTTTAGTCACATACGTCGCCAGAATACAGCGTTACTTAAATGTTTAATCCAGAAATTGGTCAATATAATAATATATTAAGATAATAATAATTATATGAAAAAAAAAAAGTATGCCTTACAAATAAAGCAATTGACCGCTATCTCAAAATCCACTCACATGATGTTAATTGAGGATGCGGTCTCAGATGGAATCTTGCTTGTCTAGAATTAAATTTCAGCACCGAGTGAAACGCTCTGGACAATTGACTTACGTCAAGGTAATATTACTTATAATATTACCGTGCTTTCGTTTAATCAAATGTGCAAATATTTCAACCAGTCTTCCACACTGGATACTAAACATTATGCCGGAACTTGGTAAATCTATTGGCGATATGTCTTTGTTCAGAAAGTGAATCGAACTATTGCCGGAACCTATCACTACTAGTTATACATTTTGCACTAACCAAGGATTAGGTGTAGGGTAGATTAAGGTCCTAAGTCTACAAATCAAATCTTATTATTTTTTGTCAGATAAATTACAACTGACATAAACTACGGTAGCAAAAAGGCAACAATGACCTTACCATACTTACAATAATTTCCAGTTTCATAGCTTATGAAACAAGTAATATTTAAAAAATACTTTTTAAACATAAGCTTTTACATAACCTAGTACCAGAGTAAGTCGAGACAAATCCAACGAGCCCAAACACGACGGGTATAACCACAGATATACATATACAATTATATATATTGTATATATATATACAGTAGAGTCCGTTTATAATGACATCGAAAGGAACTGACAAACAAGTCATAATAAGCGGACGTCATACAAAGCGTTTTGTGAAATGAAAAACCTTTTTTATGTAAATATGAATGTACTTAAGTAGTTTAATACATAAACATAGTTCAAAACAAAAACGAGCCACGTGCCGAACGTCGTCGGGAATCAACGAACATTACCGAAGGTGTACAGAATCATGTCGGTCATTACAACCGGACATAATTTACATTTTTGTATTAAAAATGGGTCATAATAAGCGACATGTCACTGTAAGGGAAGTGGGAAGTCATTATATCCGACTATTTATAAAGAATTTCATATGAAAACCAAACTTCGTAGTATAGTTACGTCATAATAACCGGTTGGTCAATATAGGCGGAGTCATAATAAACGGATTCTAATGTATATATATATATCTCTGTGGGTAATAACATCTGTAGTTTTTTTTTGTTTAGGAGTTCCTTTGGCCACCTTCCAGCTCCATCATCAGAACTGCACCATGTCATCATAGGTATTATATATATATATATATATATATATATATATATATATATATATATATATATATATATATATATATATATATAATATTACATTGTCACGCAATTTACACATGTATGCAAAATTTCAGCTCTATCGGTATCCGACAAGTCGATCAAATTATTATTTATTTATGTCATCATAATATAGCATTGTCACGCGATTTACACATGTTTGCAAAATTTCACCTCAATCGGTAACCGGGAAAATCAAATTTAATTTGCAAGATTCTATGACAAACATCAGGACAGGTGAAACTACTACTTGTAAAACTTTACTTGTAAAACAACAAAATTGATGTTTCTCCATTTTGTCAGCTACTAATAAATGTTATTGTCTGCAGTCAATTTCGGACAATACTACGTTCTCAAAGTTACTTCATCTTTTAACGCGTTTTCACTGAAGTCAGTAAATTTATAAGTGCTGGTCTTTCGGCAATTAAAAAGCAGTATGAAATGTATTATTAACTATGTATTAAATAAGTATTAATTTAAAACGAATGTATATCAGACATATTAATATATATCCTACTGCAAGTGTCTCCAAAAATTATGTAGATTGGTTGAAGTCGGTTTTGTTAGTTGTTTTAACGATCTTAATTTTGAGCTATGCAAAGACAGACTTGCAAGGTCTAATATGCTCACCGAGTAAAGGAGTGGTATTTCTTTCCGAGTCCGTGAATGTCCACGAAATTTCTTTTTTTAGGGTTCCGTAGCCGAATATCACAAAACGGAACCCTTAAAGATTTGTCATGTCTGTCTGTCTGTCCGTCCGTATGTCACGGCCACTTTATTCCTAAACTATAAAGACTACACGGTTGAAATTTGGTAGGTAGATGTATTTTGTAAACTGCTTTAGGATTTTTATACAAAAATAAAGTACGAAATACGAAAGTTCCTATCGTAGTCTCATCAACCGAGAATGAGCTGATAATATACGGCTGAACAGATTTTTTAATCCTACCCATGCGGGTGTTGTTTGTTTCTCACGATATTTTTCCTTCACCGGAGGGCCACTGTGTAAAGTGCACATATTTTTTTCGATAAAAAAATGCATTGGTGCTTGGTGGGGATTGCAATCGGTACCTCTGGCATCTAAGCCGACCATTCTCTTACACCACCGGGCCCTCCCTCATGAAACAAAGCTAAGAACACTCTCGATGAAAACACATATCAAACAAAATAAAACTAAATTAAAATAGGTTCAACTGTGTGGGCGCTACGATACCACAGACAGACACACACATATAGAGATACACAGATACACACGTCAAACTTATAACACCCCTTCTTTTTGCGTCGGGGGCCAAAAAGTATCCTAATGAATAAAATACCAAACACTATTTTCAAAATGGTTCACGCACTTAAATCTGCATACTCAGTTAAAACTATAGCTTAACTGATTGTTTTTGTATTAATAAAATTATTCATTATTTCCACTAGAATCGACAAGTAAATTCTTTACTCTGCCATCGAATTGAATTGTAAATAAAACCGAAACCGTAAACCTCTACAATCTACATATTCAACTCTGCATATTGATTTCATGGTTTAGAGATGTACCAGTCTGGTCTTTAGGTCGGATAACATTTAAAGGCTTCGGCCATATCTTGAACCAACCACAGAACAATGACATTGGCAACGATTAGTTTGCTTATTTCCGGCTTGTGATACAATACTCATATACACAAAAGTTATTATTGGGTACATTCATGTTCAAATTCATATTAATAATTGCGTTACCAAAATATTAATGATGTTATGAATTGTAGGTACTTACAGCGTAATACTATTATATTTTCTGTGCTTACAGTACCTGTAGATTCTGTCGGGTACTGCAATTTAGAAGAGACAAGGGATGCCTCAGTATATTTATATGTGTCGACCAAACGAGTTGACACAAATGTATGTATAAAAGAAAATCTACTTTAAAAGCTATTTACAAAAATATAGCAATTGCTACACTTTAGTTCGAATTTTTATATCTCAAGGCTAAAAAGGCTAGACGTATGCTGCCATGTAAGCGACGCAGCACTGTGCAGTGTAATTGTCTCGCAGATTTGGTATTTTATACATATATCAAAAACTTATGCCTTGCTGCGTCGCCTACGTTGGTACCTTAAGTTCAGCCTAAAACTCACCTTAACGTAAAACAGAATCACAACACATTGAAGAAAATTTGCATATCACGTCAACATTGCTGTTTTTGCCGGACTGACGTCACATCTCTTGCCAGATACATCACATAATGTTAAATATTTGTTTTTCCATTAACCGCAACTGATAATTAAATTGTTATGCTTTCAATATTGATACTTGCAGGAGTATTTTAATTAATTATTGTGGCACTTTGACTGACAAATAATTTCCGAATATTGAGAGCAACATAATACTGGTCATTTTATTTGTCCGCCTGGCCAGCTCCAGCCAAGAAAATCTGTCGCCAAAACATCTAATGTGTTTCGGCAGCTATCCTTGAGAGCTAGTTCCCATTCTAGGTCTAGCGTGGTTACCATCGACCGCATCATCGCTTACCAACAGGTGAGATAGTGGTCAAACGCTAGCCTTTAAGATATTTAAAAAAAAAATTATGGCAATATTTTTGGTGATGATATCATTAAATTTAAGTATGATAATATAAATATTATAATCATCATCACAATCAGCATGTATCTTATTTATTATCAGTCTACTGTTGGACGTAGGCCTTCTCCAAGATACGCAACTGAGCCCAATCTACGGCTCTTCGTTTCTAGTCACTGCCCACCGTACGAATATTGTCGCTCCACCTGGTTATAGGGCGTCCACACACTCAAAATCGAGTAATCTTGTAAGAAAAAAAAAAACATACTGACGAATTGAGAACCTCTTTCTTTGGAACCCTGATCTTTTACCTTTCCTTGGAAGTCGGTTGAAAACAAACCAATAAATAAATTATAAGTAAAAAATATTTTTAAAAACAAGCTTTTATCTGGGACAGTGAA
Source organism: Cabera pusaria (assembly GCA_954871355.1). Taxonomy (NCBI): domain Eukaryota; kingdom Metazoa; phylum Arthropoda; class Insecta; order Lepidoptera; family Geometridae; genus Cabera; species Cabera pusaria. The sequence continues at coordinate 18,912,974 of OX940897.1, read as the reverse complement.
CTAAAATGTTAAAAATAAATTCTAGTACTTAAGTATTTGGCGTGTAGGTATATACTTACCTATATTCTTAAAAGCTTGAAGCACTACCCGTTTTACAGGCTAGGTAATTACTATACTTCAGTGCCTCAAGCTTTTAAAAATAATAGGTAAGTACCTACACGCCAAATACTTACTAAAATTTATTTTTAACATTTTAGTTCATTATCCCAGATAAAAGCTTGTTTTTAAAAATATTTTTTACTTATAATTTATTTTTAAATTTTTAGTCGCTAGGTATAGATACCGACTACCTAAGTATTTAAGAGAAGGCATGATATTTTAAAATATTCCACGGATATTTGATGTGATTATGGGTAAAGTGCTCTTCGCGGAAAATCAATCGACTCGGTGGGGCTATGTTGCTTTATAACAGAAATGCCATGGCCACCTTACAGCTTCGTCATCAGATCCTGGCTACCATTTAAGTGTAAAGTGCTCCTCAAGAAGAATCATTTGAGCCCAAATTCACTAGGGTTACGTAATTTTATCATAGAGATGCCGCGGCCACCTTCCAGCTTAATCACCAGTTGCTAAATATGATCTAGGTGTAAAGTTCTCTTCAAGACGAATCAATCGAGCCCAAACTCTGTAGAGTTACGTTGATTTATCACAGAGATGCCGTGGCCACCTTCCAGCTTCATCATCAGACCCTGGATATTATCTAGGTGTAAAGTTCTCTTCAAGACGAATCAATCGAGCGCAAACTCGGTAGAGTTACGTTGATTTATCACAGAGATGCCGTGGCCACATTCCAGCTTCATCATCAGACCCTGGATATCATCTAGGCGTAAAATTATCTTCAAGACAAATCAATCGAGCCCAAATTCGGTGGGGTTATGTTGTTTTATCACAGAGATGCCGTAGCCACCTTTCGTCTCCATCATCAGACCAGCTCCATGGTACCATATCATTGTATTGTCACCAAAGATACATACTTATGTACTTACACCAAATTTGAGTCCAATCGGACATCGGGAAGTGGGTCTAATTTAGCTTCCAAGATTCCACCCGAACATACATAGTGACATACATACATACATACATTGCAAGTTAAATAAAAGCTTGTCAAAACACTATGATATTAAAATATTTTCAATTTAACTCGTTGATATCTGAAACCCCTAAAACAGAACGATAATATTGATTGGTTGTTTATGTGCCATGAATTATATCTGTAAACATCTCGTTACATTAAATTTTATGGCATCTTTACTTATGTATATTCTGTACGTTGGTAGTAGAAGTTTGTATGTATGTTTCTTTGCGATTAAATCATCATCATAATCAGCCAGTGTCAGTCCACTGCTGGACCAAGGCTTCTCTCAAGATACACCGCTGAGATCCCGATCTTCGGCTCATTGGGAGAGATATCTTCAAGTCAAGAGTTAACAGGTATCTTCTAGGCAAGCATGCCACACATTGTAAAATTATCACGGTTAAGCTCATTTCAGACGACGCTATAATATAATAGCTTATAGCATATAGTTTATTGCACAATAATATTAGCTCACCATAAATTTACCTGGAACATACATTTACCTAGAATACGTTAACACTTAGCTATACTATATAGCAGCCATTTGCTTGTAATTTGCTTGTCATGCTCTGCTATATAGTGGAATAGTACAGCGTAGTCTGAAATGCGCTTAAATTCACGTGAATTGGTTGACTGTCTGTAAGACTTCCTACCGGTTTCGAGGCAATCAGTGCTCCATACTTCATGGGTCGGTTAGTACGTGTGCTCCCGACGAGCGCCATAACCCTGCGTTTGCTACACTCGCGATCACATCGCCACTTTCCATCAGGTGAGATAGTGGTCAAATGCTTGCCTTTTTTTTCTTTTTTTTATTATATAAGGTAACAAGTCAAGCACGACGCTCGCCTGGTGGTAAACGATGACGTTTCCCTATTACACACACAGCGGTATGCAACATTCTGGACTGCCACAACCTTACATGTCACTGCACTGCACCTGTTACCTTGAGACACAAAAATATTAAGTCTCACATGCCCTGTAATTTCACTGGACACCTTGCCATTTCAACCGAAAAAAAATCCTATTTCACGACTGAAAATAAATTGGCAAAGTGGTAGTACCGCCCCAGGCGGACTAGCAGAAGTCCAACCACTACAAAAATGCCTATGCAATAAACATTTTAAAAAACTTTTCTTCTGAATTGACATATTATATTTATAATTGAATATTCTCTCTTAAATTTTTGTTAAAAAATGTTACATAACTTCCTAGGCTATTTTCAAGTATATACTATTAATGCTTATCCAAATAATTACGTTAATTAGCTTGGCCACATATTATAGATTAAAATTGTCCCTTACAATATATAATTCAAATGAAAACTCTAGAAGATATCATGAATTTCACATACACGAATCGCAAAATTAATAAAATATTTGCAGTGAAACCACAGAGTAGGTCATAGTTACTACGAAAATATTATTATAGGCTTAGCTATGCTGTAGATCCCCACCGATCACAATCAATTTGAAGTCAATATAGTATAATAATATGATCTATTGTATAAAATAATAATCATCTATAAATATAATAATATAATATTTTAAACCACCCCGACTGATCTATGTATAATCTTTTCATTAAAAGCATTCCAATGGCAAGTTGACAAGTTGTTGAGGATTTGAGTATTCTGTAGAGTCTAGGAGATGTCCCAGCATCAGGTCAATGCTTCCATGTTCTTACAATATCTTTGAAGAAGATTTTCAAATTGATCAGACCTATGAAAGTTGATTTAATAGCGCAATTAACTAGAAAAAAGCTCATAGTTTTATAACGATTGAACGAATTTTCATGAATCAAAGCTAAGAAAACTCTCGATGAAGACATCTATCAAACAAAAAAAAACTATCAATAATAAAAACAAAATCGATTCATCCGGTTAGGTGCTAAGATGCTACAGACAGACACACAGATACACACGTTAAACGTATATTTTCCCTACATTTTGCATCGGGGAACGCGTAAGGTTACGGCGGCAGATGTTCACCTTTTTTTAATTTTTTTATATCTTATAGGCTAGCGTTTGACCACTATCTCACCTGTTGGTAAGTGATAATGCGGTCGAATATGGTAAGCACGCTAGGCCTAGACTGGGGAACTGGCTCTCAAGGATAGCTGCCGGAACACATAAGATGTTTTTGGCGACAGATTTTCTAACTTGAGGGTGGTAGCTGGCCAGGCGGACACTAGATAGTGTCCTACCACCATGCGGGGGTTGTTGGTTTCTTAACGATGTTTTCCTTCACCGGAGGGCCACTGTGAGAAGCGCACATAAATTTCTCCCGATTACGCCACCCGGCCCGGGCTCCTTGGTGGTAAGCTACTTTTTGGTAGATTTAATGATCCTACTACCACTGTACGAAAACTCATTATTCATGAATGCACATAAAACTTTCATTGGTAGGTATATAGCTAGGATTAGAACCAACGACCGTCGGGTCAGAATCAGGGTAAATATCCTTTACGCTAAAGGGCCGTCCAATATCACTACGTAAGTATTATAAAACAAATTCCATCACTGCGTCTGTCTGTCTGTTCGCAATAATCTCAATAGCTACTGAACGGATTATCATGCGGTTTTCACCAATAGCCAGAGTGTTTATGAGGAAGGTTTAGGTGCATAATTCGTTAAGGTTTTGTGTAAATTGGATGAATTATGACGATTATTGTTAAATATGTTCATATTTTATATTCGGTGCAACAAACTGATGCAAATATACTGATGCATATATGTTCTACCCGTGCGAAGCCGGGGCGGGCTGCTAGTATATTATAATTATGTTCTGTCAATCTTGCGTACTTAAATGAACTATATATATTTGAAAAATATTATTCTGACAATTTTGCATAAATAGAAGTATTGTATTTATGCAAAATTGTCGGAATAATACAACTGAGTACATTCATAGGTATGATTGTGTCAGATTTTTATGAATGTTTTTTTTATTAATTTTTTTTCACGGTTACCATCGCTTATGAACACTTGCATTACTAGGGGTGACACTGATGCGTTGCCAACTTGTCAAGATGATAATTTAACGCCCCATTTGAAGGACTCCATGTTACAGCTCTGTTCCACATTTTTTTATTTGCAATATTTTCTTTTCCTTTTTCTGTAGAGTGGGTGTTTCATTTCTGTTCCTCGTTAGTAGGTGGGTGAGAGCTCTTGTCAACATCTAGACAGTAACCAAGTTGACCTGGATTTTTGTATCTATTTGTGTTAATTTTTTTACGCAATGATTAGAAAAACAGTTTCATACATTCAGCAACATTGTCTTTGTTATTTCAAGAACCATCTCGTTTAAGAATAGGCTTTGGCTTTACTTTTCCAGCATTTACTTTTAAACTGTAAATGTTATAGTTAAGTATCATAGAGAAGAGATGTGCAGAACTAAAAATGGTCAATCAAACTGAATGAAAGGTAAAACGCGGGCATTTGCTCGCCGTTTAAACCCTATAAACATAAGCGTAGGGTCTTTTAAGGTATGTGGTTCCAACGAATCAATTATCAAAACTGCTGTGTCAAGTTTTCGTCGATGGAAAACGTCAAACGTGTAAATGAAGAGAAAAAGCTAAATTAAATTTATGCACACTTAAGTGTTTCAGGCCCCTCGTTCTCTAACTTAACCATCACCTCGTATATTGAAGACTGATATCTAGTCATTCTCTTATCATTAGTTAAACATTAAAATAAATCTTTACAAAACCTGCCACTTTCAACAAATATCATAATCATTAACCTCAAAGTCAAAGTCAAAGTCAAAGCATTTATTCAGTATATGGGCAAATTAAAAATTTGCACTTACACACGTCAAATTACATTAAACAGATCATATTCAATAAAAAATATTATAGATATAACAGAAACATAACTTATTGCTTTGAATTTACAAAAAAAAACAAAGGTTCGACGTCTAGATGAAAGCTGAATGGCTCAATCCATTCAGCTTTCATCTAGACGTCGAACGTCACACTTAAAACACATGTTTAATTCCCCTGATTAATGTATGGTTGCCAACCGTACGTAACGTGCACCCGCAACCCAGTGCATGTTTCAGTACTTCAGACAATTTTTATCTAAAAAATTGTGAAATAATGAAACATAATAAATCTAGGTTTATTACTAAGTAAGATTTAATTAGATACACACGAAGCAAGCAGTAAAGTGTTGATTGTTACTACTCGTATATCATAAACCTAATCAAGAGACGCAATAAAAGGAATCTTTATTACTAAGTTTCTAATTGCTCCGTGTTAGTAGAATAGGGTAAATAAAATAGTGATTTCTAGTAGTAGTAGGCATACTACTGGAGTATAATTTTATTAACGCTATGAATTAATGAATATTTTTTGTGAGAAAACTATGATAACAATGTAGGTGTTATGCTTAAAATTAAAAAGAGGGTGGGTCCTACCCGAGTGGCTGGGGGATCGCGAAGCCTCTAGAAGGGGGTCGCAGGGGGTCGCGAAGCCTCAGTAAAAGAAAAAAAGTTTTAAAGTTTAGTTTTATTAGGAAACTAGCAGCCCGCCCCGGCTTCGCACGGGTAGAACATATATGCCTACAAAATTTGCATCAGTTTGTTGCATCGAATATAATATATGAACATATTTAACAATAATCGTCATATTTCATCCAAATTACACAAAACCTTAACGAATTATGCACCTAAACCTTCCTCATAAACACTCTGGCTATTGGTGAAACCCGCATGATAATCCGTTCAGTAGCTATTGAGATTATTGCAAACAGACAGACAGACGCAGTGATGGACTTTGTTTTATAATACTTACGTAGTGGTATTGGACGGCCCTTTGGCGTAAAGGATAGTTACCCTGATTCTGACCCGACGGTCGTTGGTTCTAATCCTAGCTATATACCTACCAATAAAAGTTTTATGTGCATTCATGAATCATGAGTTTTCGTACAGTGGTAGTGGGATCATTAAATCTACCAAAAAGTAGCTTACCACCAAGGAGAACATCTGCCGCCGTAACCTTACGGCGTTCCCCGACACAAAATGTAGGGGTAATATACGTTTAACGTGTGTATCTGTGTGTCTGTCTGTAGCATCTTAGCACCTAACCGGATGAACCGATTTTGTTTTTATTATTGATAGTTTTTTTTTTGTTTGATAGATTTCTTCATCGAGAGTTTTCTTAGCTTTGATTCATGAAAATTCGTACAATCGTTATAAAACTATGAGCTTTTTTCTAGTTAATTGCGCTATGAAATCAACTTTCATAGGTCTGATCAATTCGAAAATCTTCTTCTTCAACGATATTGTAAGAACATGGAACATTGACCTGATGCTGGGACATCTTCTGGACTCTACAGAATACTCAAATCCTCACCAACTTACAGCTCAGATTTTAAATGTTTAGAGTCATTGGAATGTTTTTAATGAAAAGATTATACATAGATCAGTCGGGGTGGTTTAAAATATTATATTATTATATATATAGATGAATATTATTTTATACAATGGATCATATTATTATACTATATTGACTTCAAATTGAATGTGATCGGTGGGGATCTACAGCATAGATAAGCTTATAATAGTATGTTCAAAGTAACTATAACCTAATCTGTGGTTTCACTGCAAATATTTTTTAATTTTGCGATGCGTGTATGTGAAATTCGTGATATCTTTTAGAGTTTTCATTTGAATTATATACTGTAAAGGACAATTTTAATCTATAATATGTGCCGCGTGCCCCGCGAGTCAATTTCAGTAGCAAGTTTGAGATGTTAATCATCATATCTCTGGAGATACTTATCAGATCTCGATGAAATTACAATGAGACCACCTCGGACACGTAACCTACCGATAACAAAAACAAGAATCATTCGAATCGGTTCAGAATTGACGGAGTAATCGCGTAACATACACACAAAAAAAGAACATACAGACGAGTTGAGAACCTCCTTTGTTTTTGGACGTCGGTTGAAAATACAAGCAAACTGTTAGTTAAAATGTAACTCCAATGTGGACATAAATGGTGCACTTAATCACGAAGAAACTAGCAGTGGAATATAGTGTCATCTCCGTTTACTCCAGACCGTTACTCGTATAATAGGCTAGAAGATAATTAAGATTGTTTAAAAACTAAGACAACCGACTTCCATGACCCATGACTCAATTTCAGTAGCAAGTTTGAGACGTTAATCGTCATATCTCTGGAGATACTTATCAAACCTCGATGAAATTACAATGAAACCACCTCGGAAACGTACTGTTGAGTGGAGCCGTGAGTTGTTTAAAAAAAAACAAACTTTATGGGCCACAACATAATTTTATTCACACTGCACTACAACACTTGGCATATAATTCCCACAACGTTATTTATCAGTAAAGACTAGGGTAGCGGACTACCCGACTTCTTCCTCAAGCTGATCGGCAGGCCTAGGACCGGGTCCGGAATCAGGTCGCGTAATGCGATTAAGAGGAGAAAAAGCCCCGGGCTCGTAAATGTATGACTATATGTACTACATATACATATGTATGACTATATATACGGAATATATTGATGACATCCACTAAAATAGTGTGAGGGGGTTTAAGCCCATGTCAGCAATATAGTTTTGTGTAACAGTACCCTACCGATTAAAAAAATAATCATTGGAATCGGCTCACAAATGACGAAGTAATTGCGTAACATACTCGTACATAGAAAAAACTTAAACAATAAAATTAAAAAAAAAAAACATACAGATTAATTGAGAACCTCCTTCTTTTAGGAAGTCGGTTGAAAATATAACAAATAATATAAATAACATTTTGTGAAGAGCCATAACTACTGGCTTTTGCGCAAGCTGATTGCAGTAATTATGATGATTTTATTCATCGATAAACAAAAAAACTAACAAAACACTACAATTACACTTAAAACATTACAAAACTTAAAAGATTAACAATACTGTATTACTGCTAGGTTGGTACTAAGTTTTACTCCAATGCTATATGTTATCCGAAATTTGATTCATAAGAAAACAAAATTTAAAACCCTGCTAAGTAGATTACGGCCGTAAATCTGAGAATTCAGTAAAGATACGACCACACCGCGGCATCCTGCGATCTGCGGGCGCGATCTCAGTACTTTTCATTTGTTTTCTGATCGCGTTTGATGTGAACCAGTCAATACAAATACTACTGCGCTATCTGATCGCCACCTAGATCGCGCACGCAGGACGCTGCGGTGTGTCCGTACCTTAAGGTAAGGCAAATGATAAGAACTTGAGCTTAGAAGGTAGAACTAAGGGAATTCTATTAGAATGCCTTATGTAACTTCTAAGTCTAAGCTTCTAAGCTGCCTAGCTTAGCTAATACTATGGTATATTTTGTAATAGCCAGAGACACATCCTCTTATTATGTGAGCACGAAAAAACTATAGTACCGCTTGCATAGATTTATGTATCGCTTTTGTTTCGTTTATGCATCTACCACGTTTCGTGGTACAAGGCAGAATGTCGTGGCGGTAAAGTTAATCTGGCTATTTGAAACAATGTAGTATAAAATCAAATACCTACTGGCACTTTACTGGCAGTCATTGAATACGAAGACAAAAGATGAAGGCCGAAGGCCCAAGATCTGTCTCAGTGGCGTGCATTGTGAGCCGCATAGATGTCCAGTAGTGGACAAACATGCTGCTGATGATAATGATGAACATTTAATACATATAATTATAGCATTATTATTTCTGCAAACATTGAAAATAGGGTATTCACTGCAGCTTCTTGTAAGGACATTGAAGGATTCTTTGAAGCTTGTAAGAGCTGTGCATGATATTACCTACTATTCCATCTTAGCAGTAAAATGCTTGTCTATCCAGAACAAGAAAAAACTAGTTAAAAGTCGAGCTTTGTGAGGGCTCGCGTAGATTTTCTGCCTGGTTATAATTTTTAAGGCAGTTTTTTTTTAAATATTAAATGGCGAATCTGCCCGACACTGGAGGAAAAATCTGCCAAACCACCACTCCAACAAATGCATAAAATTTGCCATCATATTATTGAATTATGGCATAAAAAGGCATAAAAAAGGCATAAAAATAAAGTTTATTAACCTACTCATTCAAACTTTTATAAATTGCCAACCAAATAAATGCATAATAATAATGTTTCATATTATGAATAGAAACAGAAAATTGTCAAAATTTTATTTAAATTTCAAAATTCATAAAGATCCTTGAAATCTGCCACATTTTGGAATCGTCAGCTTAATCTGCCAGAGTTAAAATGTAGATCCCAAATGTTGGGCATCTAAAGAATTTACATGTGTCATCCAAATGACGTCTGGTATCAGTGTGCCATTTGTGGCAGATTTCTGCTATGGGGTTAGTAACCAAACATTATGATCGCAGCGAAGTGAATAATTTGTTCTTCTAACGGATGGCGTTAGTAGTACAATAATATTCTATCCCAGAAATAAAATTGTTAATCTTCATTTTTAGGGTTCCGAACCCAAAGGGTACCAACGGAACCCTATTACTGAGACTCCGCTGTCCGTCTGTCTGTCTGTCCGTCTGTCTGTCTGTCTGTCCGTCTGTCTGTCTGGCTGTCCGTTTGTCTGTCTCCAGGCTGTACCTCATGTACCGTGATAGTTAGACTAGTTATTTTTGTTGTCGCTGTAACAACAAATACTAAAAACAGAACAAAACTAAAAATTAAAGGAAATGGGGACCCCATTCAATAAACGTGTTAACTATAGCGCCATCTAAAAACGATTGTTTACCTCAGTGTTTTTCAACATTTTTAATGACGCGACCCTAAAAAAAAATTTGGGACCCCCTACTTGCAGTGTTTATAATCTGTATTTTGTTATTTGCCTCTTGCCTAACAAATTACATATTTTTCTTTTGAAAGAAATACTATCTATAAGCACTCTCAATCACATCACCTACAAATGCTCTTTAATTAATATTTTCTTTAAATGTATATTTTCAAACTTTTTTTTTCTTTTACTGAGGCTTCGCGACCCCCTGCGACCTCCTAATATAGGCTTCGCGTGAACCCTACATGTGCGAGTTTGACTCGCTATAAGTAACACACGCTATGAGTAAATTTAGAGTCTTAATCTTTTACGCACTAACTACATGATGCATGAGATAAGGGCGGATGGAAAAATATGAATGAGACCTATTTTTCTTTAAAGCATTTCTACAATAAAGACGCCTAATAATTAAAATTCCTCCCATTTTACTGAAAACTTTAAACCTTTCTCTTAATGAAAACTGCTAATATTAACATTATAGAGAATCTTTTCAGCCTACATTTCTTTTTGGATATTTGCCAAAGTGGGAGTTGTGAAGAGCCACATTCATTTAAAGTTGCTATTCTCATGTCGCTAATAAATGTCGTACACCTTCGGAAGGTACGAATATTTGCAATTCGTTTTTCATTAATATTGTATTACATTTTTTATATCTTATAGTATAATGTTTGACCCCTATCTCGCCTGGTGGTAAGCGATGATGTGGTCATAGATGATGAACACGCTAGGCCTAGATTAGTCTCACTCTCAAGGGCTGTGTGCTACCGGAACACCGTAAGGTTATGGTGGCAGGTTTTCGTCTTGATGGTGATAAGATACTACCACCTGTGGTTACATTCTTTGTAGCTTTTAGTTATTAAGGAATATCATGTAAAATTAGGCAGTGCTTTTTAACGCTTAACAAGTAATATTATCGGTATTCCGTGAGTATTATTGCTCAGTAATTGCTCAAGTTTTTACCTGTGATTTATTTATAAAAGCCTATAAAAAGTTTTTACCTGTGATTTATTTATAAAAGCCTATATATAATAAATTGTTTTTCTTGGTAGCTTTGGAAATAATAAGACAAAAATAAATTAAGAAGTTACATTTATTATAACCACAAGCTTTTTGTAAAGACGTCATCATGCTTATTAAATGTACGAATGATAACAATACATACTTACCCAAATTCGACTGTCCTACCACTTGCCATTTTGAAGTTCCATTTGATCCACACAAACTTTTCTGTAGTGGTAAGACTTCTGCTAGTCCGCCTGGGGCGGTACCACCACTTTGTCAGTTAATTTTCAGCCGTGGAATAGGAATGTTTTTCGGCTGAAATGGCAAGGTGTCCAGTGAAATTACAGGGCATGTGAGACTCAACATCTTTATGTCTCAAGGTAACAGGCGCAGTGCAGTGACATGCAAAATTCTGGCAGTTCAGAATTTTGCATGCCACTGTATCTGTTATAGGTAGACGTCATCGCTTACCATCAGGCGAGTGTCCTGTTTGTCCTGTTACCTTTTACCATAAAAAAAACTTACATTTCAAATTAAATAAATGCTTGCAACAGAAGCATGTAAAAACATTCTCAATGTTTATACATTCCTTGCAGCTTGCAGATTATTTTTTTTTCATTGTATTTATGTTCGAAACTTTTAGAACATAAAAAAAATAAATCGCAAAGAAATATTTTAATGTAAAACGTGTAAATAAAAAGCTGCCGTTGTATCGTCATAATCCCAAAGATTATCCATAAGACAAGGATTTATTAATGGATTGTCGAGTCAACAAAGGGTAAAAGGGACGTGATTTATTTAGTGGTCAAGTCAAGAAGATGCAACAGGTTGTTTATGGAAGACATAAAGTACCTTACTACACTACAGCCTCCCGTGAAATATTTATTAGACGTAGAGGTAAGGTTTTGATATCAATTGGTATTAGTCTTGACGGACGGACGTTTGTAGAAATTGGTCTTTTGAGGTTTGCGGCGTGCACGCAATTTGGATCCGAAGATGTTTAAATAATGTATTTTATAGCACAATGTGACCTAACCCCGCACTTTACGCACGCTTTTCCGTGACTTAAATAGTCGAATATTGCACGGCGTTTAGCACCCTCGCTGCGCTCGGGTGCTAACTTCACACCTATATATATATTATTATTCTATTATATTTATAATTATAAATATTATTTTATATATTATTTATTCTATATATTATTATATATTATTCTATTTGACGGAATGGCGTAGCAAGCGTAAAGTGCGGGTTTATGTCACACTGACAGCTATAAAATGTTATATGACACTCGTGACTTAAGTAGTCTATTTTAGCACTGCGTCAAGTTCACTCCGTGCAATAATACTTAAGTCACACGTATCTTATAGAGTAATATACTAATAGAAAACAAGCTGCGCCCTGTTATGCCACCCGCTGTTTTTAAGAATCAAAAGTAAATTTGTTTGTGCTGTTTTAGGGTAGTATAAGCTACTGTCATTTCAAATGTAACCCAAATCCATCCAGGTTTTTAGAGTGAAAGTGTTTTAAACATAGTTAACTCACTTACTTTAAAATTGTGAGATAGCAAAAATGTTGTAATAATATAGCACAGTTTTGGATTGCATCCGGAATCACGTCAGGTTTGGTAGCACAATATCGTACTGCTGCACCTACGTTAACCTTATTTCTTTTTCTCCTTTCCTCTCCTTTTTCTTTGTTGCATTAAAATTAGGTACTTTACTTGCTATCAATTGAAATCTTAGTACAAATTACAATGAAACAATAAATAATAGGAGGACCTTTGCGGTGTGCTTTTGATGTTTTTAGGAGTATGTTATTGGCCTCAACTGATTATTGCAGCTTGACCAAAGGCCCTTTATACCAATTATTCTCACTCATTCACCAAGTGTTCTAGTTATGTTAGATCTAACCTCACAGATCTGACGCAGTATTAATTATATTCAAAAATATATAGCATTTTTTTTCTTGCTTTGCCTAATCCCACACGATGCTCGAAAAAATGACTAGTCTAACAACCATCGGGTTGCTACTACGATTAATGTAACCTCGTCAAAAAGCGGCGAATAATAATATAAAATTTCACAACGCGATTGTTTTTATGTAATTAACAAAGTGTAAATTATTGTTGTATTGTATTATATCGCTAAATGTAATGTGCATAATGCAATGAAATAACAATATCACGTCGTGAATTGTATAGAAAAGAAACCACTTAAATATTTCGAGGGACTTTGGAATAATACCTCCCGAAGAGTGATACCGTCAACAAGCATTTGTTTCTGTGTCAAGAGAGCACGGGGCTCGCTTGTAACTGTATAAAATGGGTATTAAAAAAAACATGCCTTGGGAGTTCGGACCATCTGTTTCAGTTTTTAGCGAGAGGCCTTAGAACATTCATAGCGAACTTTTGTTATTTATCGTTTGGGATGGGATTAAATCAAATCTGATTTAGATTGTAAATACCTGAGGTGACTTTTTAAATCTATTTAAAGATTTGGCTACTTCACGGAAAACCTATGATTAGTGGCATAAATTAGCAGGTATGGAAAACAGATCCAAGAAAATTGTATGTACAAATTATCTAGGGCTCTTCAAAACGCGACTGAATAGGTATAAAACTACGTCCTAGCCAAGCGTGACGAAGTGTGCTACATCGTCGACCACTGCACCATCATTACCATCCGGTGATATAATGGACAAAGGTTTGACTATAAAGAATCATCATAAATCAAATGATAGGTAAAACTGCTTAGTACATTGGACAAAATTGTGTACGTGTCTAATGGCGCCTCTTCACAATCGGCGATCATAGACGATCACACGCGAGCACGATCGTGTAGAAGGGCTACTCGCCTGTAGTCGGCCATCATGGTCCTTATTCGTCGTCATGATCGCGGCGATCGGTGACTTGTCGGTTTTTCGGGCACGCATCAAAGGGAATCGCTTGTAGTTGGGAAGCGCGTGCCCACACGATCGCCGATCATTCATTCACCGGAGGACAGCGGAGCCGTGCGTACGTTGCGTCGTTTTTTTGTTTTTAAATACAAATTTGCCGCTCAATAAATGATCACGGACGATCGTGTGGATGCATGCACAATGATCGTGACGATTACCTTGCCGATCACAGACGATCAACGACTGTCGATCATCGCCGATTGTGAAGAGGCGCCATAATTCTCCCGACTTTCACTTACAGACACGCATGATTTCATATTCGACCGCGTAGTCACACAACATCAGATGAAAACTATCTCATATGATATTGCTGATCTAAAATGCTGTTGACTTAGTAATCAAGAAAATTAATAAAATTTTATTTTCTTATTACTAAGTCAACATCGTTTTAGATCAGCAATCGATCATATGATATTGCTGATCTAAAATGCTATTGACTTAGTTATCAAGAAAATTAATAAAATTTTATTTTCTTATTACTAAGTCAACATCGTTTTAGATCAGCAATCGAATAAAAGTTCTTTCTAGCTAAGTTCTAATATAACCCTTTTAAAACTTCAACAGTACCTTAACTCAGATTTAGAGAAGAACGCATAGAAGTTTCTTACTTTATATATGAATCCAATCATACTTAGAATTTTGCATACTTTCTACAATACTCCACATATCTTGTCTATACACTGTATAAGCTTACGGACAAGGCAAAACTTCTTAGCAATCATATTTTATACACGGGAGAGCAATATCGTCTGGGTGAGATAAAGCAATGGATAAAACTGACCGACACGTAGAAAATACAGCTTTAGATTTATTTAGTCTGGCGGAATGCAATCACGTCATTTTTCTTAGAGGATCTTAGCATATGACCTATTTGTTGATATGCATCATTGCAAAGTGAGGGGTACTTTTATCATAATTCAACATCACCATGATGCGTGTTGCAGGTAGCGGCTTGAATAAAAATTTTAAGTCTAATGATACCAGCTGTAGTTATGTTTTTTTTTTTTTTTTTAAATGACTATTTTGCCTTTTTATCATAGTTAAATACTTTCTTTTGTCTTCATAAAATTTCCCACTCGGTGAAATTGCTCCTTTTCATTTGAAACCCTCTACTAAATGAAACTCACTTTGAAAGCGAAGCCTGATATAGCTTCTATGAGAGAACTTTAACTTTTTGTTTAGAAGCTCTAACAAAAAAGGGGAATATCTTCCTCGAGAAGCTTACACCCGTATTCATGAAGATTATGACGAATATGCATTCATCATTCGTTGGTAGATTTGATAGAAGTAATTTATTTATTTAATTAACTTAGGATAAGCTAGGTAAGCAATTGGGCAACTGTAATCAGTTGCCCAATTGCTTACCTAACTGAATCTATTTAACAATACTTTGATTATACACAAAAATAAATTGAAACACAAACAGAAACAAAAACAGGTACAGGTACTTAAGAAACATTAAATTAAATTGTAATAAAATTAAACAACTTTATATAAATTAAAGAGAAAATTAAAACTACGAGTATACAAACTCCAAAACAAATGGCATCGCCGCTTTATATATTTCATTTGGCGCACAGTGGAATATGTCCAAATGTTCATTGCTCGATATAAAGGCGTTAAGCAAGCGGATCGCGCGCAAGAGCGGAGCTTGGCGTGCGTGCTCCGTCCTACACTTTACTTCAAAAATATTATGCCGTCTTGCCCTAATGTAATTTTCTGGCACTGCAATTGGTATTCTTTCTAAAACCGTAGGTAAGCACCTGCGGCCTAACCATATATCTAATATATATTTAAATAGATACATCATTCGCCGAACTTCCAAAGAATTGTATCCTGTCATTCCTAAAACGTAGTTACTAGGGTATATGTAAGGATATCCTATGTAGTATCCATACTGTTTTTGATATAACCATCTAAGGAACTTTCTTTGTATTTTTTCAATCATTTGTATATATTAAGACTCATGAGGAGACCAAATGATAGCATTATGTTCAAACTTGGACCTAAACAAAGCATTATACAATACTTTTATTACTTGAATGCTATCAAAGTGCTTAGTCTGCCTTAGTATAAAACCTAGAATTTTAAATGATTGCCGGAATTTTTTTTCAATATGGTGTCGGAAAGACAAATCATATAAGTATTCCTAGATCCCTAACAATATCCACCCTTTTGATTTTATCATTATACAATGAGTATTGATACTGCAGGGGATTTTCCGATCGACTGAAAGAGATTACAGAGCACTTATCACTGTTGAACCTAAGTCTATTGTCTCCACTCCAGGCTATTACACGATCTATATCCTTCTGCAGATCACAACAGTCCTCCAAACTTCTAACTTCAAGAAACAGTTTTAAGTCATCTGCAAATAAAAGGCATCTAGCATCAGTGACAGTGTCCGGCAAGTCATTGATCATGATCAAACATTCTAAAGGGCCCAAGTTACTACCTTGGCTCACTCCAGAATGTCAATACATACATAAAATCACGACTTTTTCCCGTTGGGGTAGGCAGTGCCTACTTCTTTCCAAATGCTACGATCCTGACACACGTCTTTCGCTTCTTCTACTTTCATGAGCGCCTTCATACATGCTCGCCGGTTATAGGTACTTTTGACTTAGCAATATTAATAATGTATTCAAATCAAATCAAAACATTTATTCAGTATGTAGGCAGTATTGATATACGCACATATACACGTCAAAATCATAAAATAAATCGTAATCTATTATCAATTATTATCTATTATCATAGCAAAAGCAGAATTAAACGCATGAATATAAATTTAAATTTTTGAATTTAAAAAAAAAAACAAAAGTAATGAACCATTCAGTTGTCATCCAATCGTTGACTTCAGACTATTAAACAATTATTAAAGTAAGGTTGCCAACCATACACGTAACTGTGTGTTTCAGTATTGGTTTGATTCGGTTTCAATGACACTATACATTTGCTAGCACTATGAGACCTCAAATGTTATTTGTGAATACGGGGCTAGGTCTTTGAGCTTGAAAACATCGATGTACTTAATATGTTCATATTAAGTAAATCAATGTTTTCTGATGAACAATACTCAAAATTTAAGAATAGGCTTTGACGGTTTCGGCTTTGACGCCAGAGGTAGTTAGTGGGTTTAATCCCCGTCGTGCACCTACGAGTATGGATTTTTCCATCGAAAAATGTAAGAGAGCATATTTTCATATTGGCCCTCCGATTCCACGCGGGATCTACTATAGGTCTCTTTTAGAGTTGTTTGAACATTGACTTCATACTAGTCTCATATATCTGTGAAAATCTTTATCAATAAAAATTAAATGAAAAATGTGCGTAAAATGGTTTTGTATAATATATGTATGCGGTACATATATCATACAAAACCATTCTACGCACATTTTTCACAGGTGCCAGGTGGTATAGCTATCGGAGTGAATGAACCATGAAATAGAATCATAAAATATTTATCGTGGTTACGGCCGAAAACAATTTTTTTGGGTTTGAGGTGCGATAAAGCCAATTTTATTTATTGTTACGCGTGTGTTTTGTGGTCCTGTCAGTTACAACAACCTGGAATCGATATTTTTTATGATAACACATCTTTTCAGACAGACAAGTTAATTCTATTGACTTGAGAGGTAATTATACAAATGTAAATATTTTTGTATTTTAGACAGATAAGCAATTGGCCAAGGTCACTATAAATGCTATTATATACTTTAATGTACTGTGGCTAAAATTACAAGAGCTAAGATGATTTTCCAGCATTAAAATGTGCTATCTTTTTATTGACCACTATCTATATCTCTATCTATATCTATTCGCTATGTTACGTTGCTATGGATGCGTTTAATATCCACCAATAATATCCACATAGCATAGCACTAGTGAAAATGGGTTCAACTAAGCTATATTTTTATTTATAAGAAAGCATGCGTGCTTTGGATGAGTGTTATGGATGTTATGGACAATTTACTTACTCCGCTACATAGCTTATGGCCTCAAAGGAAACGGTCACATAGTTTCGTAGCCTAGCTTTCACATCCTTGCAGCATAGCAACATAGCACAAATCTAGTGTAAAAGCATCATAAGGCGTGTGGTGAGAGAATCATTTAAGACGTAGGCAGGCGCCTTACCAAGATTAAAGCATATTAAAATAAGATGATGCTATTACTTACGTGTTTACTTACAACAATAAGGCTGAGTTGCACCATCTTACTTTAACCGTAACTATAACTATTAACCGGTGTTTTTATATGGATTTTGACAGATTTTTGACGTTTGTTTTAGTTAAAGCAGGTCTGTCGCACTCCGCGCTGTAGCTATGAAACTACAAGTACCTCCGCGCACCCGCTAGGGTCCAAGTTCAGTCAGTTAAGTGTCACGCGCGCTCTCGATCGGCCGCGCGCCTTATTTGTACCTACCTCAATATTATATTCTTTGCTACATATAGTAACTGTAAAGAATAACTATGTAAAAAGCAAAGAATGTCACACATAAAATGGTAGGTAGGTTTAGTCAGCCGAGTTTCATGTTACAAGGGAATTCACGTAATGATCTTTAGGGAATTTTTATCGACATTACATCTTGCTTTATTTAGTTCTAAGATAAATAAATAGGGTAGGTACCTACTAACGTTTACTTCAATTTCCTTTTTTTCTTTCTTAATGATTTTGTCGTGTCATACGATAGTCAGATTTTTATAATCGGAGAGTTAATGTAATTAAAGTACTTATATATCTCAGATCACTGAGATTCACTGAGATCTGATAAGTATCTCCAGAGATATGACGATAAACGTCTCAAACTTGCTACTGAAATTGACTCGCGGGGCATGGAAGTCGGTGTTTTAGTTTTTAATCTACTTCACAAAAACGGAGGAGGTTCTGAATTCGACGGTTTTTAGGGTTCCGTACCCAAAGGGTACCAACGGAACCCTATTACTGAGACTCCGCTGTCCATCTTTCTGTCTGTCTGTCCGTCCGTCTGTCATCAAGCTGTATCTCATGAACCGTGATAGTTAGACAGTTGAAATTTTCACAGATGATGTATTTCTGTTGCCGCTATAACAAAAAATACTAAAAACAGAATAAAGTTAAAGATATTAGAGAGTCCCCATACAAGAAACGTGTTTTTTTCGGCATTTCACGCCATCTATGAACGCTTAGATGGCGTTATATTGAAATGTCGATCCCTAACACCTTTGTTAGACGTTAGAAGGCGTAATAAGAAACGAAATGTTTATTAATTATTATTTTTTGCTGGCGAATAATGATAGTGGTATTTTTTGCTCGATCTTATAAAATACTGTAGTGTGGTACGGAACCCTACGAGTGCGAGTCCGACTTGCACTTGGCCAGTTTATTTAAATGTTTGTGACCTCAGAACTCTGTCAGATCTTAACCGATTTGAAATTGAAAATTCTTTTTTAGGGTTCCGTAGTCCTTATAAGGAATCCTTATATTTTCCTCATGTCCGTCTGTCTGTCTGTGTGTCTGTCTGTCTGTCCAAGGTTTTGCTAGGAGACCGTTAGTACTAGAAAGCTGAAATTGTGTAGGTATGTGTGTATATCAATAACGCCGACAAAATGGTGAAATAAAATATTGGATTTTTTTCTTAAATATATTTTTTTTATTTTGATATTCAACTATTACAAAATAAAGTTTTCCTAGAATGAATAAAATACATAATTATTGTTGGTCGAAAAAGTGAGTCGGCTCCTACACTATTATAATGTTACAAGTCAAACAACCTACGATTCTAGGCAAGTGATACTATTGTCGCGTTATTTAACTTACGCAATCTAAAACTTTACTCAATTTTAATTGAACGTCACGTATTTTAGTTTAACTGTAGTACTTTTATCCTACCTCGACATTAAACATTAATGTAGTACTTATTATCAGTAATGTACTCATTACATTGTTCTACGAGTATTCTTCTACCAATTAAAGGCTTACAAGTAGTACTCATAACATTCAACCCTATAGTAAAGGCCGCGAGTTGACCGAGTTATTCAGACTCTCGTTGTGCGGACTTACGGTGCATTTTACTGTGCGCAACACGCGGTTCACAGTTACTATTAGTTGATACTGTGGCGCAAATTGTATGTGTATCTGTGTATATGTGTATCTGTGTATCTGTGTATCTGTGTATCTGTGTATCTGTGTATCTGTGTATCTGTGTATCTGTGTATCTGTGTATCTGTGTATCTGTGTATCTGTGTATCTGTGTATCTGTGTATCTGTGTATCTGCGTATCTCTGTATCTGTGTGTCTGTGTATCTTTGTATCTGTGTGTCTGTCTGTGGCATCGTAGCGCCCAAACGAATGAACCGATTTTGATTTAGTTTGTTTTGTTTGATAGATGTCCTCGTCGAGAGTGTTCTTAGCTTTGTTTCATGAAAATCTGTTTAGCCGTTTAAATATTATCAGCTCTTTTTTGGTTAATAAACTGCCATAGCAACTTTTGCGAATTCGTATTCCTTTGACCGCGGACATCAAAAAAATCAAAATGGCGCACTTCTAACCTTCTACACTGCTGCCACATGAGTAAAGAAGGAATTTACTCATGTGCTGCTGCCGTCTGTTTAACGTAGTTATTAGTCAAATCATATTCGTGTACTGTGGTCAAATCCACAGAAATATTAATAACAGTAGTCAAATCATATGTATTAATTGGAAATTCAGTATCCTGTTACTTAGTACCTAGTACCTTAATATCATTGAAGATATTGCAAAAATATGGTAAGCTTGATCTAATGCTGAGACATCTCCTTGAATCTGCAGAATATTCTCAACTCTTCGTCAGAGATGTCGTGCTTGGGCTCATTGGAATTGTCGCAAGGAACAAAATTATACATAAAAGTACAAATCAGTCGGGGGTGGTTTTAAATTTTTAATCTAAGTATTATTCTTAGGTTGTAATTAAGCCCATACTTTCTCGTCGAAGGTGGTGAACGCGCTAGGTCTAAAATTGTCCAATTGTCAAGGGGCATTATTTTCATTACTTATCTTCTATCTCTCTCTCTATATCTGTCTACCTAAAACAAAAATGTGTAGGATTACAAGGATTAAAATGTGTGTGAGTGACAGTTGAGGGAGGGCGCTGGAGAACTTTTTCAAATGGCATTAGAGGCGCATAATTTAGTCTCTCTTTAATGGAAAACTCATTCACCTTTAACACGATTTTTATGACACCACTGTATTACTTTTGGCATCTTAACATCTATAAAAGGCTAAACATATTGTATGGCGGCGTTAGTTCTGATTTTTGTCACATTTTCATATTGTATATTCCTAGAATTTTTTTACAAATTTTCAAATAACCGGCCTTTTAATCCAACAACGCAATTGTAGTCGAGTGACGATACTGTCCAAAAAACGTCCACCCTAATTATATTTCCGATCGATGTACAAAAAGCGTCGCCATCGATCGTTTTAGTAGTTTCACTAATTGTTGACCTTGAAACTCGACGAACGATATCTGATTAATAATTTGTAGTGCCAGAACTGGGGTAAATTTACTGAACTGGGTCCCTAAACGGCTGTGGATTTATTCCCAAAGATTGTTTAGTCTAAATAGTATTTTAGGTCTTTAAGAACTGTCTTTTAACCGAAATCCATAAAGGAGGAGGTTTCCGATTTGTCTGCATGTTTTTTTAAAAGTTTGTTACGCGATTACTCCACCATTTGTGAACCGATTTGAATGTTTATTAATAATTTATTCAGAATTTATTAAGATCTAATAAATATCTCCCGAGATATGGAGATAAACACCTTAAACTTATTATTATCATCTTATCGAGGTATGATGAGTATCTCGCGATATGTGGCGATAAAAATCTCAAACTTGCTACTGAAACTAACTTACGTTATTTATTATAAATGTCTAAAACTTACTAAGTAAACTGATTCGCGCGTCATGGAAGTCGTCATGGAACGGTTGTCTTAGTATTTAAACTATCTTAATTATTTTATATCGCATACGCTAGCATTCGAGAACTATCTCACATGTTAGTAAATGATGATGCGATCGAGGATGGTAGTAGAAGCAAATAAAACTGCCAAAAATATTAAAATGCATAAATCAGTCAGTTAGTCTTTTTGTCATCAACAGTTCTTAGTCACGTTAAACGCCCGTTTTCAGTAGTAGTACACAGTTCGTAACAACATTCAAATTGAACTTACGCATAGTTAAAAACCTTTCTCACTCAATTTATGAACAAATGGATACACCCAATAGAGTTCATCTAACATCTAAATCTCAATACACTATCCAACACTGTACCTAAAATGTAGGTTACAATCTGAAATCTCCATCACAAGATGAATTATTCAGGTTCAGTCCCTGAATACGAGACACGAGGTATCACGTAGTGACACGGCGACGAGAACTCAGAATGTTGGATTCCTTCAACGCCTATGGCCAAGATTATTTGGCTCAATATTTGACAAGTAAATGCTGCTTCACAAATGACATTCCTTCTTACGGTTACCAACTGAGATTCTAGCACCTACATTTTCAAATTGTAATTTGTAAATATTACTATGCTGCATGGACACGTCATAATCACCACGCATATAATTATTTGTCCGTGCTGAAATTCCTGCAAGCTTTCAAGTTATTACAACAGAAGATACTTAATGAGTATCTTGGGAGACACCTAGATATATCAATATACCTACCTACCTTTACAGTTGTCTGTTTTAAAGATAGAGGCGCTAGTTTTTACTGAAAAAGTCTACAGGGAAATACAGCTGAATAAATGCACATCTTGTTTGCAACAAATAATGAATATCGGTCGAAACACCAAAAATGTTGATATTGTATTACGCCAATAAACTTATTTCATGATTCCAATAAGATTTAATTATAAACAAAGGTAGTTTCTTTTTTCACATTTCAACGGCCTAGCGTTTGTCCACTATTTTGCCTGGTGCTAAGCAATGACGTGGTCAAAGATGTGAACAGGCTAGGCCAAGAATATTCTGACTCTTAAGGGCTGTGTGCTGCTGGAACACTTAAAGGTCACACCGCATCGTCCTGCGTGCGCGATCTAGGCGGCGATCAGATAGCGCAGTAGTATTTGTACCGACTTGTTCACACCAAACACGATCAGAAATCAATAGAAAAGTACTAAAATCGCGCTCGCAGATCGCAAGATGCCGCGGTGTGGGCGTAATTTAAGTTTATGGCGGCAGAGTTTAACTTTGACGGTAAGCTCATTTTAGTAGCAAGTCAAGTGGAACATCGCTATAATACTCCTACCACCTGTGGACGAACACCCGTGCTAAGATTTGAACCGCCAACCTATCGCTTACAAGTTGAGCATCTATTCCTTACACCAAATATTAAATTAATGCATTAATCTATTTTAATAAAACTGGCCAAGTGCGAGTGAGACTTTTGTCCCGCACACGGACGGTTCCGAACTGAACACCAACTAAGTAAACGTTAAAACAAAGGTAGAATAATTATATAGTAGTAATAATAATAGTAGTAATTAATATTATTAAATATCTGGTTGACCAAGCTTTGCTCGGTATTTACCCACACAGTAACACTAAAGCTAGTTCTACTCGCCAATAGATGTCGGGAAGAGTAATATTTTAAGTTGATTATCAATAAAGTTAATTATTGAAAACACGAATAAAACAACATTTTCTGAAAATGATTCCCAGATAGATCGATTTATCGCCCCCGAAATCCCCTGTATACTAAATTTTATGTAATCGTTGGTGCCGCTTCCGAGATTCAGATTAAGGTAAAGAAGATAGCGCCATCTTTGATGCTAACTAGATGGCGCTGCGCTATCGCAAAAAAC
Organism: Cabera pusaria; assembly: GCA_954871355.1. Classification (NCBI taxonomy): domain Eukaryota; kingdom Metazoa; phylum Arthropoda; class Insecta; order Lepidoptera; family Geometridae; genus Cabera; species Cabera pusaria. Next base: position 18,889,341 of record OX940897.1, on the reverse strand, counting down.
TTTTTTTTAACTTTTCTTTAATTTTTAACTTTGTTCTGTTCTTAGTATTATTGTTATAGCGGCAACAGAAATACATCATCAGTGAAAATTTCAACCGTCTAACTATCACGGTTCATGAGATACAGCCTGGTGACAGACGGACAGACAGACAGACAGACAGATAGACAGACGGACAGCGGAGTCTCAGTAATAGGGTTCCGTTGGTACCCTTTGGGTTTCGGAACCCTAAAGACGGAAAATGTTCTGTCAGGTGCTAGTAGATTATAAATATACAAGATAATCTTTTTTGGATGAAAGGTTCGCAATCAATCCAATATCCTATGAAACGTCCATAGATTCCAGGTATCGTCACAGAATAATAAATAGTACAAGTATCGTGTAATAATGCCGTGCTATATGATAAGTATTGAATGGGGAGACAAATATATAGATATAGGGCCCGGTGGTGTAAGTGGGAGAATGGTCGGCATGCACCAATGGATTATTCTTATACATAATTGGGTTTAAAATGCAATCCCTTAATTTCGTCGTGTCGATAGTATCGCACCGTGGCTTAATTAGCAGAGCACCTGGGTATTTTTCTTTATTTTGGAAATTTGGGAAGAAGGGTCTTGCACCACTTATATAGGAATAAATCTGAAAACCGTAAATATGTAGTTTAATAACAAAAAAAAGTACATTTACTACTGCAAACTTATAATAAATATTTTCTATGGATCGAACTGCAAATTTAAGGGAAGTTGGTACGGAAGCTTCAAAGGGCGAATCCAACTTGGCCGGTTTTATTAATGTTGCCCTTTGTATAACTTATGACAAAACGACTAGAAAAATTAATCACTTGCTTGATGAACACCTCGTAGAATGAAGCCTGCAGAATGAGAGCATCAAAGCAATTTCATTTATCAACGTACCCATCTCAGAAATGTAATTTAAGTAATTTACATTTAACTTTTGTCGTCCGCTTTTCCTTTGCCTTTTTATTTTCAAGGAATCTGAAAGCTGTTCACGACATTTTACATATTCTATTTACATATTCAACTAGAAAAAACCAACCTTTCGCGTTCTGAGGAATTTGCCCCTGCGTTAATTCTCGGGAAAATTTCTTAATTACAGTTTTTTTAGTACAGATAGAACAACTACACTTTACAATACTAAAAATATATACTTATATATATATAACTTACTAGTGGTCGTGGTTTATAATAGATTTATAATAATTAGTTTAGATAAATCAAAATACCTCAGTGCCGTAAGAAGAATTGAAGGAGCTGTGACACTAGGTTTCATAGAATGGTGCTACCGATTATCCTGAGTTTACAATACGCGCGCGTTTGTAAAATGATGTACACAAAAGATAAAGTTAACTATTGTAATTGTATTGTTTCATATCATGTCTTAGGATACGTTTTATATACTTAGGTACTTTGTGATTTTTGGAATACGTATACTTTGACACAATATGCGAAACAAATAGGTGTTATGGTCGAAGCGTGTTTTTATAATTTTATAATTTTATATAGGCATTTGCCTATCAATTTTATTGATTCGGTAGTATTATAATATGCATACCTTGTGGCCATGAGTTTATCAAAATCCTCTGGACTAATTCTGTTGATTCTTGATGTTTTACTTTTCTCTTTTTAGAGAGGGATTGCCCTTTCTAATCGTACGTATGCGTGATAGGTGATAATGCATAATCTTTTTTTAAGAACACGTTTTGATATACTTAACACATAATGTACCTACATATCTTCATTGTTTTTACTTCTTTGTGCTAAATAATTAGTAAAAACTTGAACTGAAACATTTTCTAAGCACGAAATCTTCACTATGCATATTATAAGTAAAATACATTTCTGCCTCGCAGCGTCGTGAACCAATTAAATCTCAGAATCTCGATAAATTATCCAATCGATTGAAGGTTACTGTTAGCTTTTATTAGTATCCAATTAAGTTATTCTTTACCTACAAAAGTTGATTATGTTTTATAATACTTGACCACATTCTTAAGATGTTTTTGAAAGACTAAATTTGTTGCTACATAAAGCTGGAACTTTAGGAATCAATCTATTTGCATTTTTGACTCTACCAACATTCGTTTTACTTGTAAATTGAACAAATTATATTTTTAGGCCTCCAGCAAATATGTTATTTTCATTATTGAGGAAAACTGAATTTTGGTTTATTATAACCAACTTAAAAATATAAGAAGGAGGTTCTCGATTCGGGAGTAACTATTTTGTGGATCGAATATTTGGTCTATTCCTTCACTCCCGGCCGTATTTATGAAAATTTTTACTAACGGTAGAATCGACATAAGTCATGTCAATACTATTACTCCTGAAATGGACATTACACTTTGATGATGATAATGATTGATGTCCTAAAGTTTACAGGTCATATCATGTCATTTTAAAATTTACGCTCGAAATGTACGCTGTACTTACCACAAAAACTTACGTTTATTTATATATACAATCCTAAATTTCACTCTACCGACGGGACTTGAACCCGCGCCTCCAGGGAACATTTTATTTTAAGTCAATAAAGAAAAAATAAAATAGACATACTCTCCAGGCAATCCAACATTATCTTTGGGCATCCATCGTCAAACAGATCACAGTCAATGTCAGCGGAAAGCAAGGCGTTTAAAGATGCGAGGGAGCGCGGAATGGATTATTTAGAGCGTGCCACGGTGCGGCAACTAGGGACGGCAAACAAATTGTGACGTCTACTAGTTGTCAGGGACAAAAATTGACCCTTTAATTTATATAAAAATTATTCACATCAATATTAGCTGATGCCTCTGTCGTTTGACCTCCAATGAGTTGTATCCCAGTGATCCTAGTAGAAATTTTGTGGGATGCCCAGGCGCTGTACCAATTCCACTACAGTACAAAACTACTGAATTATATTTAACCAATTATGCATTGGTATGTACTTTAAGGTTTAAGCACATGGTAATATGAATGAAGAAATTAAAGACTAATCAAAATATGAATGATGACGACTATCAACAGCACCGCTCGCACGCTGAAAAACCATTACTTACACATGTTGATAGCACTTTAACTATCTCATATGCGTTAATAAACATTTAAATACGATATTTAACAACCAATGCGCAGTAACATCAGAACAACCGAGTGTAAACTCAACTTGAGCAGCTAATGGGTTGAGAAGCCGGTTAATTGCCGACGCATAAAGCGAGATTGCTCGTAAATGCTTTGAGGGCTCTAATGCTTCTGGTTGTATTTGGAATGCAAGGATTTATGCAAACTGGAGACGGAAATGCTCTTGTAAAGTCCTGTTGTTTTCATTTTTATTCGAAGTCAGCACTTATAGTTACAACAGTGAATTCATGGACACTATCGTTTTCGGTATTTTTATCAGATACACATTGAAGATTTTGCTATAATCCCATTAATAACCAATAAATAACATTAATTAAATATCGACCTTGTAACCCTTTTCAGTTTGTTCGTTGATAATTTTCTTCTATTTTAAGTTTATCTCTATCTACGTACTAGTACATAAGTGCAAGATATCGAAGTAGTCCATTATTAATCGCCTAAATATATCTTATTAAGTAACGCATCTTGAAATATAATTTGACAGGTCGTTCCTGGACTCCGTACTTAGGATATTCTGTGTCATGGAGATCATCAGAGGCGTATTCAAGAATAATTCAAAGTATCTAATTCGTCACGCTGAAGTCGCTATCACTCATTCTCTAAATGCTAAGAAAAATATATTCACCTGCGAAGCAAAAAGAATAAATCGAATATTTTACGAACTGAGAATTATAAACTCAATTTATACACGTTTTTGCTGAACAAATAGATTTAAACTTACTTTATGAGGATGGTACATTCGTATGATCGCAAATCCCTCATTTTCGTGCGCATTATGTAAATAAACTCGCTCGAAAGTGCTTTGAAAAATTTATAACTTTGGTTTTTATTTTATGATCCTCGTTTCATGTATTTTATTGTACTCGAGGGGCTCAGAAAATACCTTCAAATGGCGACGGGTAACGTAGTGAAATTCAGCTTGAGAGCGAGTGTGGTTTATATTCCTAAGACAAGTTGGTCTATAAACGTTGCAAAGTAGGTTTAATATGAGCACAGAATACGGAAAACGAATTCAACAGATAGGCCATTTTATGAGCGATAGGTATCGGTATAGATAAATTATGTCTGGTGACTACTCTCCAGTATTTTTTATTGGTTTGTGATCGCCTACCTAAAAAAAAGTTAAGGTACGGCCACACCGCGGCGTCCTGCGATCTCTGGGCACGGTCTCAGTACTTTTCAATTGTTTTCTGATCGCGTTTGGTGTGAACCAGTCGGTACAAATACGACTGCGCTATCAGATCGCGCAGGACGCTGTGGTGTGTCCGTACCTTTCTCGCTGATATTCGATCTTGTTCTATATTAAAGCCTTACATGGTAGTACATAAAGAACGATTTACTTATAGTAAAACATAATAAATATCCACATAAACTCATATACAATACTCATTTCTTATAAAAGTTATTTTCAGTTAAAATATTATTTCCCTTGCGTAAAAGCCTTTATTTCGCCAACAAACTGTCCGTGCCACTAAACTATTGACTTGAAAAACTATCTCGAAAAGTAACATAAATTGACAAGGGTCTTGCCTGAATCCTACTAAGGAAGAATAATATGGTAACGTTGAAACCTTATGTAGTTGAAATAAGGTTCCAAGTGGTTCATCGAGAAAATGTACAGCCTTTTCGTAGAGCGATATCGTGAACTCTGTGACGACCTTTGATGTTGAACTTGGAACGTATCATAACTGAATGAAGGTACTGTAGTTTTTCAAACAGTAGGCCATCTTTATGCTTTTAATTGGCTACATAGACAGAAGGATCCTACTAAATTCGATTTAATAAAGTTTTTTAGTGTTCCATACCCAAATGGTGCCAGCGGAATCCTATTATTATATTTCAGGTTTTGTACAACCATAAACACAATTAACAATAACAATAACATAACAATAAACACATTGTTTTATTACATCATACACCTCCCTGCACTAGGAAACCCTGTGTCGCGGAGGATTTTACAAACATACAAATCACAGACACAGTTATACCAAGACCGGGAACAATCGTCTGTGGATCACACAGAGAATTAATAATCCTGTGTGGGAATTAAACTCACGACCTACGATTTCGTGGACAGGCTCACTAGCCACTGGACAAACTGGTCAGTTAAAACGTTCCTCAAAAATTATAGGGAGTCACTGTCACCCATGGGAAGATCATTGATGCATTCAGGAGTGGACTTCATGCCGTAGGCTTAGATCTTAATCTACCGTACATGAGATTATTGGGTGATGCTAAATGGGTCATCGCTGGTGGTAGGATTCTGCCGTGGCTCGCACCCCTCACCTAACAAAGATATGTTACCAATTGGTTCGGCGAGTTCAAAGTCATAGACAGCGGTTTCGATGAAAACATTTGACAAACGCGACAGCGGTGACGTCATCGAAGTTCGTTCGTTTTCGCGCCATTATATCAACTATGACCACAAAACCGCATGTTTGTGCAATAACTGCAAATATTGCATATTCTCTATTATAAGTAACCCTGAAAATTTTTATTAACCGACTTCACAAAAAAGGAAGAGGTTCTCAATTCGTCTGTATGTTTTTTTTTTTTTTTGTGTATGTTACGCGATTTCTCCGTCAATTGTGAAAGGATTCAAATGATTTTTTTTTAATAGGTAGGATACGTTTCCGAGGTGGTCCCATTTTAATTTTATTGGTATCTGATTAGTATCTCCAGAGATATGGAGATAAATACCTCAAACATAGGAGAATGTACTGGTTTTAGCAGAAGAGTCCCAAGAAAATTATACACAATGGAGGTTGCTATTGCATATACTTTTGAAGACTAAAAAATATGACCTTGAATAATATTTCTACATCTTTCTTCTCGTTGATTTTGGTTTTTGACAGATATTCTTACGGTAACTTTGAGCGAGATAGAAATTAAGGCGGGGATAATTTTTTTTTTTTAATATCTTATAGGCTAGCATTTGACCACTATCACCTGTTGCTAAGTGATGATGCGGTCGAAGACAGAGAAGTGGACTAGAATGTGAACTGGCTCTCAAGGATAGCTGCCGGAACACTTTAGATGTTTCACGACAGATTTTCTAACTTGAGGGTGGTAGCTGGCCAGGCGGACACTACATATGTCCTACCACTATGCGGGGGTTGTTGGTTTCTTAACGATGTTTTCCTTTACCGGAGGGCCACTGTGAGAAGCGCACATATATTTTTCGATAGAAAAATTCATTGGTGCACGGCGGTTTGAACTCGGTACCACGGCAGCCGACCGTTCTCCCAATTACGCCACCGGGCCCTCAATAAGTAAGGTATTAATAATTATATAAACATATAAATAATTTGTCTTCACACGAATGTTCTACCGGGCAAAGTCTTGTTAGTATGCAAACTTTATTAAACATACCCTAGAACATACCTAATATTTTTTGACATGACATGACGTTTGGCGTCGATGGCGGCCATTTCAGTCCCGCGACACTGCATACATAATTAAATAACTCAGAATTATGAACGTACTTTGTACCAATCAATACTGCAAAAAAAAAATTATAAGCATAATACCACAGATTATATAATAGTTACTTCGTAAATAATACTTTCCGTTGTAAGGTTGGCTACACAGTGCTTTCATAATTCGTGTATCAACAATATAGGGAAGTGCCTCTTATAACGTAGTAGAGTGATCCTGTACTCTGTTGTCGATATGGCGGCAATTAATGTTAATAATCGCAAATAATACTTTTTAATATTCATTTTGGAATACAACTAGTCCGTGTTATAAAAGTATTTGGAATTATTGTGATAAAATAGACAATTAATTATCGTGTGTATCAGATGCTTTAATTGCACAGGGCCATTTTGGAAATTGTCATTTGATACCTTGATGACATCATTATTACTAGTGAATATTTTCACTTTAGCGCGGCATTTAAAGTCAAATTTTTTAGGGTTCCGAACCCAAAGGGTACCAAATGAACACTATCTGAGACTTTGTTTTCCGTTCGTCCGTCCGTCCGTCAGTGTGTCTATATGTGCGCACTTTACAGATCTGTATCTTCTTAACCGTTATTATAGGTACATACTTTAAATTTTCAAAAAGTATATATCCGTCAGTGTATAACGGCCCGGACACGAAATTTAATAGATGCATGTAATTTAATTCAAACTTGTTTTGCGCTAAAAAGGGTAAAATAATTTATTTTTCAAAAAAATAAAACCGACTTCATAACCACAAACAGGCACTCAAAAGCGAAAAATAAATTACTTTAAATTATTATAAGCGCTACCCATTTATCTATTTGAAGTCGGTGCCAGCCAAGTCTATTGGATAGTAGATAGATACTATGTATGTAGTAGAAGTAAGTAGGTACATGTAGGTTAGTAAGAAGGTAGATACATGTAGGTATTATCTATCTACTACCTATTAGACTTGGCTGGCACCGACTTCAAATAGATAAATGGGTAGCGCTTATAATAATTTAAAGTAATTTATTTACCGCTGTTGAGTGCCTGTTTGTGGTTATGAAGTCGGTTTAACTTTTTTGAAAAATAAATTATGAATATAATAATAGGGTTAAGTTGTACCTAATACTGAATTTGAATCTAAAGCTAACTTGCTTCCTTCTACGACATAATAGATGCAATCCAATATTCTCGTAACTATAATTTTCTAATGAATCTGAAGTTATGTCTACAGTTTTAAGCTACCATTTTAGCATAATCTGCCAAGCCACTTGCCCAGGAAAACGAACATTGGTTTTCAATATTTCTTTAATTTGGATTTTAATCCTACTATCGGTACTACAAAATGGTCTGTCTACTAATAGTTAATGGAAGATTTTTTTAGATTCTATTTCTGAAGATTACTTCAGAAATAGAATCTTCTATCTACAAGAATCCTCAATATTTTAAAAGAAGCTAAGAAGACGCTCGATTAAGCTACCTATATAAATAAAAAAAATGCATCAAAATCGGCCTATAAGTTTAGGAGCTACAAAACAACAAACAGACACATAGACGGACAAGTAAAAAAAAAAAAAATTTTTAAGTTTAATGTCTGACTTGTCAAAAAATTATTTTATTTTTTTAGACAAGTCAAACATTAAACATCAATAGCTTGTAATTCATGCAGTAATAATTTAATGAAATGAAATTAACGTTTTATAATCCATATTTTTCAAATCATATCCATTAAATTAAATGTTAAATATGTTTTTAAAACACCCAAATGTAGATAAAATGTTATTTGCCCGCCTTCCTGTCCTTCGTAACGAATTGGGCCAACATTCAGGTAAATATATTTATGAAAATGAAGGGACATCCGTCCGTTGAGCCCGGATTATGCTTGACCGGTTTTCGAGCTGGACACAAACATTTCAAAATATTGCGTTGATACATTATGTACCTAAAGTTCTTTGTTGTGTTTTAGCACGGATTTAAGTAAGTACTTATGCTATGTATTTTAGTTTTAAAGGGGTTTTTACATATTACCGTCATATTTCAACAAATTAACAGAGAACAATATTAAACTATACAAAACTTTTCTCTCAATTATTCCATCTATTGATGAAAACGGCATATAAATCCGTTGCATTATTTAAAAGATCTAGCTTACAGAGGAACAGACGTGGTCTAGCTTACAGAGGACATTACGAGTACTTTGTTTAATACTATGAAGACTAGTCGGAACAATTTTGAATTTTACAAATAGGTACAAAGGATTTTTAACTTTAACAACATTTGTGATTAAAAGTCACAACGTGAGTCAGGAGCTAAAGCTAGCAGCTCAATAAAGATGAAAATATTGCAAGCATTAATTTGACGCCATGGCTCACCTGCTCGAAATGTGAGATTTAATTGAGCTAAGCAATATTAATTGTAATAACTTTGCTTGTAGACTCCATTCCACATTCCACTCGTTTAGCTTACTTAAATTGAATTTGGTTGACATTGAATGATGAACCGTTTCATGTTTTTATTTATACTGCATGCGTTTTTGTAAACATATCATATGTCGTGGAACAATTCAATTCATAGACGTAATATAAAAAGAAGGTGCACTGCAGATATTTTGACAAGTTCAATTTAACTCGTATGCTTTAACTATAAGTCTGTAATTGCTTTGTAAAACAAAATGGCCCAATTGAGAGACACCCGGGTGGGAGTGTGTCCTTGTCTAACAACCTGCTAGTCCTATATATATATATATATAAGTTGTCTATACAAAAGAAAGGGACAAACTCCGTTCAAGGTCGTTCTTATGGGGGCCGGTGTACGCGATCAAGTTTAATATGTCTGTTACATCTGTGGTTTAATTTTAATCTTACTATACCGAATAAAGAAACTCTGCTCTACAGTAGCTGTTGCTTGTTTTTACCGTAGACAGAGAAAAAAATAGACCGCGGGTAGCTCCGTCTCCTTCCCACATGAAATAGGATATACTATGAAGTTATTCCATAATTTCATCGTACCGACGGGACTTGAACCCGCAACCTCCGGAATAACATGTTCCGGTGCTTTGCCAATTAAGCCACGGTGCGAAGTATCGTTACGACGAAATTAGTGGATTGCATTTTGTTAACCCAATTATGCATTGGTGGCGCCATCTATGACTACTTATTACGTAAGTTAATCATTCGGAAGAATACATTACAGTTTTCAAATCCGACGAGAGATGTTGCACTGCGTAAATCAAATATTATGTTTCTTTTAAGTGTTTCACACTTTATATTTTTGTAAATTGTTAAACACAATCCAAAATTTCATCGTACCGACGGGACTTGAACCCGCAACCTCCGGAATAACATGTTCCGGTGCTTTGCCAATTAAGCCACGGTGCGAAGTATCGTTACGACGAAATTAGTGGATTGCATTTTGTTAACCCAATTATGCATTGGTGGCGCCATCTATGACTACTTATTACGTAAGTTAATCATTCGGAAGAATACATTACAGTTTTCAAATCCGACGAGAGATGTTGCACTTACGTTAAACTTACGTAATAAGTAGTCATAGATGGCGCCACCAATGCATAATTGGGTTAACAAAATGCAATCCACTAATTTCGTCGTAACGATACTTCGCACCGTGGCTTAATTGGCAAAGCACCGGAACATGTTATTCCGGAGGTTGCGGGTTCAAGTCCCGTCGGTACGATGAAATTTTGGATTGTGTTTAACAATTTACAAAAATATAAAGTGTGAAACACTTAAAAGAAACATAATATTTGATTTACGCAGTGCAACATCTCTCGTCGGATTTGAAAACTGTAATGTATTCTTCCGAATGATTAACTTACGTAATAAGTAGTCATAGATGGCGCCACCAATGCATAATTGGGTTAACAAAATGCAATCCACTAATTTCGTCGTAACGATACTTCGCACCGTGGCTTAATTGGCAAAGCACCGGAACATGTTATTCCGGAGGTTGCGGGTTCAAGTCCCGTCGGTACGATGAAATTTTGGATTGTGTTTAACAATTTACAAAAATATAAAGTGTGAAACACTTAAAAGAAACATAATATTTAAGTTATTCCATGTAACGGAAAAGGACAAAGCTATAATATTTCCCTCTCTCAGTGCGTGCTGGTCTTTACAGGGTCAGTAACGTTGTTAGCCGTTCATAGCTCAACAAATTTTGACCTTTATTGCTATGTATCACTGGGTTCTAAATACATATATGATTATGTTACAATCTTCTATCTCATGTGGCCACGCTACCCAAATCTCTATAGTTTTATCCCTCTACGGTTTTTACCCATATTTTACAGAAGGGTTACGATATTGACCGGTATGTATGTATGTTAATTTGTTTCCTCATAACTTCTTGGCTTCTTATCATAATTTGACAAATGAGGTATCATTTGTACTATTCATTATTCTGTGGTATCGTTATTAGCGTCTTGATTGCTCGCTGGTTAAAGAATATGGTGTCACAATAATGTTTATGTTGTTATTGTTTAACATTAACATTAAATATGGCGCCCTCCTAGAAGAATAAAGTCATGCACAAAAACATTAAAAAAAATGTTTTACCTTAATTTAATACATGTACTACCTTTAACGTAACATGTCAATAAGTTTACCATTATAGGGTAGTCTCTAAAAGTCGTGAGTGAATTTGACGTAGTATGTAATTACGTTCGCCCTTGATACCTAAGTAGATGTAATTATCCAATTACGCTGGATTAATCAATGTGTATAGGCGCTTTCATCTTTTTCGTTAAGCTCTACTTAAATACTCTTAAGTATTCGGATAAGAAAGTACGAGTACTTTTGGTAAGACATGAGTATATTCTTAACCTCTAAATGTTTTTGTTAATCGGTTTTCCTAATCCCCATTTGTAAGCCATTATGTCCCGACTGTTAAAGTCTCTATATTCCATATAACAATGTATAATTTATTTTATGAGTGTATCGACCGAGAAAGAATTTAAATAGTATAGTTTTTTGATATCCCTAAACAGAAGTCTAAACTACTAGACTTACTTGTTTTTTTCTTTTCAGTTCGTTTTCTCACTCACTTCACTTTTTGCGCTGTCGGGTTTTTTGATTTTTTAATTTAATGTTTTATTTTACACTTTTTAGTTAAGTAAAGGATGGCAAATTCCGATATTCTCATTTCATTCAGAGAGTTGATGTCAAGTGGATTATTGAGTAGTTTCCGGGGATCTAAACTACTCATTACTAGTCCATCTAAAGATCTTACCCGGCTCGATGCTACATAGGCTTGACCTTTCGCAAAAATGCGTGAACTTAAGTCGACCACAGCTTTGTCTAAGGTAATTGTAATTTATGGACAGTAGTTTATGGACAGTTACACCCCAACATAATATCAACGGTAACATTTTCCCTTTTTAAGCTTACGTACTATTAAATGACTATACCAAAAGGAAGAGGTTGTTTGTTACCTCAGAACTCCATCAATTCTTAACCGATTTGGAAAATTCTTTTTTTGTTTGAGTTAATATGATTTTCGTTTGGTCTCATTGTAATTTTATTGAGATCTGATAAGTAACTTCAGAGATAAGCACCGCAAACTTGTTACTGAAAGTGACTAACGCGGCATGTAAAATCGTTTTTTTTTCATTTGTACGATCATAAATTATTTGTTATAAATATATTTTGAATCTTCATTTTAAGACCTTTAATTCGATAGCCCACTCGATAGGTTTTGAAAAAACAAAATTTTTTTGAACCCCTAATTTTGCCGTCTGTAATCCGCCATTTAGAATTTTTAAATTTTTTATGTTTCCTTTGACACTCGCGCTAGCATGGCGAATCTATTGACGTGCCAATTATCAAAATCGGCCCACGCGTTTGGTCTCTAGTATGCCACAAAGGAACAAACATACATACATACATACATATATAGACTGATAAACACATTACCTCTCCTTTGCGTCGCGCAGTCGGGTAAAAATGGAATCCTTGCAGGACTTTGTTGTCCGTCTGTATGTCCGTTTGTCAAGACACAAAAGAATGCACATAGAGACACATGCACATGAGAATCCGTTGGTCCACGGTGGTACTTGTAGTTAGGCTGGATATCAGAATAGCAGGACATTTTTTTAATGATATAAGGTAACAGGACAAGCACGACGCTTGCCTGATGGTAAGCGATAACGTCTACCTATTACAGATACAGTGGTATACAAAATTCTGGACTGCCAGAATTTTGCATTTCACCGCACTGCTCCTGTTACCTTGAGACATAAAGCTGTTGAGTCTCACATTCCCTGCAATTTCACTGGACATCGCTCATGTTTGGTATTTTTAGCACAAACTGATAAAATGTACTTTTGCACTCAGATTTCGAATAAACAGATTTTTTCGCAGTTGTAAGATGATAAGTTTCTTGACACAGTAATTAAACATAGTTTTATAAAGTTAATGAAAATATCTACAAGTACCTCCGTACCTTTCGTGTCGAATCAAATAAAATTCAGTTTTGCTTGTGACTTCCGGCATTATATCACTTGATCGTACTTTTACGATGTTATAAAAAGATTGTGGTAGAATTATTAATAGATACCGCACTGACAGTAATAAAATAGAGGATATAGGAAATCAAAATAGAAATTTTATTTGTTCAGACTCAGTGGTGTGGTAATAATATATCGATAAAGGGGAAATATAAACTACGGTTATAATATTTATATATATTGAATGTTGTGTCTGAGAGGTTCTTTTTAATCCCTGACGTAGACGTCTGTGTTTATGTGTGTGTATGTGTTATCGTAGCTCCCAAACGGATGAACCAAGTTTTAATGTTAGCTCTCTGTAACTTTGGTTAAGCTCATATCAGCTTAGTTCATATTTCAATTACCACAGATAGAATTTGAAAAGATTGCTATACTGATGACAAAACATCTACTGGTCATTATGTAACCTCATTTTCAACCGACTTCCAAAATGGAGGAGGTTCTCAATTTGTCAAAATGTATGTTTTTTTTGTATGTATGTTACGCGATTATAACTCTGTCAATTGTTAACCGATTCGAATAATTCTTTTTTTAATCAGTAGAGTACATTTTCGAGGTGGTTCCATTGCAATTTAATTGAGATCTGATAAGTATCTCTAGAGATATGACGATAAACGTCTCAAACTTGCTACTAAAACTGACTCGCGGGGCATGGCACTGGGTTGTTTTCGTTTTTAAACTATTTTTATTTTCTACTTTATTACCTGGGTTTATTGCAAGATATCTTTCAACCAACGGCTGTGCCAGAACCTAAAAAATGCACGCGTTTCCTTCAGCTGACACGATACTCACCTCGAGTCGACTATTAGCGTGGAATAAATAAAACATCACCCCACACTTTTACATCATACAGTATAGTCTAATTGACCTTCTGTAACGAAAAAATCAATAGCAATACAAAATTGATGAACCAATAAAACATCGCCACGTGTCAGAACAAACCTTAATAGTTATAACCTACTTTTTTTGGGTAAAGCAAACAATCCATCATGGGAACCGTGAATTTTTCATTGCAATACGGAAATAGCAGTACGACTAATGGGCGCAAAGGCTTCAAACTATTTGTGGTGTTCCGTATCCGCCGTGGCATTTTGTTTCATAAAGAATGGAATGACGTTTCAGACACGCTAAAAACGGAGTCTAGCTTTGTTCAGGTTATTTTGCTTGTTATTTCTGTAAAGGTTATTAGAGATGAATTAGGCTTAGAGGCAGCACTGTTATATATGAATTTCGATTACTTTCATATGTATAGAGAAATGTTAATTTCAATAGTAAAAAATAGTAGAGTAAAACTTTGAGCGTGGTATAGGAAAATCAGATTTTATTAAATTTTCAAACAAAATTTTGGTAAACACACTTTAATTCAAAGCTTTAAAAGCAAAGTTCACTCTGTTTTAGCGTCTTTAAGAAAATTATAATAAGTGCGAAATAATATATAGGTTGATGTGAAAGAAATACACAAAAGTGATTTTTTAATTAGGATCATAAACGAGGTTTTAAAGTATTTATCATCCAATTGTTTCCACTCTTTACTTTACATTCTCTTAAGGCCGCAAGCGACACCGACTCAGCTCTTCAATACCTACTCTACTAAAAAACCGACTTCACATGCCACGCGAGTCAGTTTCAGTTGCAAGTTTAAGATTTTTATCGCCATATTTTCTGATGATACTCGTCAGATCTTGATAAAATTTACAAAAGAAGTGGTTCTTTTGTAAATTTTACACACCTACTCATGAATATTTAAAATGGGTTCATTTACAGTGACAAGTTTGAGGTGTTAATCTTCATATCTATGTATATACTCATCATTATCAGCCGGTATCAGTCCACTGCTGGACGTAGGCCTCCCCCAAGACACGCCACTGAGCCCGATCTTTGGCTCTTTGTTTCTAGTCCCTGCCTACCGCTTTGCGTATGTCGTCGCTCCACCTGGGGTGGAAGTTTACATTGATAGCGATGCGTCCTGTCATCGCAAACGTCTGCTAGAATGAGATGCAGCTAGACAGTTGTTATCTGCATCTCATTTTGTATCCACGATTATCGGTCGAAATTCATCGCTATTCATGTAGAGACTACCGGCCCTGGTCACAGTGCGTCCAACGCTACGTTTGCCGATTTGCAGTCTCCACTCTAGAACCAGTCTGCCCCAACGGTTATCGGTCCTACGGCAGATTTTCATTAGATCTTAATGAATATAATGAGATAATCGTGAAGATATACTTTACCAATTAAAAACACAATTTGCGGATTAATCGCGGAACAAACATACAAATAAGAAACGAAAACAAATTGAGATCCTCCTCCTGTTTGGAATTGGGTTGAAAATAAAAACATTTGTAGAACACTATGTATTACTATCACGTTAGCTTACATTAGCACCACGCTTATAAAATATAATTAAGTAAGTTTTTATAAGCTAACGTAGATTATTTTTTTAATAAGCTTCTTTCTTCCTTAGGCTGATCTATTTCTTATGGCAAACAAAGGAAATAAAACCAACTATATTATCTATTTATTTTTTTTATTTTATCGTGATAGTAAATAGACGCAAGGATGTAAATAGTAATTGTACAATATAATTCAATAATTTTATAATATAACATTAGAATTATGAGCATTTAATTAAGTATATTCATCCATTAGATATGTACACCGTTAGTTAGTAAATTATTTTACGCACACTAATATTTTATAAAAGCTACCACTTAAGGTGTCATTATTACCATATAAGTCATTATATTACTTTGATAGTATTAATTGGATTCTACGAAAATAATACGACTACCTAAAATTTACACACAAATATAAAAAAAGTTTAGCTAACTTTAATAGTAATACTACTAAATAATCACTTTCAAACTTTTATACAATTAATGAATGTTTTAATGAAATTGGGTCTTATTGTTTGTAATTTACACACGCAACTTATAGGATGGTCAAAATTCCTATAAATAATGTTTAATATTTTAATGGTCTTTTTGTATGTTATTATCAAAACCACGAATATCCAAAGACAAAATGTGTGACTTTAAGGTCAACACACCGCGACGTCCTGCGTGCGCATTTAGGTGGCGATTAGATAGCGCAGTAGTATTTGTACCTACTTGTTCATACCAAACGCGATCTACGGCGATCAGAAAACAATAGAAAATCAGATTGCGAACGCGCACGTGGACGCAGGACGCCGCGGTGTGGTCGTAAAGACTGTTATTTTTTTTCTTTCAGTAGGTAAATCCTTTTCAGAATTTAACGCAAAAATATCTAATATTGTATGCATTGAAATAACTCGAAAAGAACTCTTTGATTCGTGAAAAGAATAAGATGCTAGTACAATAGGTTGTATGAATATGCTTGTCATATTTGAGAGATAAGTGATGATGAAGGTTCAACATGTGTGGCAGTTTCTGTGGCAGGAGATATGTGGAGAAGAATAATGTAGGAGTAAGTGTTTACATGATTTTTTTTAAATCGCTTGGTCTTTAATAATGTGTTATCAACTGAACATATAAGATGGTACCACTTAACTTAACCGACTTCAAAAAAAGGAGGAGGTTTCTCAATTCGACCGTATATATATATATATTTTTTTTTAAATGTTTGTTCGGGGATAACTTCATCATTTATGCACCGATTTTGATTATTCTTTTTTTGTTCGAAAGGAGATATCCCAAGTGTGGTACCATGGTAATTTTATCGAGGTCTGATAAGTATCTCCAGAGATATTGAGATAAACATCTCAAAATTGGTACTGAAAATGAACATTGAAGTCGGTTCTTTTTTAGTTTTTAAACGATATTATTACTCTATGCACTGTTGATATTAAGGCTCTATCTAAATTCAACGGACCATCTACAGCAAAACATTCTAATGTCAATATTATTTTGTTGGATGGAACACGATGGCGCAATATGGTCGTATTAGTATCTCAATGGCAAGAAAAAAATTCGTTTTTTTTAGAATAAGACGTAAGCCAATTTATTTATCATGACAATAGGTTTTAAAGCATTAACTATATCGTTCCATTTACGATAACAGTAGAAACTGGCCGTCTACTTCCATCTAAAGACCCTTCTTATGTTATTAGTTAAACTGAACTATAATTAAAACTCTTAAACAACGACAGGACTGTCACGCGTGTAAACAAGACAAAGCAGTTGAAATTAATTTATTAGTAATGCTAATATTTATAAACATGAAGACATTTTAGGCTTGTAACAACGCTGACGTACCGGTCAATACTTAGCTCTTTGTTATAAAACTATTTGCATATTATTACTCGTACATTTAACATATTGAATGGATATTAAAACTGTGGATATCACACGTTCAAAGATTTTTCAATAGATACTGTCTTAAGATATATTTTGTTACTTTACTTACTTAGTAGATAACTTATTACTAACAAACTGAATTATATTAATTTTATTAGTTATAAATACAGATAACTTGATTTAACACATTAAAAATCATAGATTAATTAAGAATCATGATTACTACTAAAACATCTTAAACGTTACACTTTTTGTGTATAAAATATCTCAGGTTAAAATTTTACTAAACAAATAAAATTTAATTAAAAAATAACTTTAAGTTCCAAACCGTACTATACTCAAACATTCTATGCAGTACATTCTTTAAGATTAATACTTGTGATAACTTCATCTGAATAGAAAGCGAGATTGAATTTATGCAAGTGACAAGTTTTCCTCGGATGCGTCTAGCTATCCTTAGGGTGTGTTCACATTGGTAAGCTATGAACTGATTGACAGTAATGTACGATGTATTAGCTAATAAGGAAGAAAAAAAAATTGCATTTTAGGTACCTAATTTAATATATAACCGGTACTGCAATGTTTTTATTTTATAAAATAAAGATTTTCTACAAGAAATTTAATTTCGAAGATATGTGAAAGGGGAACGTATTTCAAAACACCTATAGTATCTAGTAACGTGTGCACTGTTTGTAGAAATAATTCGGTTATTATCATTAATAAGCTACCAGCAAAAGAGTATCTTATGCGATTGGAAATGTTTGAATAAAGAGCTATTAACGAGGAGCCCGGACCTTCAAATGACCTATCAACCTCAATAGTTCAATTTTTTTATGACTTTTTTGACCTGAAAACAAGGAAACTGTTTGGGATGTTTTTTTTTGCTTGCAGTCTTTCCATGGATTAGTAAAGTAGTTTCTAGTTGATAGCTTTCAGTGTGACCGCGCGCTTATTTGACAGGCTAGATCTCTATTAGAATAGCTTTACTGGATATAAGGTTGGTATTAAAGGAATATGTATTTTACGACAAATGTCTATGTCCAACTTGAATAGTTGACGTTGAATAGATTTATTTTACATCAAAGTAAGAGGGGTATTTTCAACTAGGGTTTGCATTATATGCCGCAGTATTTTTTGCCCCGCGGCAAAAAACTTATAGTACACGCTTATTTTATAGAGATTTGAAGTATTTCAGTGCTACGACAATATACACATAGGTATATAATAGCTTCTAATAATCATTATTTATTGGGTGTTCACATTATTTTTATTAGTTATTTCACAAAATAATAAATCAATTTACGTAATTTATATGTACGAAAATAAATGATCATGCTATGAAAAATATTAATTGACATTTTTATACAAATAATTATTACGTGTATCTGCAAAACCTATAGGTAGAGAATTTCGATTGAATTAATATCTAAAAACATAAAATTGGCAAAAAACTACGTGGGCGGAGTTCAAAGGACTATATACTCTAATATTCTAGTAACTAGTACATATCATATATTTTAAGATATTTACACACATTTTTACTTAGAATTGGTAACGTGTATACCATTATTTTTGCGAATTCAAATCTTATTTTCTAGAACACCATGTGCATAATACATTCATTGGACCAAAATTCAACCTTCAAATCATGCCATGTCTCTACTTCTAGAAAATTCATACTATATTATTAAGAATCGAATTATTACTAACCAATGCGAAATATACTGCTCTTAGCGATTTAATTTCTATGCCTCTAATATTATTAATTATATCAAAGTGTATTAGCAACTAAAATCAATAAATTTTCTAAGACACCGCATATTATTATACAATTTAAAAAAATACTTATGTTAAAATTGCTTATAAGAATATAATAGACACTTCACTCGTAATCAGTAAATGTTAAAAGTGGCACTGTTACTTATAAATAGATTTATTGTGCAGTTCTTAAATACTAGAAGTGAATTTTATCTATAGCAACACTCAAAAACTCGGTTAAGTATAGGTAATGTAATATCAATGCAAAACACACCAACGTTAAGAAGTTGTATGGTCCCTCATCAAGACACACTTGAAATAGACGAGTCAGCAAAAGTCTTGTCAGCGCTGAAGAGTTTTTGGAATCTCATACACGTTATACACACACACCAAGAGATACACTATATCACAAAGGAAGTCCCGTGCAAAGAGGAGTCTAATCGTCAGAGTACTCGTAAAGGCTTTGTGCAGGGCTAGGCCATGGCGGCCTCACCTTTTCCAGCACGTATTTCAGCTGGAAACCGGTATGAAAATGCTACAGATACTCATCTATTTGGTCATAGTCTTCGTCTGGAGGGGAAGGGCCTGACACTGACAAGATCGGCAGACCGAAATGTCTGACAGTTTCGATGCTCCCACTGTCGTCGGATTTGCTGAATTCCTCGTTAATGGTATCCTCTCGAGGTTTCACCCTACACAGTCGTTCTGAAGAGTCACTCAACGTTGTGAGGGGTATATTGTCTGCTGACCTGAAAAAAAATATTAGTTAGACAATTTACTTATTATATAGTTACTGAAGATAAGGTTAGTATGAGCTATCCTAAGTTTTATTTCTGTAATATAAGATTCGATGATAAGCGTTTAAGTAATACTGACAATGCGATCTACGACATAACTCGCTTGGCTTAAAGCAGCCCGTCTTTCGTTTTGAGAAGGCTTTTGTTTAATACTGACTTTAATTTACGAGCAGCAAAAAGGTTAAAGGCGGTCTAAGATCAATTCGTGCTTGTCTGGATATTTTTTGTAAAACCTGCTATAAAACTATTATTTTTGTCTTTTTACCTAGCTTTTCGACACAGCTTCGACTGCGAGCCGTGTCTTCTCAGGAACTCGCCAGCGTCGAAGCCAGCGAAGCCAGTAGGTTCTGCTGATACAAATATAGCAGAGTTGACGCGCGGCCGACTGCATCGCGCCAGTAATCGCTCCTCGCACTCCAAACTTTGAGTGTGCGTGTGCGACCAACGCAAATGCTGAAACAAACATGACTTTAAATATATGTTGGAACCTTTTCTTTGCATCTGCAAAGACACATGTCTCCGGAGTCCACCTTAATTCTACACAAAAAATCGTGATTAGTGCAAAAGTATTATATGAGGTATAGTATTATATTCAGAACACAGAATTTGCTACCAGCATGATATTTAAATATTCGAATTTATGATTGCATATCTTGGTAGAGCACTACGTCCAGTAGTGGACAGACACCTGCTGATATGATAACGATGGTCATATTCGAAAGTATACAATACAGAAAATATTGAAATATCTTGTCCCAGTCTTCCAGGATAGAACGTCTAAATGGAGGTGCCAGGAGTGCTGTAATGTTACATATATGCTACATCAGCACGAAGTATCAAACCTGCAAATTGTGAATTGCTATCAAGCTACATTTCCGTATTTGTAGTGAAATATACCTGTCGGTTTCGGTGATAGTGTATTTTATTGTACCTTTATTTAAATTTTTTTTTTTTGGTTTATACAATATTATATATCTTTGAAGAAAGACTTGAAACTTTATTTAAAATTGCCAGCACTAAACTGATACATTAAACACTATAATATTGTCAAAATATTTGTCAATTGGAACTTGTAACCTCTAATATTACTGTCCGGTATTTGAAGTGGAACAAAACCAAGACTGATGATCTCTTGGATTCTTCAACCTCAAATGCCAGAAAATAATTGTGACGTCTTTGTGCTTGAATAAAATACTATACTTTTCAAGCAAATTAAGTGAAGTGTGTTCCCTATACTCAGTACATGGAAATTATATGGCATAGAAATTTTTAAATAATATGGTTTACATTTTTTTTTTTCTTTATTACAAGATCCACAGATCTTATAAAACATAGATTGGCTTATATACTATTACTTACATCTAATAACGGATTTACTTTATATAATTTATTTCAAATAGAGAGCAGAGGTATTATATATAGATACATGTATATTTATATAAATTTACTATGTTTATGCGTGTGTGTGTGTGTGTGTGTGTGCGTGTAGGGTGTTTGTGTGCTTGTGTGTAACCTACTTATCTGTTAATATATTAGTCACAAGTTTTTTAAATTGTTGTATATTATTATTGAACAGGTCGATTGAGCTAAACTGTTCATTAAACGTTTTTTGTGTTCTGTAAATAATTGAGTTTTGATAATAATTAGTGTGCGAGCGCGGGAGGTCGAAAAAAGGACTACTTCTTGTGCTTCTTTTGCGAACTGCTGGGACCTGCAGTCTCAGATAGTTTTCTAGAAGCTCAGTACTGTTTATCATTCCAACACAGTTTTTATAAAGAAACATCATATCTAAGAGTGTCCGTCTGTCACGTAAGCTTAGGATGTTATGGATTTTGCAAGATTCATTATAGTCATCATACATACGATGTGAGCGGTAATTAAAATGATTTATGAATTTAGTTTGTATTCTTTCAAGATCGTGTGTGTATTTTACGTAATGTGGGTTCCAGATATTTGAACAGTATTCTAGAATGCTTCTGACAAAGGCAAAATACAATACTTTAAGGCACATAATATCGGAAAAGGGTTTGCTGACACGTAAAATAAAGCCTAGATTTTTATATGATCTATTAGCAATGTCTGATATGTGATCGTTAAATGATAACTTGCTGTCTAAGAGAACTCCAAGATCTTTAACTAAGTTAGTCTGGTTGATGGGAGTGCCAGCTATATTATATACGTATTTTATCGGATTTCTCTTTCTGGTGAATGTCATACACATACATTTATTAATATTTATGGTAATTTTGTTTTCTTTATAATATAAATCAAGTTTATTTAAATCGTGTTGAAGCTGATCGCAGTCAGATTTAGTTCGGACATTGAGATAAATTTTAGTGTCATCTGCGTACATTAGGTATTTAGCAGACTGGAAACATGTACCGACATCGTAAAGGTATGCCGCGTAGAGCAACGGGGCAAGGATTGATCCTTGGGGTACGCCTGAAGGGATGTTCATATAGTCAGACCGATGTCCACCAACAACTACCGCTTGACAGCGGTTGCGAAGGTAGGATTCCATCCATTTTAGTAGATCTCCACAGACTCCCAGTTCCTTTAGCTTCCGGAGCAGAATAATATGGTCGACGCGATCAAAGGCTTTTTCGAAGTCAGTATAGATTACATCGACCTGCGACCCTTCGTCCATACCACGCAACACGTCGTTGGTAAAAATAGCAAGGTTAGTATTAGTCGAGCGACCCCGGATGAAACCGTGTTGTTGATCTGGTATATTGCGACATATGAAAGGATACAGATAATGATGCTCGGCTTTTTCTAACAGTTTACTTAAAGTATTAAGAATCGATATTGGCCTATAATTTTCTATTGCAGATTTGGTGCCTTTTTTATGTATGGGGACTATATGGGCAGTTTTCCAAATTTTCGGAAAGCATCCTTCGCGAAAACAGCGATTGAACAAAATAGTGATAGGTTTGGCTAGAGAAATAGCGCAGTTAATATAAAAAATAGATGGTATCATGTCGCTTCCGGCACCTTTATTAGGATCTGTATTTTTAAGAAGCTTCTTTATAAATGGTTCTTCAACATGAATAGTATGTAAAGTATCAGAACTGGTGACGGAGACAGCGCTGCAGATTGAGTTTGAGTGAGATGAGGCTGCACTAAAGTTTTTACAGAAAAAATCATTAAATGATAAACATATATCTTTATGATTGTTTAATATTTTCGTAGAACATTAATTTAGATTAGATTTAGATAGATTATCGTAGAACATTAATTTTGGGTAGTCAGTGTTGTTTTTTCTTTTAGATTTAATATAAGACAAAAATAGCTTAGGACATAATTTAATTTTTTCTTGAGAGAATTCAATATAATTATGGTAACAACGATTTTGTAGTAGTTTAACTTTTGCTCGTAAGTATGAAAAAGACCGATATTCAAGCTTATTATTATATTTTTTCCATTCATGTGAGCTTTAGCTTTTTCCTTGATTAATTTTATTAATTCACGAGTGTACCAGGGCGGATATATATGTGTTTGTGAGATAGATACCTGCGGTACATGTCGGTCTATAGCATTATTGATGAGAGTGTAAAAATTATTCACCGCATCTTCAACACTGCAGTCTACAAGCGATTTATGCCACTTGTCGTTAGAAAAGTGTTCGTTCAAAGCCGCGTAATCGGCACGTCGAAACAGGCGCTTTCTGTAAGACACTCTTTTTATAGGCGGTATCAAAATATCTGTCGCATCCATGACTAACGCGAAAAGGTAGCTGATGTCTTCTTTTACTAATGGAAATTTAGACTTCTGTAGTCCCAGTGCAAAGTTCGCAAAGACCAGATCTAAAGTGTTTTGGTGCGAGTTAACTATATACTAGTATTATATTGATCGAAGCCTGTATAAGACATTTTATTAACTAACATAGACGCGCAGTTCTGAATATCAACAGAGCCATTTTTTAAGATGATCGTATCGTCCGAAGTCCATCGGATGCAAGGCATGTTAAAGTCCCCGGCTAGCATAATGTAGTCATTCGGGTGTTCATCAAGAATCGACGATATTATGTCGAGCAGTTTACCTACGCGCGTAGGTATAGATCTATCCGGAGGCAGGTAAACAAAACCGACGTGAAGGTCGCGGAGGGAGCGGGAGGGCCCCGGCCCGCCGGCGCCGGCCGCTAGGCTCGAGATGCGCGGTACAGTCACCCACACGCACTCCAGGTCGTCACGCTTCCACTCGGGGCGCGCGCGCGCAGCCAGCCGCGCCGCGCTCAGCACGGTAACACCCCCGCCGAGCGAGCCCCGGTCTCGCCGGAACACCTCGTACCGCTGGCTGCACAGCTCTGCGTCGAGTATACCGTCACAGAGCCATGTCTCGCTCACCAGAATGAGATCGGCCTCACAAATCAGTGAATTGTTGAAGAACTCGTTCGTTTTTGTTCTTAACCCGCGTACGTTTTGATACATGATAGTTAATTTGCATGTGGAATCCATTGTGAATGTGAACCATAGTGAATCTTATAGTGCAACTTATAATTATCGAACGATTCATGTACAGTGATCGAAATGGGCTCACGATAGTGTATAGATTTAAGTATGTTGCTGTGACTGTAGCAGATAAACAGTAGTAATACGAGTATTAAGTTATAAACAAGTTTATGTAATAAACGTGCTTACAGATTTAACTCATTCGCCATTGGTATTCGTCGATTTAACGAATGTATATAGTAGATATGTAGGTTTATATTGAAAGTAATACTTTTTATAATTATATTTGTGACTACTTGTGAATGATATGTGGGTAATGTGTGTGTTAGTGTAAAAAATAGGTTAAGTAATGAATAATGAAATATGTAATATGTGATTATTGTGTAAATAAACGGTACCGATACAAATGATGCATTTTCTATATCTTGTCCAAATCCGCCGTGCATATGATTGGAATAGGAGGTGATGTGTCCGTTTTTCTTACGTATATCCGACAGTTTTTTGTCCAGACGTGTTTGTAGTTGCCCTCCGCAGCCTTGGTCTTGCCCGATCTGAGAAGCTGTTTGTTTTCCTTGGTCAGGTGCTCGTTCCCAAAAACTCTGCTCACTTCACCTCCTAGTCCCAGCGCCTTTGTGGTGACGTTCCGGTTCTTCCGGGCGGCAGCCACGACGGTGCCCTTGAGAGCGCGCTGCCTGAAGCGCGTGACGATGGAGCGGCCGGTGACGGCGGCGCTGCCGGCGCGGCGCGGCTGCACCCGGTGCGCGAACTCAATGTCACCGCTCTGCACGCTCACCCCGGCCTCGGCCGCGATCTTCGCAACGATGTCGATGGTAGATTCGTTCGTCTCAGGCACTCCAACCACCTCGATGTTTTGAGCCCTGGACCACTGCTCCTGGCGCGCCTGAGCGTCTTCGATGGCCTTGGTGCGAGCCCTCTGCGCCGTTAGCTCCGCCCGGAGCTGCTTGTTTTCGTCGCAGAGAAATGCGATGCTGGCCTTGGTCTCGGAGTAAAAGTTGAACATGTCATCGTACTGTCCGCTGAGATACTTCATTGTTTTTATTATTTATACGGTTTGACTCACGTGCAATGGTCGACTGTCAGTTAGACGTCCGACCGGTTTCGAGGCAATCGGTGCCTCATCATCATGGGTGCGTACCCTCGCGGAACGCTGTACCTGCACTGTCGCCGGAGTTTATCGCGTTAATGTCCCTCCGCGCCGCACGCCTCTGTGCCCGCGCGGCACGCGCGGATAGTGGCTCGGTCGCCACAGGCTCCGGCGATTGTGAGTCATCATCGCTCGTCGCCGCATTATAAAGGCTAGAGGCCGGTGAGGCTTAAACTGTACCGCCATTGCATCCGTGAGGGTTTTGGCGACGTCCTGGTTGGCCGTCTGTGCTGTAGGGGCGGTAGTCTGCGCGCCTCTTCTCACGGTGACGTTAGCTTGGCCGGGTTCTTGCATTGTGATTATTGTAAGTAGGAACACGATCACACGCATCAGATATACTTTATGTTAAAATAGTTAATATTGATTAAAAAGCTTTTTTTTTTCTTTTCTTTCTACCCCCTAATATACGGTAGGGAGGAACGCGTACACGTCTGCTCTCTAGAACGGGCGGCGGGGTATGATTTACTTATACCTATTACTAGTTAAATTTTGGGAATGGTTTGATATGAATGACCTTCTTTCAAACACAGGTAAGACAAACCTCATGTTGTTTCGTACTACAGCCAGACAAAAAGATACACTGAATATTAACTTCAAAGCTGAACAGATAGACTGTGTACGTAGCGTAAAGTTTTTAGGCATTCATAAAGATTGTTATTTGAACTGGAAAGACGAACTAAAGCCTAAGAGATGTAATTACCGCACTACAATTAAGACAGGTTCTTTTTGCGCTCGTAGAATCCAAAATTAGATACAGTATTATGTTTTAGGGCAATAGCTATAAGTATAATACAGAAGCCGGTTTTATTATACAGTAAAGAGCAATACGGACTATGATGCGATTCTCATAAATAGAATCATGTGAGCCGCATTTTGAAAATTTGAAAATATTGACTGTACCATGCTTGAACATTTTAATAACACTAACGGACCTAATAAAGAATTTGAACAATTTTGAAACTGCTGAACAGAGGTTGAAAGGGAGCAAACACGAAGGAAAGACTTGCAGAGTAAATTTGTCTCTACCTTACGAGTTGTCAGTCAATGTCCAAGAATCCAGGCTGTCAGGTTATTTAATAAACTGCCAACTGACCTCAAAACAATATACAATGTTTTCAGTTTTAAACATAAGTTAAAGGCCTTGTTGTTGAATAAATGCTCAATCTCATAACTCAATTTCAGAATACATGAATGATCGAAAAGGACCTTGATCTAAGATATTGGGCATTTTTAGAGAATTGTACCTAGGTAAAGTTATGTATGCTTGTTCTTTTCATGTAAGACCATGGCCGAAGTTTATTGTTTTGATTATATTATTATTTATTAATTGAATGTGACATAATCTTTATTGTGAATCATGAACATTGCTCGACTACGTAAAAATTTGACATATTTTAATTCATATATTTTAATTTGACATAATTTAATTATTTATTTTGACATTCTACTTTTTCATGTTTTGGCGTTTTTCTATGCAGTGAATGATTTAGGGTAAATTTTAAATTAAGACTGACATTGAATTTTATTTTATTACTTTTTTTATCTTCGATTGTTTTTGTAATTTAATTTTATTATTCTGTTTTTTTTTTCAATGTTCTGCTTTCCTTTTATTCATTTTCATTTATTATGTTTCTTTGAAGTGTCAGACACTTTATATTTTTGTAAATTGTTAAACACAATCCAAAATTTCATCGTACCGACGGGACTCGAACCCGCACCCCCCGGATTACACGTCCAGGTGCTCTGCCAATTAAGCCACGGTTCGATCAATCGATACGACGTAATTAGTGGATTGAATTTGTTAACCCAATTATAAATTGGTGGCGCCATCTATGACTACTTATTACGTAAGTTAATCATTCGGAACAAATCATTACAGTTTTCAAATCCGACGAGAGATATTGCACTGGGTTCGAGTCCCGTCGGTACGATGAAATTTTGGATTGTGTTTGACAATTTACAAAAATATAAAGTGTGTGACACTTCAAAGAATCATTTTCATTTGTTGTCTAATTTTTTTTTTGTATGCAATTTTTCTTTTTATGTAACAATTTCCGATGCAATTGTAATTTGTTGTAGAACAAATGATATGATATGATTATTTATCATACTTGTATTGTCAAAAAATCGCAATTTTTTTTTAATGATTTGTTGAATCATAAAACTTCTTTAATTTAACCAACTCGGATGATTCAGGACCAGGACCTAAAGAAAAAAAAGTTTTAAAAAGTTTAAAAGAAAATACAGGCAAGGACTCCAATAATATACATCGAACAAAAATAAATCTGGTTATTATACTGTCGGAATAGGTGAGATTATCAAGTTTGTAACTGTGTTAAGCGTAGTGTTAGGTTGAATGAACTCATCTGATCCTATTTCGAAACTATTATTTAGCCAGTTAGTTTATAACTTGGTTGAAGCTCCAAATATTAAAATTTGCATTTAAGATTGTAATAATGTGTGTGAAACACAGGAGTGCCAGTGGCGCAGCGGGTAAATGGTCTGCTTCCCAGCCGTGCGCCAATGGCTTTATCTATTGAAAAATGTATATGCGCATTTTACAGTGGCCCGCCGGTAAAGGAAAAACATCGTTAAGAAACCCCCGGTATGGTGGTAGGCCACTGTCTAGTGTCCACCTGGCCTGTACCAAATGCTACCAACTGCTACCAACCCTCAAGTTGGAAAATCTGTCGCCAAACATCTATTGTGTGCCGGCTATCTTTAGCTATCTTTGAGACCGAGTTCCGATTCTAGGCTTCAAAAAAAAAGGTACCTTTGTTTCTTCAGCGCTTTTAATTAGTTTACACTGACTTCATAATTAATGAGATTCTTAATTATTGTTAGTTTTGCTTTTTACGGTTCCGAACCCAAGGGGTGCCAACCGAATCCTGAGACTTCGCTGTCCGTCCATCCGTCCGTCTGTCCGCCTTTCACAGGGCTGTATCTCTTTAACCGTAATAGGGAGATCCTATGGCCACTATAACAATACATACTGCAAAGAGAATAAAGTTAAAAAATAAAGGGGGTCCCCCATCCAAGAAACGTGTTCTTTCCTAGCGCTTGTCGCTTGATTTTATGAACTGTAATAGATAGGTAATTGACCTTTTTAACCAACTTCAAAAAAAGAGGAGGTTTTCAATTCGTCGGAACCTTTTTTTCTCTTTTTTTATTATTTTTATGTATGTTCACCGATTACTCGAAGATGCCTGAACAGATTTCGAAAATTTTTTTTTTTTTTCAAAGGGTACCCTTTCCAAGTGGTCCCATATAAATTTCAACGAAATCGGCCGAGCTGTTTTTAATATATCAACATTTGTATTACGACGCATTAACTTATCTCGACGAATTAATTTTTGGCTGGCACTTTACTTACTGGTACAGATTATGTAATAGTTACTACATCTACTGGCTACTTTGACTAGCGCGATGTTTGAAGTCGGTTCTTTTAGTTTTTTAAATGATCTTAAATTATATTATTATAGAGTTGTAAACACCATATTACGCACGGAAGATAGATATTACGGTTGTTTTAACAACTAAACAATAACATTGACATGAATGAATGAATTAACTAGTTAAAGTGTTGTTGTTCCTCCACATTCTGATTAGTGTAGTATTAGTGTCGAGTTACCCACATGTGACAAATAGTTCAATAAATTGTAGTAACAACAAAGGGTCCCGGTGAACTGCAATACAGGTTTTTTCCAAAACCTACCGCAGGCACCAGTCTCTCACAAAGTATTTACAAATTACTTATGATATTTAGCCATTTGATCAAACAGCTAGGCAAATGACTTAGATCGATATCATTCAGGAATCTAGTTGAACAGCGCTGTTGAGTAAAGAGGCTAGGCTGTTGATTGAATGGCTAATTAAGCTAGCTGCCTGCGACATAATATACACCCCATATCTTTTTAAAACATTTTTAAATAAATGAACGTCTAATTAAGCTTGTTGGCTGCGACATGTATACAAGCATCGCGATTTTTTCAGCATTTTTGCTTGATCATGTAAAATATTGTACTGCGGTACGGAACCCTACGAGTGCGAGTCTGACTTGCACTTGGCCAGTTTATTATTTATGTATATTACTTGTTACACATTACTTTGGTCTGGTTCGTTGAACGATTCGTTTCATATTTTGCGAACCTGAATATATAGTGAACTTTTGTAGGCAGTGCTGCTCTATCCACAAAAAATGAACGCAATCGGTCAACGGGTACCAAAAACTCTATATCTAACGATATTTCTTGCGGGAAACTCGAGATATGCAACAAATTAGAAAAACTGACAATATCCTTTACGCAGCAAGTCACGTAGGTTCTTTTTAAATTATTAACAATAATCATTATGATAATAAACTATATATACAGCTGTTTTTTAATAGTAGCTAATCATGTATTCTCGCGTGACATGCTATGACAGAATGACGAACATGCAACCCTTGTGACAGCGAGTCACAATTCCCATAACACTCCAACAAAACTCGAGCTTCAGCAAAACATTATAAATTTAGTCCTTCGCGACTTAACATAAAGTTCACATTTGCACGTCAGACGAAATCCGGCACTGTCACTGGATGACACGCGATTTGCGAGTTTAGGAAGAAAACTTCTATTGATAATTATGTTGAAAGAAATGCAGGTTCGCTTAGAGAATTCTATGTTTCAAGGCCTAAGGCTTGTCGTGATAGTGACGCATTAACCTGTAGGTAATACTGCAATGCAGGATTTCTACAACTTTAGGTACCTACTAGGAAGCTAGCTTACATTTTATAAGACAGCCAGGTATAATTTATTAGCTATTTTACCGCCTCAAATGTATTGCTAAGAAAAACACGCGGGACACAATATGTTCTATATTTAAACGAATAATTAATGAAGTGTTAATATTTTTATGAATAATAGACTTTAATTTTATTTGAAGACTCAAAATAAGCTACGTACGGAATGCTAATTTTTAGAATAACGCTATTATTTGATTAATTAAGTTATACCTTATTTCTATTTTTTCTGATAAATCAGAGGTCAATAGGTAATAGGAACATATTATTATGTTCTACCTGACTAGCTACAAAAAAAACAGCGTGCCACAATCAAGTTGAAAATCTGCCACCATAACCTTACGATATTCCAGCAGCACACAGCCCTTGAGAGCCAGAGTACTCTAGGCCTAGCGGGTTTACCACATCTTCGCTTACCACCAGGCGAGATAGTGATCAAACGCTAGCTTATAAGATAAATAACTGGCCAAGTGCATGTCGGGTCACAAGCAATGTAGGGTTCCGTAGTAGCACGTTATTCAATGCAAGTCTTTGCCCGTTATAAACAAGCAACTAGGTACTTCGTCTTTGTCACTTTAAAGGATTTATTCTAAGTATTTTGTATTTGGTACAAAATTATCCAATAAATAACCCAAGTTCAACGACTATTACTGCTAAGCTAATAAAGTTATCTCAACCGCTATAATTTTCCTTTAAAGTTCATAAAATGCGCTATTATCACGATTTTTTCCAGATTTTTCAAGCCAGCCGTTTAGCTTTTAGTGGGGGGGGGGGACGCCCTACTGGAACAAAAATTTGCACTTTAAAGTTTAATATTTCGTAAATGAAGCATTCAATCGGGAAATGATATTAGCAACCCTTAAGATATTTTAAAAGACCTATTCAACAATATGCCACACGATGGGGTAGATGATGAAAAAAAAATCATCCCCACTTCTCATATAGGGGAGCTAACCTAAAAAAAAATTTTTTTTCACAATTTTATTTCAGCACTTTGTTGGTGTAATATAAATACATTCCCCCACAAAATTACAGTTTTCTAGTATTAACGGTCTCTTAGCAAAACCTCGGACAGACAGACAGACGGACATGACGAAACTATAAGGATTCCTTGTCAGGACTATGGAACCCTAAAAAGAGGTTGACAGTGGAGTGCCAGCTAATCGTCCTAAATTAAATTGGAGTCGGTCGTTTGGCGACCTGTTCAATAATAGAAAACCTCTACATTCAGATTATCGACCGCTTCTAAAGTAAAATCAGTCCCAATTCTCTGAACAAAATAATATATATTCAGGCAGTCTGTACAGCGAACTATTTGTACGATTTTGTTGCAAAAAATTTGAAACAACTTGTAGTTTCACGTTTAAATCAAAAGCGTTTTCATTTTACAAAACAGTTATTTAAGCAAGGATCATTAATTATTACTTAGAAGTATTAGGCCGTAGCAACTTGAGTGCTACGTACTTTGGATATTTTATCCGATACCAAGTACTACGCCGTAGTTGAGTGCTACTTACCAATTTACTTTGAATAATATAACCTGGATTCTTGAACGATATGTATGGTGCTACGAAATGCCGCGGTATCGCAGCATTCCGAAAAAGGCTTAAAGGAAACCCGTTCGTAGCTAGTTTAAAAGATTTATTCGTAGGCGTTGCGTGCGTACGTAGACATGTTGAAGTGGCACAAGGCTCGTTATTTTTTATTTAAAACACAACGCTCCGACCCTCCCTGTATCCGGTATTTGCACGAGGGTGACCTAGCTTTTATTGCTTTTACCGTTGTTCTACATACGCCGAGCTAAATGGGCAGTAAATGATGAGCTATGAAAACGTAATGAGTGAACGGACGAGACGGAAGCTTTGCGTTATTTTGTCACTCTGCCCTTAATTACGGGCTGAGTGCTTTTTGGATGGAGCTTTTATGAAATTAGTACTACATGTATTATTAAAACACTGAGGTGACTGATGAAACTCGCACGTACTAAACTGCTAAAAGAAGGGACTATAATATCTCGAATAGCAAAATTATTATGCGATACATATTTTGGTGTATTAGGAAAAGCAGGCCAACTTGCTGCCTAGTCGAAAGAATATTATACCACGGTAGGAGTTAATTAAAATTCTTATATACTATCTTGCTCTATAGATTTTTGAATATACAGTATTTTGTTTATCTTAATATGATTTGAGGAACATGAAACCGCATACAATATTGTCATAGGTACCATCGTTCCTCATTATGCCAAAATTATGAGTTCCACGAAGCTTAAACCTTTGTTACGGAGCCACCTTTGTCACAGTACGGAAGTTAAAGACCGTAAGGGGTTCTGTCAAGCAATGTGGTTTTGAATGGAACAAAATAATTAAACGTTTATTTAACTACTAGCTGCGTCCCGCGGCTTCGTCCGCTTTAAAAACGTATCTAGTGGTTAGTTAGCCTGGTAACGAAAAGGAAGATAGTGGGTTCGATTCCCACACCGGAAAATTCTTTGTGTGATTCTTCCAGATTGGGGACAATTGTTTGTACGCGACACAGAGTAGTCCAGTGCGTGAAGTGGTCAAAAAAATCCAGATTATAAATCTGTATGCCAAATTTTATCCTAATCCATTGAACTGCTTTGCATGAAGAGAAAGAGAAATATCGATCATTCCATCCATACTAACCAACTCACGTAATATTAAAACATCTAAATGGCACTGGAGCGTGTTGCGTCGTTTCCTTATAATTATTATTATTATATTGCTTCAAAAACTTATCTCGGCCAACGTATTAGTCTAGCTATACAACGAGGTAACGTCGCTAGCTTTTTGGGAACATTACCGGCAGGTAGTGACCTAGGGCTTGTCTTTTATTTATAGCTTAAGTATTGATTATAAAACACCGACTATTATACTCACTACTGTTTGTTGTCGACTGTCTCTATCAAGGTTTCATGCATTTCCGATGCACATCCTCGGGAGTTCACGCAGCGAGATCGCAACGAGCCAACAAACATTAGTAAGTATAATAGTCGGTGTTCTATAATCATGATTCAAACTCACGATAACTATAAAAGTTTAGGTATTATTAATTGTAGTTTATATAATTTTAATATTGTTATTGGGTAATCATTTTTAAATTGTTAAAATAAATATATATATTGCTTCCTTGTATGAGATCCACATAGCGCAAACAATAGTTTCCGCGATGTTAGCACCGGATTCACTTGCCTTATGAACGTATTTTATGCATAAAAAAAAACGTGTATATGGGAATGATTTAGGGATAATAACGTCACAGTTCATTAAAGTGTGTACTGTGGTAACGTATTGTCATAATAATTATAAAAACAAACTTTTATAACCGATTTTAGTCTAAATAATATAATTTTGTAACACCGTAATGTACCGTTAAAATTTGATTTGAAAAATATCCAGGTGTAAAACAAAAGTTATAACAAAAAGCTTAAACTAAATTAACGAAACCGTTATAACTAAAATTAACAAAACCGTTAACAAAAACAATACAGGTTGGTGATATTGAATGTGTGCTGAATAAATAAACGAGAATCAGTTTTGGTGTAGTTGCAGTGTAGTCCTATTGTAAGGTCAAAAGTGCTAAAAATCTCTTTACGAAAATATTTTTTGAATGATATACATTTTTATTTCCTTTTGCTGTTTGACTTTTTATATCTGATAGGCTAGCGTTTAACCACTATCTCGCCTGGTGGTAAGGATGATGGTCGAAGATAGTGAAAACGCTCGGCCTAGAATACTCTGACTCTCAAGAGCTGTGTGCTGCCGGAACATTGTATGTTTATGACGGCAGATTTTCACCTTGATAGTGGTAAGCTACTTTTTGGTAGCAAGTCAGAAAGAAAATCGATATAATATGCTCCTGCGACCAATGGATGAACCCGCGCGGGGATTTTAACCGGCAATTTCTCGCTTATAACTCAAACTATCTATCTATTACGCCACACGGAACTCAAACTTTTAAAATAAATAATTTCAAAATACAGATTTTCATTTATTAATAAATTAGAGTTCATAGAATACGTAATTACTTACGCAAAGTAGCAAATAATTTAAAAATTCAGATTTGCTATTAATAAATTATGAAGAGTTGCTAGCATACCTAATTACCTACGAACGTTTACGAAGCTACTACGTAGCTTAGGTGCGTAGCTACGCAGCGTATTCGTAGAAATACATAAATAACCGGCCAATTGCGTGTCGGGCCACGCACAGTGTAGGGTTCCGTAGTAGCCTGTTATTCAATGCAAGTCTTTACCCGTTATAAACAAGCAACTAGGTACTGCGTCTTTGTCACTTTAAAGGATTTATTCTAAGGATTTCGTATTTGGTACAAAATTATCCAACACCCAAGATCAACGACTATTACTGCTAAACTAATAAAGTTATCTCAACCGCTATAATTTTTCTTTGAAGTTCATGAAATGCGCTATTATCACGATTTTTTCCAGATTCTTCAAGCTAGCAGTTTAGTTTTAGAGGGGGGGGGGACGCCCTATTGGAACAAAAATTTGCACTTATAAGTTTAATATTTCGTAAATGGAGCATTGAATCAAAAAATGGTATTAACAACCCTTAAGTCATTTTAAAAGACCTATTCAACGATACCCCACACGATGGGGTAGACAATAAAAAAAAATTCATCCCCTCTTCTCATATACGGGAGCTACCCTAACAAAAAATATTTTTCACAATTTTATTTCAGCACTTTGTCGGCGTAATATATATACATACCCTCACAAAATTACAGCTTTCTAGTGTTAACGGTCTCTTAACAAAACCTCGGACAGACAGACAGACGGACATGAAGAAACTATAAGGGTTCCTGTCAGGGCTACGGAACCCTAAAAATGATGGTGTGACTTTCGCGATCTAGAAATATAATATTTAAATATGCTATATTTACTTCTGTTATTTATGCTTATGATACGGAACTTATTTAATAACCGTACTCTTACATTCTATGAATACATGCACTTATAATATTAATATTATTGTAAAAAAAGTATTTGTTTAATTTTTTTATTGAACTAATACTTCTGCTACAGAATAACTTTATCTGCTTAGTGACTACTGCCAAACTATTTGCCAGTATAATTATGTATATTGTACTCCATTAATGTAAAGTATTTTCTTCTTTTACTAATGATTTTGCATTAGGCAAATCACGGTTTCAACTATTTACGCTTCTTTAATGGTTTTCTAATTTTATGTTATTTTTGATAATAAGTTTGAGAAATTAAAACGTTGGTACAAAAAGCATCTTTAAAATGCTATTTGTACCAACGTCAGCAAAACATGCTGTTTCAAACAGAATTCAGTGCTTTCAAAGACTTACAATTTTAATAAGGCGAGTACTTACAAATGAAGTGTTTATAACCAGATTGCGTAACTTACATGTAATATGTCCAATATCCTCTGGATAAATTTTATTGCTAGCCAGTGCAAATATTGATAATATTAAACAGGATTTTTAACGGGCGTGAAAGTTGTGATACTTGCTTTAGGAGTTAAGTAAACTTTATAACGATCACAAGTGCCAAGTCTGTACAGTTATAAAATCCGAACAACGTGATTTGAACATTATCATAACATCTGTGCCAAAGTTAATATCAATGTAGTAACAACGTGATTTTTCGAGCTCAACACTGCCAGTGCAACCTGTGCTTATGTCAACCGTGAGTGCGTGTACACAGAATACCTTTAAATAGATACCGCATGCACAACTACACAAGCGCACCGCTCATCGATGCAAATGATCAGTATATACAATTTGAGCTCCGAAACATGGCTTTGTTTTCAAACAAGCCGTGGAGTTTCAACGATAGTTGACATTATTCTCTCATCGTTCAAAAACAATCTGAAAATACTCGATTGAAATTAAAACTGTGGATTAAGTAACCGATTTTTAAATAAAGCATTTGCATACATGTGCAGTGGGTTTGTTTATAGATCTGCATGCGGTACCATGTGTTAAAAGGAAGGGTAATCTGTGGTGCTGTAGTATAGTCGACGCACTAGTAAGCGTGCTCGGGCTTACTTGGTGTTCACAGCCGGCACATCGGCATTGGCAGTGGGGGCAAGCCCGCGGCTCAGCGCGGGCCTGGGTCCGCTAGCTACCCTGAGGCTGTTCGTCTGGCACAGCATGCAGTAATGCGAACTGACAGCCGCAGTCGCGGGCGCTCCGCCGCGGGTATTGGAAGCAACGGTCCAGGATACAGCATACGTCCTGCGCACGACACTGGTTAAGCAACGCACATTTATGAGGCTAGGAATGGAGGCTTTTATAAGCTTTGTTTCTACGGTACTAGCGCTGGAAAATGCAACTTAAAAGCAATATTGTTTTAACGACGACGTTTACTTTACTTCGTATTAACTTCCTCTGTACATAGTAACATCAAATAAGAAGAGCTAGCATGCTTTTGAATTGCATTTTAATTTTCTAATATTTCTTATATTAACGTAACATATTTGACTTTGGCGTCAGTATGTTAAGCATGTATTTGATTCTGAAAAAAACAAGGTCGAATACTTTCTTGAAATTCGTTTCTAAAAATCAGAAGACTTAGATATCAGAGCAGAACTATTTTATCAAAGCACTAAAGATCTATTAACTTACTTTTAAAATATAACTTATTTTTTTAAGCATTAAACATAGTTTTTGTAGAAGCCTATATTACTAAAGGTTGCCAAACAAAAAGCGTACATATCATCAAGGCGTTAGGTATATTTTTTCTGACTTGAAATAACGCTGCATCAGACAAAATATAACAAGTGCCATCGTGACGTTAAATTAAGTACAATTTTTGACAAATCCTTATAAAGGTATAAAGTATAGCACAGTGCAATAACTTACCTGCAGGCTTATGAAACCAATGCGTGGGGGAGCGAAGAGGGAAGGTAGAGCTTGCACATTTATTAACTTATATCGTACGCTGCAGACTATTCCTACTTTCCTAGTGCTGGCTAATTTATTAATTTACGATAATGGCATTCTTTTCAACAAGAGTGTTGTGTAAAATTACAGCATTACATTGCTTCATACCTACTCCAATAGCCTGTGTTATAGTTAGACAGATAACCTAGTTATCGACCTAGCTTAAAGAATTAGCAAGCTGAAGTGACAGTAGGCAGTAGGTCACATTTTTCGTAGAACCGATAACCGTTGGGATAGACGTGTTCTGGAGTGGATACCGCGGCTCGGCAAACGTAGTGTGGGACGCCCTCCAGCTAGATGGAGCGATGATATATTTTACGCAAGCTGGTTAGCTGCGGTTGGAATCAAAGAGCTGAAGCTGAGCTCAGTGGCGTGCCATAGGTTAGGCCTATGTCCAGCAGTGAACAGAAACGAGCTGATGATGATGAAAGACGGACAGTATAATTTAAACACCATCTTTGTTTGAGATAAGTTAGATAGACTTAACAACGAGTCTACGACCGCGACAAACCCCTAGAAAGAATTAGTATACTACACTACTTTAAGCGGAATATTCCCATGACAAGAAATGGAAGCCAGAAAATACCAAACAAAGACACGTGATCAACCAGTTTGTCATGATATTCGGAGCCAACCAGTAGCGCTAATTTGGTAAGACATAATATGTAAATTTGACATAATATTTCAATTTTCAGCGCTTTTTCTCATTGTTTTCAACTTTTAGATAAGCATTATACAATATAGGACCACATTGCCCCACATTATTACGGCAAGTTACATAAAAACTTGTAATAAGAATAGAAGCTCTCAGATTAAGCTAATTTCAATGCAATCCAATGAATGTCAAGCCATATTTATGTATAAAAAAGCATGGCTTACATCAATAACGCTTGGTAATTTTATTGCAACTAAATTATACTAAAAAGCATGTCGACGGAAGAATGCCCGATACTGTGATTGCGTGACTCATGTGGTAAGGCTCTGTTGTATATCTTGTTTATTAGTTGTCCTTTTAGTCTGCAGTTTACGACTCTTACCTCCCCTGTTGTTTCCCTCACGCACTCAAATCTCAGGCAGGAACTCATATAAACCGTTGCACTGTAAGTAATTAAAAATACTTTATAACCATATATTTTATATGTAAATGGAAAGTTTATAAATTTGCTATTAAAAGTTCACTGTACTTTCTTTCTACCTGTAAAGAAATCAGGGTGGTCCAAATAGAGTCGTATATACCATATATTTCATATATTTTTGGTTTCTGTGACGATGATTTTGGTTTTATGATAAGCATGATTTTACACCCAGGGTTAACTCCAGACAAGGAAATCCCAAAGCTAGTCTTTAAGATATTAAAAAAGTGGGTAGTCAAATAAACTAGCCAAGTGCGAGTCGGGCTCGCACTCTTAGGGTTCCGTAACACAGTAGAGTATTTTATAACTATAATTTTTCACCACCAAAAAATTAACTTTGTGAATAACAAAAATAGTGTTTGTACGAAAAACAAAGTTATATTTGCGGTGTTATCTCAAAAGCTGCTAAATGTATCTCGTTCAAACCAAATTTCGTTGAAAGTGTTTTATTGAGATCATTTTTTTTTTTACATTTTCCACTCCCTTGAGTTCCCCTTCCTACTTGAAAAGTTAGAGAGAGAGAGAGGGGGGGGGGAGGCACATATTTTACCACTTTAGACGTGCCTATCTTTCAAATGATTGACTTTGAGAAAAAATAGTTTTAGGAACCACAGACAGACAGACAGACATGACGAATCTATAAGGGTTTAATCTTGTTTTTTGCCATTCAGCTACAGAACCCTAAAAATGACCTAATATTCATTCAAATGGTGATTAAATTGGAAATGGAAAATATTTTAATTTTATCGTATAGTATATTAGTTAACCAAGTATTCTTTACTATCATTACAATCTTTTACAGTACTATGTTCATTACATATTCCGATAAAGACTACTTAGTGAAAAGCAATCCCATTCCAATGACGAGTACAATAATCTAGATAGGTAGACATAATAATCCAGTGGCGTCATATTGACGTAAAAGCATCCTAAACATCGAATTATAACCTATAATTCGATGATCCTAAAACTTATATTATATAACGTGAATGAAGTTAGATTTGTTTCTAAAATACGATTGACCTATAAAATAAGATTTTAATAAATAGGACCACTGCGAAGATATTATACTCTATCCATCAAACAAAATTACATCGGCTTATAATTGGAGCAGATATCGCGAAACATACACACAAAAAAAGAACGGGTTGCACTCCGGGAGTTCCGGCAGAAGTGAAAACTTGAACATGTATTTTTTGAATGTTTTGGAATGACAGCTCGTGCAAGCGCCTAGCGCTCCGTCTTACGAATTTTCGTCATACGACCAGGACACGTGACCCTGACGCGAGGTTAACATTTTTTACCCATCCCAAAAAAAAGTCCACTATGTTGCCAAAGAAGTTTTCACTTCAATAATCATATAGACCAAATTGATAACCTCTTCATTTATAGATGTAATGTATATTATATATGTAAAGATGTAATGTAGTTACATATACCACAATGTACAAATATATACTTAATTATGTTTCAAAATGTAATATCATGGAATGCCTCTATGTAAAGGTTTGAAACGTCGTATCAACAGGCTTCCACGACAAGGGCCTTGCGCCTAGTGTGGGGCCGCAGCTAAATATGAATATGTTACATCTACATTAAATTCTATGTATATTAATGTTCTATTGCATTCTCTGCACAGTTATGTTAATGGAAATAAATTATCTTATCTTATGTCGGTTAAAAAGGAGAGTTCTTTTAATTCCATTCTACCTTCCTAGCAATTACGCTAAAGAGCTACTCGTAGATTTACTTTGATCATATCGCCCGTATACTTTCAATCTTGAAATTGAAAAATTTGTGGATCTTCCAATAACAGCCTTAGATAAAATTTCCTTACCTTTGCCTGGAAAAAAGCCAAAAGGCGAGCAGATGTTACCTTTAATGAAATACCCCTGGCAAAAGATATTATTTACTTACTTACTACTTTTCTACTAATGGTTATTGAAATATCAGACTGGATTCAAAATAATAATTAGGTAGTAAGTAACTTAATAGAAGTGGTAATTCATAATTAGTCAGTTCAGTATTCCATATGATGTTATTTTTGCCTCTAACATAGTCTTGACCCAAGCATTATTAAAAATACTGGGTGGCGAAAAAGTAATGACCCTATAGAAATTCCTTATATATTTTTTGACATATCCTGTTATTTTGATATTGAAAATGTTGTAGTAATGAACCGTTTTACTCCCCAAGAACGTGGAATAATCGTGTCAACGATTTTACGGAATAATTCATCAGTGATAAAACACAACGTGAAATTACATCCACTAAAAGTTAGAAATAAGAAACATATCACAGGAAGTATTAAGTGGGCTAGTTATGGAAAATGACATAAATAGGGCTCAAATGTGTTTCAACTCTGGAAGTCAACATTTAATTCATCATATTTAAATCATAATGCAGCTTAATTTCAAGACACAAATATACATAATATTTAAAAAAATAATTCTAGTTTCCTAATTTAGAAAAAAAGTTGTAGCTGAACCATCTAGGGTCATTACTTTTGCGCCACCCTGTATAATCAATTTTAGTGTTAAGCTAGATTTATAAGGATGTAAGCATTTATACTATTTATACTGGTTATCTATTCGTCCCATCTATTCGAAAGTTAAATGACCGGGCGGTAACGTGATTTTCTTATTCTTGGCTTATGAATATATATTATAGTGCCCTGTCTAAGGAGGTTCAATATTAAACATTAAATGGGAAATGATACTGTCCTATCAAATAGAGAGCGCGCCGCGCTGGTGAAGTTAAAAAGTATACCGAAAGGCCAAATTAAGCGATATCAGTAAAAAGCGAGCAAATTAAATGTCATGATTTAGTCGTAACCTTTTTATTTTTATCAAAAATTGTTACTCTGAGTAGCAATTACTAAACAATACAACAATTACTTTACAATGTCGTAACTATAACTATAACCACAGACTAAAATATGTACCAGTACGTAGTCTTCACATTTACCACACGTATTTATTATATTTTTAGTAGTCTATATTATTTACCTATAAAATGTCTACCCTAAACATGAAGATAAATTGACTGTAAACTTATGGTTGGGATATTTTCATAATATCAATTTTACTTTGGTATGCTTAAAAGCACTTAACTTTACGATGCGCTTGACATTGAGCAATGAAAGATGATAAGTGAAATTTAATTTGAAAATTGTAGCCGTGCTTCAGTACTTAATGGATTTAAATGCTTTCTGAAATAAATGTTCTTATGTCAAGATAGTATTAAGCATTTTAAGAATGAATTTGAGTTTCTTTAGACTATAGCATTTAAGCTAGGTCTTACATTAATGTTAAACTTGTTTTGAATTCAAAGAATATATATAATAATATAGATAGATAGATAGATACTTTATTTTGGATCGGTTTGCACTAATCATCACATTATAATCTAAGACAAAGACAAACGAATTAGGTGTGACAATGGGCGGTCATATCGCTCAGAGCAATCTCTACCAGACAACCTTTAGATAGACAGGAGCTAGTTTTGTAAAATAAGCGGTCGGTGGCATACAATGCCTTTGACGAAATATGTTTAGATATAATATTATTTCACATAAACTTACATACAAAATTATAGTTAAAATACTAAATGATTATATCCATATAAGTACAATAAATAAATACGTTTATACATACAACTAAATAATAGCATTATATAATTAATTAATTACTTCCGTACATATCAATTAAAATATACAAATGACGGGTTTATTGTAATTTATTAAAGTGATTTTATCATAATTATAGCAATTGCGTAACAAAAAACAAATGTGAATTTTAAAACAGTACTAACTGATTTTTTTCTTATAGACAGGCACTTGACCTCTATGTCACCTGATGTTAAGTGATGATGATGGTCTAAGTTGGAATCGCGCTTGTCTGAAAATGGAAGACGGCAGTGAGACAAAACGCCGCACAACTGACTTCAGCCCAATCCACTTAGAGCAACTATCGCTCTCTCTCTCTCTCTCCATACGGATTGGCACCGAACATCATGCCTGAACTAGGCAAACTGATTCCGACGGGTAGTTGGAGCCACGGCCAAAGCTTTCCACAACTCGTCACCTATTTAGCACCACGCAGGGTTCACGTGTAGAAGTAGATTAAGGTCTAAGCCCACGGATGCAGGAACGCAACAATGAGTCAGGTCATTGTTGCCTTATTATTCATCATAATCAGCCGGTATCAGTCCACTGCTGGACATAGGCCTCTCCCAAGTCATGCCACTGAGCCCGATCTTCGGCTCTTTGTTTCCAGTCACTGCCCACCGCTTTACGAATGTCGTCGCTCCACCTGGTAACAGGGCGTCCTACGCTACGTTTACCGATTCGCGGTCTCCACTCTAGAACCAGTCTACCCCAACGGTTATCGGTCCTACGGCAGATATGACCAGCCCACTGCCACTTCAGCTTGCTAATCCGATGAGCTATGTCGATCACTTTAGTTCTCTGGCGAATTACTTCGTTCCGGATTCGATCCCGCAGAGAAACACCGAGCATAGCTCTTTCCATAGCTCGCTGAGCGACTTTAAATTGGTGGACCAGTCGAACCGTGAGTGTCCACGTCTCGGCTTCGTATGTCAAGACGGGTAGGACGCACTGATTAAAGACTGCCTTATTATTGGGTGACAATAACTTCAAGAACTAAAACAAAAGCTTCAAAACCTGTAGTAATTTTAAGAATGGCAGTTTCCGTATTTCATGTACAATATAAACTTGTTGAAATTAATTAGAATTCCATTAATATTCTAAAATAGTGGAAAATTCGCGGGAGTTGCCGTATATATAAAAGTAATTATTGAAATTTCAATTAGCACCCCGAATATTAAAATATTAATGCTGATTTTGTGATAATGAAGGAATCGCGTGACTTTATGCACAAACAAATACTTGGAACTAAAAGCTGCAGAGCTATTTTGTATTTTCTTTGTTTATCGTTCGATCGTGGGATATTTAATATTTCTGATATGAGATAATACTGAGATAATATATTCACAAATATTTGCTCATGTAAATGCTAAAAGTTGTACCAGTTAACAAGAACTGCAATAAAGGTCACTGTATACTAAACGTATTTGGGTTTTTATTATATGTTTCAAAGAATTACTGCAACTCTGTTGTGGTAATTCAGTTTTATTTCACACAGTAAAACGCTATTATTGTAATTACAGTTTCTATATTCCAGCTACTTATTTTATTTATGGGTTGCATATATTACTAGTATTCTTATTAACCTCTCCAACTAAGCTAAATATGCCTGTGTCTGGAAAAGGTTCATGTCAATAGTGCAATGGGTGGGATCGAACTCATGACCTCTCTGTCGCCAGTCCGACACCATATCCATTGGGCTATTGCTGCTTAAGCTAATGTGTTTAGTCTTCAATCTATATTTGTATTTTATTTGTATACTTTTTTGTTATATGTAACTTGAACGCTTCGATCGAAACTGTATTATTAGCGGTCGAAGCTTGAACAAATGAAGTATTATAAAATTACCTTGCGGAATATTATTGTTTTATTGCAGGCAAACTAATAGAATTTCCGCAACGTTCCACACACCTGTCGTTGTAACTGGCTGTTCCTAGAATAGGTGTAGTAGTATTTGTAGCTCTATGTTAGAAAAACTCTAAAAACCGCTAGAGTTAATGATATAATTATAAGTAGATATGAAATGATTATTTTCATTTCAAACACGAGAGATTTTACAGTACTTTTCACAAAAATTATCAAGTTCCATCAGTCACCAAAGTGCATTGGTGAATGATGGTCGTATAGTAAAAACCTTGTTTTATAGACACAATAAACTGTCCATCAATGAAAAACTATTATAGAGGGTTATATCATAAAATATTGCCTGGGCTTTTGAGGACTACAGCACACAGTGGCATCCGGAGGCTTGGAGTTTTATCCTGTGCATGACCTTTAGATGGGGCAAAATGGGTTACCACTGGTATGCTTCGACTAAGGCTATTCGAGCCACCTAATAAAGAATTGGTTCGCCAAATTGTCTACGTAGCGAGTTTATAAAGTTTCATACAATTTTTAGGGTTCCGTACCTCAAAAGATAAAAAAGGAACCCTTATAAAATCACTTTCTTGTCCGTCTGACCGTCTGTCACCACCGATTTTCTCAGGAACGGGTGGACCTAGCAAGTTGAAATTTATACCAGACTGAGGTCTATAGTTACTATAAGTATAAAATCTAAATTAGCCGTTATTATTGTGTTGATTATGACCTTGATTTTTATAAAGGTGTATAAAAATCCTCCTGTCCTAAAAAGTCCTGTCCTCCTATCCCAAAAAGGTCCTGAATCAACACGATAAAAAGATATGGGCAAATTTAGATTTTATCCAAAACTTGTAGGTACCAAAATGTACCTTAATTTTCAACTGATTTCATT
Organism: Cabera pusaria; assembly: GCA_954871355.1. Taxonomy (NCBI): domain Eukaryota; kingdom Metazoa; phylum Arthropoda; class Insecta; order Lepidoptera; family Geometridae; genus Cabera; species Cabera pusaria. Next base: position 18,844,519 of record OX940897.1, on the reverse strand, counting down.
TTTCGGAATTTTTCCTTTAATCGTGTTGTAAGACCTTGCTTTTAACCAAAATTGACAATTTTAGGTTAACTGGAAGTAACCTATTTTGGGTCAAAAACCTACAGGTCACTTCCTGTTGACCTAGAATCATAAAATGTCCGTAGACCTAGAATCTGAAAACTGTAAATATGTCGTTTAATAACAAAAAAGGTAAATTAACTTTTACAAACTTAATATTTGTAGTTAGTGCAAAACATTCTTTATGGATCGAAAAACAAAGTTAAGTTAATCCTTTAACGTAGTCTGGGAAGTTGGTACGGAAGCCTCGGTGGGCGAGTTCAACTCGAGTTGGCCGGTTTTTTTTTTCTTTAACATCCATGACAAAAAACCTTTGCTTTTCTACGTGTATTTTAAAATAATGTAGCACACACAATAACATGTCTCAAATAAATTAGAACAATATGAACAACTAAAACAATAATAGAGATCATCTGCAAAAACAGAGTCAGTTCAAACGTGGTTATTACCTTCAGGTGATGACAAAATAATATCTTACACTTCATTACAAATGAGAACTAGAATATGGGGAACATACAAAAGCGTCAAAAGTGTACTAAAGCGTTTAAGTATGACGATAATATTTAAATATTCTATTTCTGTGCAGAGACCATGCTGCTCTCATAATACTGTAGTTTCTGTTCGACGACTTGGAGATAATTCGATGTTTTCACAGTTGTTTTGTGATTCGACGGTGTTTGTTTACTTATTGTTCAGGAAATTTCGATCGCTATATAATAAATCTATGTACAAATGTTATTATTATCTGAGGATAAACAACAAGTAATGTTTTAAGATTGAAGACATTTATGTACCGTACGTTTTTTCTCTCACAGATATTATTATGAGTAAGTGTGAGTATCAAAATTGTTAAATATATAAAAAAAAAGTTGTAAGGATATTTATGTTTTCAAAGGTTTATTAACTCTTTCAGACATATTAAGTGATGTTTATTTAAAAGCAAGTACAATGACTTATAATTTAATGCAATGTTCATTAATATCTTTTTGACGTGACAACGTCTATAATCGATGAACGACGGCTCGAACGCCGGCTGCATGCACAAAAAATGTCCCGTTACGCTCATTGTACGCCTGCGCCGATTTCATCAATTGTTTTGTTGTATGAATGTGAAAATGGATATGCACATGAACATGAAACTGAACATGAACATAAATGTTTTGTTATGACGTTGTCACGTTAAGCTATCGTCCGTAAACCACCTTTACAGACAACCAATTTTTTTTTTCATAAAAATAGATCAGCGAACAAGCATGACCCACCTGATAGTAAGTGGTTACCGCCGTCTATTGGCACCTGCAATAACAACGGCAATTTCGATGCGTAGCCTGCTCTTTTCAAAGAGGAATCTATAGGCAATTTAATTTTCTGCGAAGAGAAAGCGAGAAAGCGTCAGGAAGAAGGTCATTTCACATCTCGCAGGTACGTGCGAAGAACAAACGCTTAAAACGCTTTATTTGGGAGAACCACGGATCTATAAATGTGGGTAAGCCTAGATAATATCTATGAAATAGGCTAAGCGAACCAACATCGCAACGAAAACTAAAAGGTTTAAAAGTGTAGTTAGGCAGTGTCGCGTCGTCGACTAATCTAAGGGCTATTATCTCAAGTGAGTCAAGTCAATGTGAAAACTACGTACTGCTGTTTAAAAAGGAATAACGTGTTTTAAAGTAATTAAAAATATTTCTTAAGTTTAGATTCAGTATAGGGCTCGTCACCCTTTCCTAAAATAGCAGAGGCTATGAGTTAAAGTTTACTCAGCAAAGACAAACAACCTCCTCATTTCATATGTCAGTGCGTGTTTGAAGCATTTTAATATTAAAATATTGACCTTTCGGTTTTTGTTAACATTGATGTTACGAGTGACATTGCTATAGCTGAATTTAATACAAATTCATATAACACATACAATGCATTTTATAATAAGTTTGCCGAATGGAGTCATCGCATTTAAAATATCAATCATAAACTTTCACAAACTGTAAAAAACATGCAATTTTTTTCAAGTTTCAGCAAGACTTCACACGATAAGAGTATTTAGCCAGTGTCTAGGTATAAGAATAGTGCAAGCCTTCGTATATTTAAGTCATAAAGTCAAGTCGAAGACATCCCTCTAATCAAATCGAATTATGTAATTCTATAATTTTTGTATCCCTGTCTTAACTGATATTTTAATTTTAGGACTTATATGCTCTATTTCAGTGTAACTATTACAGTTTCGATATATTTAATGTTCGTGATATTTTTTTCAGTTAATCAGGGGTATTTGGTTATTTATAAATATAGAGGACAAAACCGCATCTGCTGTTTCACGTGCAAGATAAAAATTTCAGTATAGCATCTCTAATGAAATAGCTGGCAACCTTTACACAATTGACCTAAATGTTATTTTCAGAAAAGAATCTTCATTCTACGAAGGCCACAGAGAAACAAAGGCAAGAAGGATGAATACTCATTGAGTTGATTGCAACACATTTTCTCGAGGTTTCGTTCGAGATGATCGTTTCACTTGCACTTGCAAACCAACCATCGCGTTCAGTATTATAAAAGAAATGAGATTTCTAGTTTTAGAGTAGATTACTCTCAATTTCACTTGAGTTAGATTTATCCACTATTCTGAGGATTTCAAGACAGTGGTTTCAAGGGAGTACTGCTGATTGCGAATTTGACCTACTCTCGTTACATTACTGTTGAACGTGGTCTGCATACTTAATTCTGGTATCAGAGTGTTTAATAATTGTAGAAGTTAAAGAGGCTAAAAATGAAATCTAGAAGACAAAGAAAGTTCATTTTGCTAATTAGATATTTTTCACTGTGGGAATTAATAGCTGTCTCTATAAATAACTTAATTATATTAAAAGTTGCTCCCTCTTTAAGTATATTTCACCCCCGCAACAAAAAGAGGGGTGTTATAAGTTTGAAGTGTGTATATTATTATGTGTATCTGTGTATCTGTGATGTGTGTATGTGGCATTGTGGCTACCAAGCAGATGAACCGATTTCAGTCTAGAATTTTTAGGGGTCCGTCCGGGTCCAAAAGGAAAACAACCGGCCAAGTGCGACTTAGACTCGCGTAGGTACCAAGGCAGCGGTTGGAAACTAGGACGCTGACGATCGAGCTCAGTGGCGTGCCATAGGAGAAGCCTATGTCCAGTAGTAGTCGAATACTGGTTAATGATGATGATGATGAGGTACCGAGGCTTCCGTACAAACTAGTCAAACAAGGCACATTTTTTAAAAACAAAATGTGCCTTTCAACGGTTGAACACTAACGTATTAAAAGGCCTTGTTACAATGAAATTAACAACCAGCCCCAGTCATTAAACAGGGAGTTATTTACAAGCTTGTAAGCAACTCAATTACTTTACGTGCTGAAGGGAAAGCCCTTTTTAAATACAGTGGCGCGACGGTAAGCGAGTAGCCTATCCTTTTGTCGTAAGAACGTAGGGATTGTTTTTTATCAGAAAACGGCATGCGAAACAAGACATGCGAATTCATGTAACATCGTATAGTTAGTATTTATGTATGGTTAAATAATAAGTAAGTTATGATGGTAAAATAATTTTTACCATCACTACGATATTTTGTGTGATGGTTTGAAGCATCATTTTAAATTGAAATTGCATACATTCGAAATACGTTTTTATTTGATACTGCACTGTTTTTATGTCTGAAGGTAGCAGATGCAGTAAGTTTTGCGTAACACTAGTTACATTATAAGCAGAGTTCATAACCATCAAGCGAGCGTCTTGCATAAATCATAATAATTTAAGATCGTTTACAATACAAAAAAAAAACCGGCTTCAAATACCACTGAGTCCTTTCAGTTCTATGTTTGAGATGTTTATCTCAATATCACTGGAGATGCTCACTAGATCTCAATAAAATTACAATGGGACTACCTCGGAAATGTACCCTTACAAATAAAAAAATGAATCGTTCGAATCAGTTCACAATTGAAGGAGTAATCGCGTAATATGCATACAAAAAATAAACATACATACGAATTAAGAACCTCCTTCTTTTTGGAAGTCGGTTGAAAAGCTAGTTTTTTATGTTAGACTGATTTAAAAATATACTTTTGTGTCTGCGTTTGCCCACTATCTCACCTGTTGGTTAGTGACGCTGCGATCATAAAATGGTAGCACGCTTGGCCTAGAATAGGAACTGGCTTTCAAGGACCGCTGCCAGAACACATTTTGATGTTTTGGAGACAGATTTTTCAAATTGAGAGTGGTAGCTGGCCAGGTAGACACTAGATACCTTCTGTTCTACCACCATGACATGGGAGTTGAGGGTTCTTCAACGATGCTTTTGCTTCACCGGAGGGCCACTGTGAAATGCGCTCATTCATTTTTAGATAGAAAAATACATTGGTGCACGGCGGGGATTGAACCCACTACTTCTGGCTCCAAATATACTTCAGCACATTCTCGATACTTTTGTACCTAGTCAGAATGGACTGTAAATCGCAAATTACGGACTGAGAACTGCAAATTTATGCAAGTTTCCATTTTGATTCAAAAATACAGAGCATCAAACCATAAAGTTCTTATTTAATTTTAAAATCAAGAAAATAACTACAGAGTTACAGAGTTACCTCGATTGCTTTTTATACTTCAACTTCTTTTTAATTTATTTTACTTCAAATTCTTTCGGATTCATTGGCGGAATCACTTTTCTCTAACTGAAAAGGTTGGATTTTAACACTTGCCAGTGCATTTGTATTTAATCTAATTTAATATTTTTTGATTGGCAAGGTAAATACTTACGCCATTTATTAAAGTTTACATCACATTGATAACCAAGAACTTAATACCAACTTTATGGCGAAATTATTTTGTTTAAATAAAAAATAAATGACTGCAAGATCAAAGGGTCAGACAAAGGTATAAAGACAGAACTTAATCCGACTTCAACATAACGTGATCCACAAACATAAACCAAGTGTAGTAAAACTTTATAGGGCTCGGGAGAGGGAATTTCACACAGGTGTAAAAATCGATGTCTATGTTGGGGGTTTGAGTATTTTTTTTTTTTTGTTGTTTGGTGATTACACGTTGGTGGACATTGGATCCAAATTTTACAAATGGCCGGTTTTTAATTTCGTTTTATTATAAGACAGCTAACAAGCTGATGGTAAGTGGTTACAGATTATATACACTTGCAATACGTTGTCTGCACTCAAAGACCCTTTTAATATTTCATTGAAGGGACTATGTAACACATACCTACGTCTATGAAAAGTACATTATGTTTAAGTCAAGCCTTATTTCGTATAAAAATAAAAGCGGCAAATGATAGTTTATAGGTATCACACCTATAAACATAACGGATGATAGGATATTCATTATTTCTTGCCTATATATATGAACATGGTTGGATGATAGGATGTTCATTATTTCTTGCAGGCGTGTCCAACATGCGCTCCAACTTTATATTAATATTTAAGTTTAAAATGTGAGATACACAGGTATCACGCCAATAGTGGCTTTAAAGATGGCTTGACTTTTAAGCGAGAGGTTGCCAGTTCAAATCCTAGCACAAGCGTGCCATAGGAGAGGCCTTTGAGGTATATAGGTATCACACCTATCAACATAACATGGTTGGATTATAGGATGTTCATTATTTCTTGCCTATATATACGAACATGGTTGGATGATAGGATGTTCATTATTTCTTGCAGGCGTGTCCAACATGCGCTCCAACTTTATGAATACTTAAGTTACTGTCAAAATATGAACATAAAATAAATATTTCGATGTTATTGAACAACTTTGTAACAAAATATCGAAATACCTATATTGTTTGCAATCCGTGTCATTCTGTTTTCAATTAATTTGCGTTGATTGGTTTTATCGGACTCGTGTCACTACAAATAATAAAATACCTACATATTTTATTGTTCGGAATTTTAGTAGCTATTGTTTTGTTATAATTTCATATTCATTTATATTTTATTGTAGCACAGCCTGACCATCCAAAGCTTTCATTCCAATTTTATTGGACCGTGATATAGTTTCATATAGTTATCTACTATAAAATGCCATATATAAAATGTATATATGCCATCATAAAAAATGTGCCAGATAGTTTCCTAAAAGGGTTATTAGGAAACGCCGAAACATGGCCCTAAGTACATAATAATGTTTTTAACTTTCGAACTCTATGAGCGTCATAGTATCTAGAAGTCTCGTTTTCGAGGTTTAACTTATATAATGGAAATAGGTAATATACGCATTTGTTAATGCGTGATACTATAGTCTGTGTAGTTATCGCACCGCGCTTCATTTCACCGTCCCGCTGCAAACCTCCCACCGGCCGGTGTCCGAAAGAGCGCACCGCTATTCGGTCTCTAGCAAGCGACGCGATACATTACTTTTACATATCATCGTCCCGTCCCGTTTTATTCATATTTGCAAATCATATATCCACGCATTTAATTTGTTTTTGTATAGTTTGTATTTGTATTATTAAAACTTGCACCAAACAGAGAAGATTTTGCATGCCCCGGCGCAAAGATGACACGCAACATTTTAAAGCGTTCCACATTTTTCAGAAGCACTCAGGGGAGGGTTATTTGACTAGGCCCTAATTGGATTCATTTGATTTGATAATTGATTATGATTTTTTTTTGTCATCATAAAATGTATATTGAATGTATCGATACAATTAAAAAAAAGATTACCATTTCGTTAAAAATATAAACCACATCATCTATCTGTGTCTGCGTATCTTCATTACTCCGGGAGCAATCCTCACCACCTATTATTTTCCAGTCGTCTTAAATTATATTTTTTTGTGTAATTAATTTAACTTAAATAATAAATTGAACTCATTAGCACTATCTCATTCTCGTGTCGGCACGCGGACGAGTAGGTCGTGTGTCATATTATTGCGAAACTACGATCGCTGGCCGCTTTTGCGAGGGCATCGGGTCGGGTACCTACCTGCCCGGCGCATACCGCGCTGCGGTTGAGATAATAGACTGATATCATGGAGGGCGAAGATAGCAAAAATATGCAATGCGAGGACGAGATTGAAGCTGAAATGAGCAAAACATTGAAAAGAAGTCGTGATGAAGAAAAGATTCAAATCGGGACGAGTCAACCAACGAAGAGGAGTTACGATGAGGAGAAAAAAGATAGTGGAGAATGGAATATAGTAGGAGGAAATAATAAAAAGTTACGCCAAGAAGAAAAACGTAAAATTGAGAGAACAGAAAGGGACAAAACATGTGAGATTTACATATCTTGTAAAGAACCGATGCCCAAACAATTTGCGTTAGCACGATTATTTAAAGATCTCAAAATTACTGATGTCGTGTGCATAAAATATTTGAATCCCTACAGAATAAGAGTACAATTCAATGAGGAGAAGACTATCGATGAGCTTAGTTCAATGAAAGGATTAAAAGATAAACAATGGAAATTCAGTAAATCGTCAGAAGTAAGCTACTCATATGGTGTTATCAAGGACGTGGATTTAGACCTAACAGAAGAAGAAATTATAAAGAATATTAACTGCACTGGGGAAGTTGAGCTGGTTTCACTAAAAAGACTCGAACGAAGAAACAGGGATAAAGATAGTAAAGAGAAAGTAAAATGGAGTCCTTCAGAGTACGTGCGTCTCTGTTTCAAAGGAAGCTATCTACCTACTTACGTGTATGTACATGGTGTAAAAGTTTTGGTGGACCCATATGTCTTTCCTGTTACACAGTGCTTCCGCTGCTGGAACCTGGGACATACTACCAAGACGTGTACTAGCAGAAGAGAGGTTTGCCCAAAATGCAGCGGGGAGCACGCTAACTGCGACACCAAGGTTTTTATATGTATTAATTGCTCAGGTCACCATATGGCTATGTCAAAAATATGCCCAGCCTACACGAAAGAAAAAACTATAAGAGACATTATGGCAGAACATAATTATACCTACAGTGTTGCAGCACAACTATACGCAAACTCACCTATCATTATACCTACAGTAGCGAAAAGAAACCCGCACGAAAAATACAGGTCATAAGCTCTGTGTCAAGAGATTTTTTAGATACGACTACGAAACAAAGACCGCACGAAGTTGAAGAAGATGTACAATCTGAGTCAGACAGGAGTCAAATATTACCTTCTCGACAGATGACCAAAAAACCGAAAAAGATAGTTCAAAAGAAAAACAAAGAATCAGCTTGGAATTTAATAATAGAAGAAGAAGAAGAGGAAAACTCCAAATATGCAGTAGAGGATGAAAATAATAGTCCTGAACAGAAGCCTAAACGCACTACATTTTAGGAGCTTTTGGCGCGAATTAAAGAAGTAATATTTTTGAGAAGTCTAGACATGCAAGCAAAAGTGAAGAGTGTTATACAGTTAAGCGTCGAGTGGTTATTAATAGTGGCAGCAGACAATATATCAGATTGGCCTATAGCTAACATCTTACTCGGTTTTCTAAACCGCAATGGATAGTACAAAACTATCAAAACTGAACATCGTACAATGGAATGCCCAAAGTATCAGACCCAAATTAAAATCTTTTGAACAATTGTTATTACAGCAGAAAGTCCATATCGCGGCCTTGAATGAGACGTGGTTGGACAGGGACAACTCTTTTAACGTAAGTCAATATAATGTTTATCGCTCCGATCGCGATGACTCATACAGAGGTGTCGCTATTATTACTCATAAATCGATACACTCTCAAATCCAACGTTTACATCTCAGCAATCATAGTATAGAAATTGTTTGTGTCAAGATACTCAATTGCAAATGTATAGATAACATTGTATCGATTTATTGTCCTTCAAGCGCACGAACGAGTCAACTTGACTGGCATCATCTTTTTTCTTTATTTAATAGACGTACTTTAATTTTAGGTGACGTAAATGCACATCACCCATCATGGTCCCATAAAACTGACCACAGGGGTACTCTTATATTTGATGCATTATGTGATACCAATTTTATTGTTTTAAATAACGGACGGGAAACGCGAATTAAACTAGTAAATGGACTATTACAAAAATCGTCTCCAGATTTAACATTAGCAAGCTCGGATATAGCTGTACATTTTAATTGGGATACCTTACAAGAAAGCTTGGGAAGCGACCACCTAATTATTAAATTAACTTCTACTTTTTACCGATCTAGTAAACTAATTAAAAAAAGATATTATAAAAATGTCTGTGGTCTGGATACACCAAAACCCTTAATGATATTTTTGAATCAATTCCAGCCCCTACCGATAATCAACAACTATATAATTTAATAATAGATAATATAAACTTAGCCGCAGATATTCATATACCCCTCATAAAAATTTGCAATGACTCGGAAACGAAATTTACTCCTAAATCTTACTGGAACTCTGAACTTTCTGAGGCAGTGGCTATACGTAGATTAGCATTGTCTCAATTTAGAGGAAATCCCACCCCTCATAATTTAGAAATTCTTAATGAAAAAAATCAATAAAGCGCAAAAGTTAATTCAAAAGGCTAAAAATGATAGTTGGATAGAAATATGTTCATCAGTCAATGCAAAAACTACCTCGTCTGAAATGTGGCAGCGTATGAAATGGGTCAAGGGCAAGCGGTATAGCCAACAACATATAGATAAGGTTCAAGCTGCAAAACTTCTCGATTCACTAGCACCCGATTACGTAATTTCGGAGCAACCCCAGTTCGATTACAATAACTTAAACAACAATTTTCGGATAGATATTAAAATCTCCATGCAGGAGCTAGACGCATGTATTAAATCTAAGGATACATCTCCTGGATGCGATGGTGTCTCTTATTCAATGATAAAACATATGCCGAGTAACGGTAAGTGTTTATTACTTGAATTGTACAATCGGTGTCTTACTGACGACTTTGTACCTACACAGTGGCGGGCTGTAGGTATTGTACCTATACTGAAACCAGAGCGCAATCCTAATGACGTTTCATCTCTGAGACCGATATCTTTATTATCTTGTTTATGCAAGACATTTCACATAATAATTAGCCGACGGTTAGAGTGGTTTCTGGAATATAATAATATTTTATCCAATAACACAATTGGATTCAGAAAAGCTAATCATGCGCGGATAACCTGAGCTCTTTAATCAGTAAGATACAGCTAGGATTCTCTGAAGGTCAGTCAACGATCGGGTGTTTTCTAGACGTCACTACTGCTTACAACAATATAGATGTTAAAGTGCTGATCTCAACCTTGACACATATTAACGTAGGACCTAAAATTTGTTTATATTTATGGAATTTTCTTAATGAACGTAAATTAACTTTGACAATAGGTGACCATATAATAACGCGTATAACTAGTGTCGGGTTAGCACAGGGAGATGTACTATCAAGTATTTTGTTCAACATCGCCACAATGCATATTTGCAAGTCATTAGAAAACGAAATAAATATTACACAATATGCCGACGATTTCGTTATCTATAATCAATGTAGAAGTATAACGCAAGGCGGTAACGTATTGGAAGGTTATTTGAAGAAATTATCCTCCCTGTTAGCTAATTTAGGTTTAGAAATTTCACCGCTAAAAAGTAAAATTTGTATATTTAAACGGGGATATAATAGAGATATTTTAAATGTCAAGGTTAACGATTCAACATTAGAAACCGTAGATAACATAAAATATTTAGGCATATGGCTAGATCGGGGACTAAGATGGTGTAAGCAAGTCAATGAAATACATAGCAAATGTATAAAATTTATTAATATCTTCAAAACTTTGACAGGGTCATCATGGGGTGTGCATCCTATACATCTTAGACGTTTATATATAGCTACAGTCAGGAGCTGGCTCGACTACGCGAGTTTTTTATATGATTTATTTTAATTATATTCTCGTTATTTATTTTCTTTCTTAGTTTTAGGTTTTTTTACAATAAAGATATCCAAACAAAAATAGAAAAAAAACATTACAAATAAACAATATTATAAAAAAACCTAAACCTAGAGTGCCGCCAGCAGCGGGGCAGGGCCCAAGCTACCGGTGGTTAGGGCTGCAGAGAGAGGAACCTCCTGACGATGCGTGCCGTGTCAAGAAGTACCGCCTTCTGTATCTGGCCCTTGATCCAGCCGTCTAGCGAGAGTCTCTTGAGATGTTGGTCGAGACTCTTCGCTATTAGGCCGTTCGCAGAAACGACTATTGGGACAATGCTAGTCGAATCAACATCCCACATGGCGGTAACCTCAAAAGACAAGTCAAGGTACTTGCTGATCTTGTCCTTTTCAGCCTTCACGAGGTTCTCGTCATGCGGGATGGTGATGTCAACTAACACTGCCCGCCGCTGGGACCGGTCGACTATCACGATATCAGGTTTATTGGCGACAATAGTCCTGTCCGTGATAACCGATCGGTCCCAATAGAGCAAAGCATGACCATTTTCAAGAACTGGCGCAGGTGCGTACTTATAGTACGGCACCTCAGACTCGACAAGGCCGTATTGAAGAGCAAGTTGCTGGTGGATGATCCTGGCTACGAGGTTATGTCTGTGCAAGTACTCGGAGTTAGCAAGATGAGAACAACCGGAAATGATATGTCTGAGTGACTCTCCGGGACGGCGGCATGCCCGACATATGTCGACCGTACCGTCCTTCATAATATATTTCCGGTAGTTGTTCGTCTTGATAACTTCGTCCGCAATTGCACAAACAAAACCTTCGGTTTCCCCAAAGAGGTCCCCGAATCGTAGCCAGTTCACCGACGCGAGCAGGTCCACATCGGGTCCCGTTAAGACTCGATAGAACCGGCCATGCAGCTCCTTGCTCTTCCATACGTCCTTGCGGTCCTCGGTGCTCAGCACCTGAGGCTTGCGCCAGTTCTCTTTGCCTAAGGACAGAGGGGTGAAAGTCTTGTCAACTGACACCACATCGCAATGCATCCCACACTCGTTGTTTAGGAAATATTCCCGGAGACTGCATACCTCACGGTTGTGGAGTGTCTTGGCATTTAAAAAGCCTCGACCACCCCATTTCCGTGGGATATACAGTCTCATAACAGACGAGCGTGGGTGAAGCATGCGATGTGATGTCAATTGCTTTCGAACTTTTCTATCCAGGGCGTCTAGTTCAGTCTGAGTCCACCTTAGTATGCCAAAGGTGTATATAAGTAGGGGCATAACCCAGCCGTTGAAGGCACGTACCTTGTTGCCTCCTGACAAAAGACTGTTAAGTACTTTTGTCAGGCGACCGAAGAAACGTTCCTTCACCGACTGTTTTATCCCCCCACTCTCGATACCCAATGACTCTGACATACCAAGGTATTTATAGGTGTCGGCTTCGGAGAGAGATCTGAAAGTCATTGTATCAGAAAGTTGTAAATTCATTGAATTAACAACTTTCCCCCGCTGCACGTGCATGACCGCGCACTTATCTACACCGAACTCCATGTTGATGGCGTTGCTGAAAGTCTCAGTGACTTTCAATAACTCCATCAAATCATGGCGCTTCGGTGCAAAAAGTTTGAGGTCATCCATGTACAGCAAGTGTGAAATGACTTCACCCTCTCTCCTAAGCCGATAGCCTAGCCCTGAATCCTCTAATAATGTGCTTAGAGGATTTAGGGCTAGACAGAACCACAACGGACTCAGACTGTCACCCTGGAAGATGCCTCGCTCAATCCTTATAAAGTCCTGCGGACCAGAGAGACTGTCCCAACCACCCGGTTGACGAAGGACTGTGGTCCACTGCCTCATACAAGAACCTAGAAAAGACCTCAGAGTTGTATCAATTTTATACAACTCCAAGATCCTCTCCAGCCAGGTATGAGGCACTGAATCATAGGCCTTCTTGTAGTCAATCCAGGCGGTGGAGAGAGCACCTTTGTTCCGCCGGACTTGTTGGCAATTGGCCGTGTCGATGAGGAGGAGCTCCTTAGTACCACGGGACCCAACCTTACATCCATTCTGAGAGGGGGCCAAAATATTGTGCGCAACAATGTGCGAATTAATTTTAAACCTCAGAATAGATGTAAGAAGCTTGTACAGCGTTGGCAAGCATGTAATGGGTCTATAGTTCTTCGGTTCCGTGGTACTACCGGACTTGTGGAGCAGGAAGGTGACACCGGTTGTCATGAATGTTGGCAAGGAACCAACCTCGAGGGCTTGTTGGAATTGCGCCGCTAAGCAGTCGTGTGAGCATCGAATCCACTTTATCCAAAAGTTGTGTAATCCGTCCGGTCCTGGACTTTTCCAGTTCTGGGCCGTACGGATCGCACAACTAACGTCTTCGGGACTAATACTAATAGCCCCCATGGATTCGATAGGCTCACACGCGCGCTCAACGACGCTCATCCAATCGCCCTCCGTGTGTTCGACGGGCACCGACCAGATACTACGCCAGAAGTTATTCATGGTAGTAGTATCCGGACACTGCTCCTCATTCACACGTTGATTGGTTCCTTCCCAACCTCGGTATACCTTTCTTTGGTCACTTTGGAAGAGGCGATTTTGATAATAGCGATCTACACGCGCTCTATAGCGACGAATACGGTTTGCCAATGCATACACTTTCTGCTTCAGAAAGTCAATGCGTTCCGTGACACAAGTCATGTAGTCCCGGGGTCTAATCCCGGTCCCAGCAAAGGCCTGATTCACGAAACGCATGACTCGGGGGCGATGATTACCCCCTCTGAAGCAGATCAACTTCGCAATAAGAGTCCTAAACATATTGATGCGACACTCGATTCGTTCTTGCCACGCAGGGATAGCGGGGCGTCGCGGTATTCGGTCAGTATCCGGAAACTTGACGCGAACAACGCGACACGCCGCTATAGCCGCGCAGTAAAGAATCGAGTGTGTATCAACTAATGTTTCGCTAGCCTGCATATATGGGACTAGCAAAACGTTTAGGGCTCCCATTAACGCCAGGTTACGTTTATTCATTGGCAAACGTGGTAGTCGCGGCCTAGAGTCAGGAGTAGTGCGATACTCCAAAATCGCGTCTTCCAAAGCCCTCCTCAAATGCTCATTAGTCTGGGTACTTACGTTAATATTCGTACAATCGTCTGCGTCTAGCGCGGCATCCGCCGGGGCAGACGTCGAAGCCGAGCCTGTCGGCCCCTGCGTCGACGACACACTGGGCGAGTCCCGCGCTAAAGCAGAAGTAGTAGGAATAATAGGTAACGCCTCCAGACGCAGCCGATCAAGCGCAGAGTCGTCCAACAGCTTGAGCCGCTGGATGGCCCGCACCTGATCCGATAGTCGTTGTGCGGTAACGGTGACGGCTGGTTCAAGGGCCTGAAACAGAGGTAGTATCCTATCGCGGTACGCGGTCAGGTTAGTTCCTCCCTCTGTAGCCCCGTAGTAGGCGCGCATGCAGTTCTCATTTAAAGACTGGGTCCATCGCATGCGACGCGCTACACCACCGGTAGCGAGGGCTGGGCGCGGAGCAGAATGCCCCACAGGCCCCAAGCGTGCCGGTAGCGGTGGCCGTCCTCGTCGTCGCGTAGATGGTGGTGGCGGCGGCGGCGGCGTAGGCCCGTCGTCATCACTCGACGAGCTGCCCTCCGGGGGAGTGACAAACTCGTCTCCCGACGATGTGCTCGGAGATGATGCGGCGGGCGGAGGTGGTGGGTGCGCGCTTCTTGTCTCCGCTAAACATCTTCGAGATCTCGTTATCATTTTTTATCACTTTTATCGTAGTTATTTTGCTTGCACATTATTTTGGGTTTGTTGATATATGACATGATACGTCAAATGAGAAAAACGATGTAGATTAAATTAAATGTATACTGAATTTTGAACACTATTTTCTTGATGTAAGATTATTTGTTTATTGTATTTACTGTTTTTATGGTATAATCAAGGTTGAAATAGCAAAATTCACAAATAAAAGTAATATAAAAGAAAAAAAAATTCTAAAAGACGTCTCGTCTGAGCGGTGTCAAATTTTTTTTTTTTTTTTTTTTTTTTTTTAATTATATTATTATTATTATAATTGCTGCAATACAAGAATTACTAAGCTTAATAAATTACAGAATGTGTTTCTACGAGTAATAGGAGGCTTTATTAAGAGTACGCCTATTCACGTATCGGTGGACGTCGCACGTGGAATCAGAACTGTGTATTTCACCTTTATCTGTACGTAGACATTACCTAGCGAGTAAGTATTGGTTAAAGTGCAGATCATTTCATGATAATCCTATTATAGACCTGTTAGAAGAGCTGTCCCATTACATGCAATCTTCATATTGGAATCGTAAAAAGAAACCCTTATTATTGGCAATACATAACATTTTAAAATGTGAAACATTTTACAGAAGTCATAAGTTGGAAATGTTTAGTTTAAATATATGGGTAACTAATATTAACCTACGCGATGTACTTGAACCTAATATAAATGTAATTGACAAACCTAAAAGATCGTATAATAGTTACGAGCTCAAAACTGTATGTAGCAAATATTTACAGGATAAGTATGCCGGCTTCTATAAATTATTCTCTGATGCGTCTTTGACTACAAATGGCCGTGGTGTATCCTTCTTGGACGCTGAAACTGGCTGCCATATTAAACTCACGATAAATGCTAAAATATGTATCATGAACTTAGAACTTATAGCAATAGTTGAGGCATTATCTTATATAAAATCAATTGAATTTAACAACTTTGTCATATTTATAGACTCTAAAAGCGCCATTTTACACCTAGCACGTTGTGTCAGCGGGTCGAGCTTTCGTGGCATTCCTATAGCTTATGATGCATTACGCAGTATCTAAGATATAAAAAAATCTAATAAGTGCATAAAAATCCAGTGGATTCCTTCTCATGTCGGTCTGAGCGGTAACGAGGAGGTGGATAGATTGGCAAAAGAAGCTGCTGTAGATGGACTTCATTTTAATTATTTACCTAATTATACAGATCTGACTATACATGCCAAAAAGTGTTCGTTTGAAATCTGGTCAGAATACTTTGACGAGAGATCTCTAATTAAAGGCATATGGTATAAAACTGTCCAGTCTTCGCTACTGCGCTTTCCGTGGTTTGCGCGAACTGACATGGAAAGGAATGACATAGTTTCGTTAGTTAGACTTAGATCAGGGCACATTCCCTTCAATAAGTTCGGATATCTAATGAATTTTGAGGGCCCGGTGGCGTAATCGGGAGAACGTTCGGCTTTGATGCCGTGGTACCGTGTGCCGCCGTGCACCAATGGAATTTTCTATCGAAAAATTTATGTGCGCTTCTCACAGTGGCCCTCCGGTGAAGGAAAAACATCGTTAAGAAACCAACAAAACCCCCGTATGGTGGTAAGACACTATCTAGTGTCCGCCTGGCCAGCTACCACCCTCAAGTTAGAAAATCTGTCACCAAACATCTAATGTGTTCCGGCAGCTATCCTTGAGAGCCAGTTCCCATTCTAGGCCTAGCGTGCTTACCATCTTCGACCGTATCATCACTTACCAACAGGTGAGATAGTGGTCAAACGCTAGCCTATAACGTATAAAAAAAAAAAAAAAAAAAAGTCCCCTAATTGCAATTGTTGCGGAATAGTAGAAGACGTATTCCATGTTGTTATGGAGTGTGCCAGGTTTTCTGGGCCCTGATTCAACATGACCATTTTAAAGTCTTAACGTGCCGCGTTACAATATCTCCACGTTATTCGCATCAAAGGTATTCTCTATGCCAATATCAAGTTTGGTAAACGCGGTAGTGAGCGCGTTTACAGTTGTCATAATATCGTGAGGTAAGATGGCGTGTAACGCGCGCGTCTTCATTTTTTGAAGTAAAATTGACAGCAAGTGACATTGATGAATTTAACAAAAAGCGCGCGTAAAACTACGCATGCGCGGTGCACCATGATATATACATAAAAACTGTTTGTTAAACAAGTTATACAAGGTTGACCAATATTACATTTGTAATAAGATCGACTAAGGGTTGGTTCAACTATTTACAAAAATAGCCTAAATTATGTGAGTAGGTAAAACTCATATTAAATAATAAAAAAAGTAAAGAAGTACCTAGGTACTTCTTTCCTTTTCTTCTCTGCCTACCCCAACAGGAAAAATGAGTGATTGTATGTGTACAACTTATATTAACAATCTTACTAATATTTACGCAAAAACGGCTGAACGGATTTGGGTAAAGTTTGGTAAATAAATAGTTTATATACAATACCATAATGTATAACTCCTTGGATACTTTTTATCACGATACATGATAGATTTATTTTCAATGCAGGTAAAGTTGCGGGGCGCATGTTGTTATTGATAAAATGACAATGCAATGATTGACAATAATTGACATTTTGAGAATTCAGTTTTTATTGTCGTTCTAAAACTAGTGCATTTATAAGAGGATCCATTGATTGTTATCAATAAAAAATATTTTTAATTTATTTAATGTTTTTTAGTTTTTAAATTAAGCTACAGAATTGCTATTGAAGTTTTATTGCTGGCAAATCGACCTAATATAAAGATAAGACAGAAAAATAAAGAAATGTATAAGACCGCAAAATTACCGATGGAACCGGAAGTAAGGTTTATGAACGAATGGCGTGGAATCGAAAACCGGACATAGAAAACATATTGTTTGGCATACAGAATACCATTTTTCAATAATGTGCCGTGGCGCGTTTGAGGAACACGTTTACGTTTAGAGCACGCTACAACATTACACGTTTTTGGCAAGTTATCTCATTGGTCATACTGAAAAAGGGCCCTGGTCTCCGTTCGCAGCTGTTTGCTGAGGATCACGCCTTATGGCAGGTGGGTGGGTGTAACGCTATTCTATCTGAGCCAAAATCCGAAAATGCTGCCAGGTTGCGTGAGATTTATCAAACAGCCCTAAAACTTAGAATTATTGTGTAACTTCTTTTGCCATTGTAATATTAGTGGATACATAGTCTATAAGGGTGGCATATTTTTAAGAAAACCCTGTTTAAAATTAATAAAGATTTAAAAAAAAAGCACTATCTATAATAATCCTACTTATAGGTACTTAGTTATATTTAACGTTCAACAATAATATTTTCTTTAAATCTATAAAATATTGAATAATGCTACGCAATCTTGAAAAATGCCACCGGTTTTACGATTCAACACGAAAATTTCCTATATTAAGGAAACAATTTTTATTTAAAGCTTATAGCTTTTATGGGCACTTAGGTACTAAAATTAGAAACCAGCAGACAACACACTAAAAATTATAAGAAAACGATAACTCTTTGTATGCGATGTAATATTTTTATCGTAAGCTTTTATTTATAAATAAAAGATAAAATTACAATAAAAAAACAATATATATATATATATTTATATTTATATATATATTATTATACATACTAGTAGTATTTATAATATATACCCGAGAGCCCCGTTGGTGTAAAGGATAGATATGGCTTAACTTCTAAACGAGAGGCAGGCTCCAATCCTAGCACGGTACGGTTCAAATCGTTCACAGATGGTAGGCATATTATATCTGTATTCTGCCTAACTTGCTGCCGAAAAAAAAATTAACACCATCAAGGATTAAATCTGCCGCCACAACCTTACTTGTTTCAGCAGCAAACAACCCTTGCGAGTCAGAGTATTCTAGGGCTAGGCCTAGAATACTCTCTGTGTTCACCATCTTCGACCACATCATCGCTTACCACGCAAAGAAATAGTCTAGCTAGCTAGCCCATAAGATATTACAAAAAAAAATGATATTTTATTTCTTCTAAAACACTCACAACAATTATAAAACGAGTTATAATTTCTAAAATATTGTTATCTCTTAGTTACTAACATCATCACACAAAACGTAAAAAGTTAATAATACAAAATATAAATTGAAGATCTATTGTACCTATTATTTATTAACTACTGACCCATCACTGCAATATTTTTTATATCATAGCTAGCGTTTGACCACTTTCTCACCTGTTGCTAAGTGATACATTATACATACCCATTAGAATTTAAGGTACGGCCACACCGCGGCGTCCTGCAATCTGCGGGCGCGATCTCAGTACTTTTCAATTGTTTTCTGATCGCGTTTGGTGTGAACCAGTCCGTACAAATACTACTGCGCTATCTGATCGCCACCTTGATCGCGCACGTAAGACGCTGCGGTATGTCCGTACCTTTAGTCTCATTATAAATATACAATACATTTTTGCAACGCATATTATGTTCTTAATTATCTACGTTCATTATTTTTAAAAGTAATTAAAAAGTTTTATGTTTGTCAAAACTATACTCCTAATTATCTACTAAAAATTCTAAGCACATTATTACTTTTGTTTATATAGGCCTACAAAAGTGTACAGGTAAGTGATCACACGACCTCCTAAGGACATCTATCATAAATATTTAATCGTTAAAGTAAACTTAAATTATTTCCAAACTTTAGCTCACTTAGTTTTATCATCGAACTAGAAGAAACTGGAGGCCAACTCCGAAATGATACATCCGGAAGTTCGCGACCAACCGAAACACGACCTAATTTGCCGATAACGTACAACATAAAAATGTTCGGACATTTTTCACTCTTGTCAAATTATCGGTCAAGCTTTTTTCGTTTAATAGGGTTAACGATACGATCGTCATCATCATGGCTGATGATGATGAAGGTTTACGATACAACAAAATATCAAATGAATTTCGATTGGACTGCCGATAAGCCAAACTGACCGACCGAACCGAATGCTATTCGTAGAAAGAAATACCCTATACATTTCGACCAATACTTCGGATTCCCACTTCGGAATCGTTGAGGCCTCTTGTTTCGGTGCATTGTGTTATTCCTACTAATTTGAACACTATACATTATGACGTAACTTCTTGGAACTAGCATTACAACCGCTAGTATTTCAAGTAATAGACCAAGCGAAGAGGTCTCCGTTTCAGCTTGGGCAGAAATGCTTCTGTATGTCTGTTCGGTTGTCTGCAGTTCTTCTCTACAGGTCACAATTCTTAACCGATTGTCATGATATTTGTCGTTTGAAAATAAAGTAATAGTTAACGGGTTCTGTAATTTGTAAATCAACACCAATCAACACCAATATTATAAATGCGAAAGTCAGTTTGTTTATTTGTTTGTTTGTTTGGGACTTCTTCACGGTCAAACGGCTTGACCGATTTGGCTGAAATTTTGTACAAAGATAGTACATAGGGCAGAATAGGATATAGGATACTTTTTTTTTGGCTATCGAGTCAGGGGGTCCAGATATTTTTAATAGAATTTTGTAAATATAAGACTTCTTCTCGAATAAACGGCTTGACCGATTTGCCTGAAATTTTGTGTGAATACATGTCATAGGGCAGAATAGAATATAGAATACTTTTTTTCTGGCTGTCGAGTCAGGGGGTCCAGATATGTTTAATTGAATTTTGTAAATATAAGACTTCTTCTCGAATAAACGGCTTGACCGATTTGCCTGAAATTTTGTGTGAATACATGTCATAGGGCAGAATAGAATACTTTTTTTCTGGCTGTCGAGTCAGGGGGTCCAGATATTTTTAATTGAATTTTGTAAATATAAGACGTCTTCTCGAATAAACGGCTTGACCAATTTACCTGGCATGTTGTATAAAGACAGTGCATAGGGCAGAATAGGATATAGGATACTTTTTTTGGCTATCGAGTCTGGGTGTCCAGATTTTTTTTATTGAATTTTGGGTATGTTTGGCCACTTATCAGCTAAACGGCTTGACCGATACGGCTGAAATTTTCTACATATACAGCTCATATGGCATAGAAGCACATAGGATACTTTTTTTCTGGCAGTCGAGTCCAGGTGTCCAGATTTTTTTTATTGAACTTTGTAAGTGTGTGGCCTCCTCTCAGTCAAACGGGTCAACCATTTCAGCTGAAATTTTGTGCACAGATGGTCAATAAGACATAGGATACTTTTTTTTTGGCTGGTAATTTCGGGTGTCCATAATTTTATTATGGAATAATGTGTTGCCTCTTAGCGGCAATCGTTTTTACCGATTCAGCTCAAATTTTGTACAAATTCAGTTAATAGGGCATAGAACGACAAAGGATATTTTTTTTAACAGTTGAGTTTGGATAACTAATTTTTTTTAATTGATTATTTTATATGTGTGACCTCTTCTCGGTTAAACGAGTTGACCAATTGAGCTAAAATTGTACAGAGACAGTCAATAAGACATATACCAAGAGTAGAGTCTATTATCCGAGCACATTGGTTACATTTTTTACAATCGAGTCCGGTTGTCAGTATTTTATTGTTGAATTTTGTATATGTTTGGCCTCTTTTCGGCCAAAACTCTTGACCGATTCACATGAGATTTTGTACAAAGACATGTACACATAAATAGTACACATTAATAGGGCATAAAAGGCAAAGAATACTTTTTTTTTCGGCAGTTAAGTGAGGGTGCATATATTTTATGTTAACTTTACATAGAGTTAACATAATCATAAAAGTTTGACCTTAGGTTCGTCTATAATGACTTAATTAGTGTCTTGATTAGGCCATAAAACTGTCAGGATCGTTAGAAGTCATCAAAATTTACGCGCTGGCTTTGCTTGCCCAACGTGTTTATCTGCTTTGTGGGAAGTATTTCAAAAACTTTCGTGTTTTAACAGCCTTAGGGTAATTGGTGTTGACTTAATAGGTCATAAAAACTGTCAGGGTCATAAAAAAATGTAAAAAATGTTTGCGCTCGCTTTGCTCGCGTAGTTATAGCACTCTCTGCGCTCGCGCAAGCATTTATTTTATCTACTTTGAACGTAATATTTCAAAAACTATTGTAGGTATTTTAATAGCCACATGCATCAAAACGAATCATAAATTGAAACAGAACAACCTTCAATAATCATAATGATTATTAACCTTTAATTAAGTGGATATCAAATTTAACCATAATGTCATCGGTGTTGACTTAGTAGGTCATAAAAACTATCAGGGTTATAAAAAGATGTAAAAAATTTTTCGCTCGCAAAGCTCGCGCAGTGATAGCGCTCGCTACGCTCGCGCGAGTATTTGTTTTATCCGCCTTGAAGGTAATATTTCAGCAAATTTTGTATATTAATAACCACATGCATCAAAACGAGTCATATATTTAAACAGTACAACCTTCAATAATCATAATGATATTAACCTTAAAATAAGTGGATATCACGTTTTACCGTGTCATCGGTGTTGCCAACTTTGTACAGCACACAGCACAGCACAAATTTGTATACCTAACCAAAATGAATAATGAATTTAACAATAGAGGATATTGAGTTCGACTTTAGGGTCATCTATGGTGACTTGGCCTAAGAGATCATCGATCTTGACCTCAAAGGTCATAAAGGCTCAAATAACGCGGGCGAAGCCGCGGGTAACAGCTAGTTTTATATATTTGCGTAGACACAACGACGTTCACAGAGTGTCTTATCGAATCGCCGGCGCGCGTGAAACTACACATACTATTTAAGAATGGTTATAGTGCGTTGACGCTTTCTGGTTTATTTTGTATGCTGAGTGTAGATCATTATTAAAATAGATATCTCGAGATGTTCAAGAGAATCTTTATTAGCGAAATTAAAAGTGCCGTAACGCATTTTATTTAGATGATTACGCCGATAGGCGACAAACCGCAGTTATGGTTACGATGCCGGGACTTTACAGCTCGACATTAGACAGTAAAGAAACCATTTTGATAGGAGATTTTATTTCTTTCCATAGTATTGAGATGGGTTTTGACGAGAGAGAATTGAATCAATTTCAAAGCCTGTGGTGTGGAAATTTATGTGATACTTTAGTGAGTTTTATTGCAGTTTGTGTTTGGTTATTTATAGCATGACTAGAAGTGCCCCGCGGTTTCGCCCGCGTCATAAACTTATTTTATTTACTTAAAACGTTTCTTTTGCAAAATCCTTTCTACCATCTTAACTTAACATCAAAAAAGAATTATCGAAATCGGTTCATCTGTTTTCAAGTTTTTTTTAATTTTTTTTTATTGAACACCAAACAAATAAAACTTTTATAAAACATTTATTTAATAAACATTTAACAAAAGGTGTAACAACAGGCGGTCTTATCGCTTAAAGCGATCTCTTTCAGACAACTTCAGGGTGGAGAAAGAAAAACTTAACTTATATGGCGGTATATCGGTGTTAAAATGAATAAAATAATAAATAAATAAATCAGAATAAGTAATAAGTACATTATAACAAAAGTACGTACAAATTTTATACATTACAATACACATACATAACAATACCATATACATAATAAAAGTATACAATACTCATAGCGACCAGAAGTGAAAATGGCTAAAAAATAAACACTATCACATTACCCATAACTATATAATGCCACAGAACCTCAACATAATAAGTTATCACGTGACTAAGGGAAATAGGGATTCATATTTATAAAACCCGAAAAACCATATTGAGACTTTGTTACTTTGTTACTAATGGTGTAGCCATTTCGAAAAATCTTGCAACACGTATTTACTTATTTATTTTCAGAAGTACTTAAGTAAATTTTCGAATAAAAAAGACTATTTTATCTTGTTTTGCCATACAAACTTTGAATCCCCGCTTCATCCCCTTCAAGAGCGAATTTAAAACAATCCTTTCTTAACGGATACCTACGTCAAAACAACTATCTGTATGCCATATTTCAGCGCAATCCGAAACAATATTGATTTCAGACTTTATTACCCCACTTCACCTTATTTTGGTGGAATTTGGAAAAGGCCTGAGATATGTATTCACATATCTATATACTTGTGTGAAGTTTGTACTTGTGTGAAGTTTAAAAAAAAAAAACTATCTAATCTTGTTTCTCCATAGAAACTTTGAACCATCATTTCATCCCCTTAGGAAGTGATTTTTTGGAAAATCCTTTCTTAACGGATACCAAAGTCATAATAACTATCTGCACGCTAAATTTCAGCGCAATACAAAACCATATTGGTTTTCAGACTCTGCTACCCCATTTCACCCTCTTAAGAGTTGAATTTCGAAAAAGCCTAAATCTACCTCTTGTATACTTGCTTAGATCTAATTGAGATATTACGATGCATCAAATTATCGTAACCTTACTGATCTCAACACGTTAGCTTACGTAAGCTCGTAACAATTTAACGTAAGTGCGTTACGTAAATACCTACTGTTATGTAAATTATTAATGTAACAGGCAGCCCCACTATGATCCATTTATTGGATTGACGCGTCAATTAACTGATCGTCGTGAACAGATCTCTACTAAGTGTGATATAGTTAATATAATCTCATAATCGAGATAATGATAAATATATCTGAAATCCAAGCATATGAGGGTTAAAACCCTCAAATGCTTGGATATCAGACACAATGTAAATTATATTGTGTCTCGCGGGATCCACGTCCCGGCATACGAAAGGTTGTGAAGTATTCGTATTTTTAACTGACTTCACAAAAAAGGAGGAGTTTCTTAATTCGGCCAGGGTTTTTTTAGCAGCATTTCATTTTGTTTTTTTTAAATGTTTATTGCCTCAGAAATCATTTTTTAATTTAGTCAGTTTTTAACCGATATAGAAAATTATTTTTTGTTTGAGACAGTATGCTTCCCATTTTGTGTCATTGTAATTTTATTGAGATTGAACGATCTTAAATAATTTTTATTCATCATCATCATCAGCCGGTGTCAGTCCACTGCTGGATGTAGGCCTCTCCCAAGTCACGCCACTGAGCCCGATCTTCGGCTCATCTAGCCCGATCGTCATCGTTGGGAGGAATATGCCCTAATCGCCACGCTGGGCAGGCGGGTTGGCGATCGCAGGACGAAGTTTTGTCAGTATGGTCAGGCCATTTTCATCACCAAGTTTGAAGTGTTTATCTCCATATCCCTGGAGATACTCATCAGATGACGAAGAAATTACAATGGAACTAAACGAGAAGTATATATAATCTCTCCAAAAAAACCGGTAATTAATGACGGAGATCTGATAAAACAAATATAAAAATACAGTCAAAAACAGAAAATCTCCTCCTTTTTGGAAATCAGTTGATGACTAGCGCAGCATTTGAAGTGTGTTTTGTTTAAAATTAATTGTGTCTAAAATTATTTAGATTAATTCCGATTCCATAATATTTAAACTTGAACACAGTTTCATATCAAAACAACATGAGTAGAAAATGATTTCATGTCTCTGCGAGATTCGTGGATGGTGTAAAATTATTAATGGTGAGGATTACAGTACCCGGATCCCAAAGTTCTGAGTTAATTACTGACTCATCTCTCTCTTAGTTTAACTTAAGGAACGTCAGAGGATTAAAGAAGGAACAAAACGACTAATTACGACTCATTAGTCAAGACAAGTGGTTTTCTGAGAAACTAAATATAATTTGAATGACACAAATGACACAAATTGATATACATATACAAATATGTATATTTCCCAAGTGTTCATAGGCGACGGTGACCACTTCCCAACAAGTTGACCGTTTGCTTGTTTGCTACCTATATCATAAATAAATGTTGTCAGCTTAGCCATTAAATTAACAACCTAGACTTTTTACTAAACGGTGCCGTTCAACTAGCGGCCTCAATGATATTCAGCCGCAGTATCTACCACAACATATATTAAAATGGCTGACTGATACTTAGGCCAGACATAGGTAAAAAAAGGCTTGGCTGTTAATTAAACGGCTAATTAAGCTTGTTGGCTGCGTGACATATTATGTATGTATAGTATTGCAACAAAAATTGGTATGTTTCTACAATTAATAAATTTATAGAAAAGTTGGCATTTAATTCGGTTACGGACCCGAATTTGAGCTCTATTGAATCACCAAACTGTAAACATCTTGCTTACCTATTCGGGACTTAAATCGTAAAAACTAGGTTCTAACAATTTTAAGGACTAAGTACGTTAGAACTTGAGAAACAACTTTGAAGTTTTTTGCCGCTTAAGTACGATAAACTCGGCTATTTCAGAAAACTTTTTCGATAGGTCTCTTCAAATGTATTTTTTGAATGAGTTTATTTCTATTTATACTAATATTTTTGAATTTATATTTTGATCGAATTAAATTTGATCGGGGACGTAACTTTGATATAGTAGACTCATAATTGTATGTTATTAAATTGGGAAGGTATTTCATAATACATAACACAGGGCAATTCAAATAGTTTCGTTTATTAGGCTAGGATTTTACCACTTACTAACAGACGATGTGAAATTTCAGACTTAATTCATTTAGTAAAGCGACCATCACAAAATAAAAATCAAAAGTCAATTAATCAAAATAAACAATAAATTCCGAGAGAAAGGCAACTCTAGCTACTTTCGTAGAATTTTAGTTGTTGATTGACTTAGGTTCGACCGTCGACCAACGCGACCTCAATTTCTACAATGGTTCTCTTTTTGCACAGACTGTATTGCTTTAATGCTTCTGTAAGGTTTAAACTATGGTCATCACCTCTTAGCCTAAAAGTGATGTGAGCAGTTGAGACGGATGAAGAAAACTTTGTACTAAGTTCTGCTGACTGCGAGTTTATAAGCTTGAGTTGCTGGATATTAAATGTGCGGTTGTGTTCAATAGCTTTTTATTTTTAAGTGGCTTCATGTTATACGGTATCATATTATGAAAACAGCAGGAATAATGTATGGATTATTTTTTTTGTAGAAAAACACTAAAGACTATGAGAAAAAAAATCGATTAACTCAAATTGATTCGCATTTAGATTCCACAAAAACTGTGCTTGATTTTATATCTATCACAGCAGTGTTACTGAAACTCTATACAAAGACGAACAGAGAAAATATTTAAAATTTTTAAAATAAATAGTTGATGAGAAGGAAACTCTTTAGCTTACTTTGGAAAATTATTGTCTACATTTTCCGCAGAAAAGAAGTTGAGAGCCTCTGGCTAGAAAATTAAATGTCGGCGACAAAAGGTTTGTTGTGACATCCGGACTGTTTTGTTTTACAAGTAACAAGGCTCTTTGTGGTGCAATATAATGGCAAATAGCACTCGTTTTACAGTTTACTTTATGGCGATTGTAAAATGGTGCAGAAAGTCGTATTTTACATCTTTATGTATTCAGTATGGGCTACAGGCTGAACTAAGTTTATAAAAGAGCGTAAATTGATCAAATTTTAGGTGCAGAACGGATTGTTCCAGATGCATTTTGTGAAATTAGATGTTTTTCTCTATATCTATAAAGGTTTTTTTTTTTAAATATCGGTTAAGCTAGCGTTTGACGACTATTTTGTACAAACAATGATGCAGTCGAGGATGGGGAACACGCTAGACCTAAAATATTCTTACTTAAAGGGCTGAACAATATAATGATTTTATGATTGGTAGGGGTACATCTTTGAAGTAGTCCCGTAATGATTTCATCGAGATCTGATGAGTATCTCCAGATATATGGAGATAAACACCTCACACTTGGTACTAAAAATGACTAGCGCAACATTTTAAGTCGGTTTGTTTCGCTTCTTAGTAAACGATTTTAAATTATTGACGTAATATAAGAGCCTTAATTGCCCTTACTGCAATTAAATTTAATAAAGTGGTATGCTGGTGCTATTTTATAAGGTCTGACATTTCTATGATTGCGGGACCGTGTCGTATTTCGTTTAGGATCAGTAAACGAGACATCCCTGATACGTGTAGCGTGAAGTTATCGCTTCCTATGAAGACAAGGGTTTTATTTGGATCCTCCCCTAATGGTTTTGTTTTAGGATCAATTTCGTCTCGCTATCTTTAGTTTGTATCAATGATTCGTGTTTGAGGAATGCGTTGAAGTGTGAAAGCTGTGACTGACAGGGTTTTATTTGGTATCGACGTTTTCGATACTATACTGCAGCCATATCGATATCTATAGATAGTGGATAACGAAATAAAACTTATTTGTGGCACTACCATTTATTTTTCATACTAACAACCTTACTTTAGGTAGGCCCCTAAGGTTCATTGAAAATAGTGAGATTTTTTTAAGTGTTTCCTCGGCAAATTTGCTATACTGAGATAGTGGTCAAACGCTGGCCTACGCACAGACTACGCTACGCTTTATAATCTATGGGTTAGCCCTACACATAAAACACAATTCAAAGATTAAACTAAATTTAAACATTCATCATTTTCTCTAGAATTCATTCAACCGGATTCAAATTTCAATGAAAGAACGACGCTAATTAAAACAAAACTTTTGAAATTTGAAAACAAAAATTTTGAGTTTGCGGTCGGCAGCGACACGGCTCGTATGTGTATTTGTTGTGTTCGGTAGCTATCGTCTTTTAAAGATAATGGCTTCAAATACTGTGAAATGTTCCAACTGTAATGTTGTGATAAATGAATTGTTGGCGTTTTTAAGAAATGTTATTGATTTTATGGATGAAGAGAGTATTCATAAACTATGTGAGTCGTCATTTACTGCAGAAGATATAGCCAAAGCGAAGACGTTACTTTTTGAATCGTTACCTACTATGAAGAAAATGCCTATTCGCCGGAAGGAGGGAAAAAAGAAGACGTCACGAGAACTCGACGACATAATTAGCCTCATGAAAAGCACTGATAGTGAGATATTTCCTGTTTTCGTCGCGAAAGACCTGCATAAGATACCTACGGTTCAATTAGAAAATGTTGATGTTATACGCATTCTTAAGGATATTATGCAAATACAAAATCGCTTCAGTACTCTGGATGATAAATACATCACAAAAGATCAGTTTGAGTTATTAAAGCAAAACGTTGAACATATGAAACATGCATCGATAATAAATAATGTATCTTCTAGCGAGAGGGTAAACCAGAAACGAGGTGCATATGTGTTACAAGATAGCTTCGTCCTGGACAGTGGGCCAACCGGACTGCAATATCTACCAATAAGATCTACCACATCTTCACATAGCCCGCAAGCCCAGCTTACCCACTCAAACTTCGGCGATCATCCGGTACAACACTCATCACCACTATCAAATGAAACTATCAAGCTGCATAACTCCTCTAAAACCGAAGTAACACGCATGCATGAAGATCATCAACGTACTTTAAACACAACGAATGAGAGTTTGCATCATAATAATAACAGATGCAATCGTAGCGAGACATCACAACAAAACCGTCGCGCGATTATATCTGTGAGTACTGAGACTACTGAGCCCGCAGCGCCCGCGCAAAAACCGGTTACGAGCGCATCGTCTATGTTCCCTCGTGCTACTACTGGTATTCGATCGCCCGTTGTAGTCGTCGGTACCACAGCACCTAAGCCGAGTACGAGTGACTCATTACACCGGGCGCCGCTCGATATGTTAAACAACGATCCTGCTCGGACGTCTAATGCGAGTTGTGAGCAAGTAGTAGGGGTCAATAATGAGTGGCAAGTCGTGAATCGTCAAAAATCAAGACAAAATAGATTAGTTAGTAAGCAAGGACGTGCAACCACGGCACCAGACTGGAAAATTCGTGCTGCTGATGTTAAGATACCTCTGTTGATATCGAATGTTAGCATGGACACACGGGAAAGTGACATAGTGAGTTATATTAAGGACAAAACCAATGAGAATGTTACTTTAAAGAGAATTAAAATGAGATCAGATAGGAATTATAATGCGTATAAGCTTTATGTTTCAAAACACAAGGTGCAGGTATTCCTTAATGATGAGCTGTGGCCGTCAGGAATTTATTTTAGACGCTTTGTGCATTTTATGTACAAAACGAAGACATAGATATTAGTTAGAGTATTTCAGAACACATTTTATGGATTTAGGAAGTAACTGTAGATTAATAAGTTTTAACTGTAAATGTATAAAACGATCTGTAGATAATGTTAGGGATTTATGTAATAAATCCGACATAGTGGCCCTCCAGGAGACATGGCTGCTCCCTCATGACATTCCTATGCTAGGGACCGTTAGTCATGAGTTCGAGTACACCGGCAAGTCTGCTGTCGATACTTCCTCTGGTTTACTAGTGGGAAGACCTTATGGGGGATTGGCCATTCTATGGAGAAAGGGTATTTTTGAGCAGGTTTCTGTAATTAATTGTGCTAGTTCTCGCCTTGCAGCTATCAAAGCGACATTAAGCGGACGTTCCATTATTGTGTTTTCTGTGTACATGCCTACCAACTGTCGCGATAACCTACCTGTTTTCACAGAAATACTGAGCGAAATTAGTGCAATAATGTTAAGTTCAGATGTCGAATGTATGTACGCACTAGGTGACTTTAATGCACATCCTGGTGAACTTTTTTCAACGGAGCTTTTGGATTTCTGTATGGACCAACATTGGATATGTGCAGACCAAGAAAAACTCGGATCCACATCTGACACTCACACCTACATTAGTGACGCTCACGGATGCAGGAGGTGGCTGGATCATTGTGTCGTGTCCTCATCGGCTTGGTCTAGCGTCTCAAGCATCACTGTACTAGAAGACCTATATATATCCGACCACCTACCCTTACTTATTGAATGTGACTTCAATGTTGTAAGGCCTAAACTTGAAGCACATGGGGAGCACTACGACAGTGTTTTGTGGGGAGAACGAACGCGCTCAGAATTAATAAGCTATTATTATTTAAGTAATTCTAAGCTGCGTGAAATTGATTTTCCCACGGAGCTCGTTAAGTGCAGCTTTAGTGCTTGCAGTCATGAAGCTCATCATTTAGTATTAGATAAGCTTTATTCAAAAATTGTAAGTGCTTTAAAGGATGCAGCTGTACAATCCAGAGAGACGCGCAACCAATGTAGAAAGAAGGGTAAGCCCCTGTGTGGATGGAATCAGCATGTGCGGGACGCTCACTGGGATGCAAGGCTTAGTTTCCAATCATGGACCAATAGCAATAGACCTAAATCAGGTAAAGTCTATGAGCGCATGGTCGAGACTCGTAGAATTTTCAAAGCTCGCCTTAAGTGGTGTCAAACACACCAAGATCAAATAAAAATGGATAAGTTAGCTTATCATCGCTCAAATAAAAATTTTGGCAAGTTTTGGAAATCCACGAGTAAGTTGGATATCAGGCCGGGACTCCCTGCGAGTGTGGGTGGTATGAGTGAGTCAGTAGAAATTGCTGACCTATTCAAAACTCATTTTAGGGTACAATCTCCACTCGGGACCCCAACCGCTATGCATACTCCTGACTATTGCTGTGCGGGGGATCAACCAATACTTCATTTTTCTGCCAAGCTAATAAAGTCGGTCATCAATCAAATGAGTAGAGGTAAATCCCCCGGACACGATGGGCTCAGTATAGAGCACTGCAGACACGCAGGGCCTCACCTTCCTCGTGTACTGTCCATGTTGTATACTCTTTGCCTGAGTCATGCATATCTTCCTGCCGACTTAATGAAAACCATAGTAGTTCCAATAGTCAAGAACAAAACAGGAGATATTTCTGACAAGGGTAACTATCGGCCAATCTCCCTTGCAACGACTGCAGCAAAAATATTGGACGGTGTGCTTGATACCCACCTCGATAAATATATGCACCTACATGACGCACAGTTCGGGGTTCCGACCCGGACTATCCACTGAAAGCGCAATCGTAAGTTTCAAGCACACTGTTCAATATTACACCGATCGCAGAACTCCGGTGTACGCCTGTTTCCTGGACCTCTCCAAGGCCTTCGATCTCGTCTCGTATGAGGTACTCTGGGGAAAGTTGAGGAGCAGGGGTTTACCGGAAGAGCTGCTCAGGCTCCTCCAGTTCTGGTACGGAAACCAGACGAATATGGTGAGGTGGTCCAAAGTTCTCTCGGATCCGTATAGGTTGGAGTGCGGGGTGAGACAGGGAGGGTTAACGTCTCCGAAGCTTTTTAACCTATACATAAACGACCTCATAGTTGAACTCAGCAGCATGCGTGTCGGCTGTCGAGTTGGTGGAGTTACCATCAACAATATCAGCTACGCGGACGATATGGTGCTGCTGGGCCCAACTGCGGGGGCAATACGACAGATGCTGAGGGTCTGTGAAAAGTACGCTGCGTCTCATGGGTTGATGTACAATGTCAAAAAATGTGAGTATTTGATATTTAAGGCCGCCGGTAAATGTCCCGATATATACCCAAAGATTTCTTTAAATGGAACTGAAATCAAGAGGACAAACCATTTTAAATACCTTGGGCACATTCTTACCGACGACCTTAAAGATAATACAGATATAGAACGGGAACGTAGAGCGTTAGCGGTCAGAAGTAACATGTTGGCTCGTAGATTTGCTCGGTGCAGTAAAGAGGTCAAAATCACCCTTTTTAAGGCGTACTGTCAGAGTTTCTACACCGGCAATCTATGGGTCAACTTTACTCAAAGATCGCTTAGTGTTCTACGCGTCCAATATAATAATGCTTTTAGAATGTTGTTGGGTCTGCCTCGATTTTGCAGCGCGTCCGAAATGTTTGCGCAGGATCGGACAGATGACTTTCATGCCGTTATTAGAAAGAAGACGGCCTCGCTGCTAAGTAGGCTTCGAGACAGTCCTAACAGCATTCTAAAAACAGTAGCGGAGAGATACAATTCGCCTGTCATGGTGCGCTTTGTGCATGTACTGGTTGACAGAAAGCGATCAGTGTATGTGTAGAGTGCGCTGTGGCGAGTGGTTTGTTTTCCTCTTTCTACATTTTTTATTTTTTATTTTTGCTCGTATAAATTTGTACTAACCTATTCCTAAGCTAATTAATTACTAACAAATGGATGTCTTATCTGAAAATAAAAAAATATTGAAATTGAAAATTGAAATATGAATAAGTGCCTATAAGTATAATTCAAGTCACTACTACCTTTATACATGGAAACTAAAATCACGTAAGAAGCCAGAGTGGGCGTGACTTGAGTTTCACACAGTTCCAATAAAAACTTTCCAACCCAACTTCGTCATTACGAACAAAAGTTGCTAATATACCAGCAATCTGCAGGATTAACTGTGACCTTCGAACAGGCAATACTGCATTGCGGTGGACTTTTAGATCACGCTACCTTTGCTTATTGCAAGCTGAAGTAAAGCCTACGACCTTGGTGAATCGGGTAAATCAGTTAAGGTTTCCTTATCAGATTTTTTTTATTGCGAGTGTTTACTCATTGTTAAAAAAATAGAAACATGTTTATTGAAATCATTTATGGTACAAGAACGACGTTGAATCCATAATCTCTCAAGTATTATGGTTGTGTTTCTGGAGCCAATGGTTTCATCCATAGTATATAATATTCTAATAAAATTACTTCGCATTTTTATATCTTACTAGCTGTGCCCCGCGGCTTCGCCTGCGTTAAAAACAACTTTTATTTATTTTAATTTTTTTTTCATAAGAACCATCTCCAGACGATAACAAACACAACAAAAAAAGAATTAGCGAAATCAGTCCAGCCGTACACGCGTGATGCCGTGACCAATTAGGGCAATTGGGATTAATTTTTATATATAAAGAAGAAGATAGGCTAGTGTTTGTTTTAAATAAAATATGCTCTTATCACCTGATAAGATTCTGTTAGTAGTATTTCGCTCTTAGAAATATGGTTGGCATATTATTAACCTATATGTTTTCTCTTATATCATTATTATTAACTTATAATTGTTTCCAACTTCGATTAGAAAAGCTAAATGCTCAAAGTGATCCGATTATCTACAGCTGATTATTATGGCTTCATATTCCAGGGAAGAAGGAAATTAATCCCATAACTTTGCAAAGAAATTAATTGTAAAATGAACTTCCTCATTTTATGTGAAAAACACGGGCACAGCTATTGAGAATACTCATCATAGATTTTCTCCTGTATTGACTATAGAGATTGGTAATCAAACAATATATGAAAACCTAGAAGCAATATTCAACATAACTTTTTTTGTATGGGACAGAAATGAATGCTATCTTACTCGATGTTAAGTGAAGATGCGGTCAAGATGGAATCGTGCTTGCTTGGAAATGGGAGAGTGAGATAAGGCTTAGGACAATAATTACTATTTTTTTTTATGATATGAGGTTACAGGATAAGCACGACGCTCGCTTGACGGTAACCGATGACGTCTACCCATTACAGCTATATGAGCATGCAAAAAATTGTCCGCTTTGTGATGTCACATTAAATTGAATATGGCACCCACTAGAGGACATAAAAGTCATTGACTAACAATTAAACGTACATAAACATAAGTATTTTTATATTATATAGATATATATTTTTAATGTTGATTTTAGTGGATGCTGGATACCTTCAAGGTTTTCTTCGAATAACATTGGACAAAACTAAATTTATCAGACTCTACCGAAGATTAAATTATTATTCGTAGTTCTCGCATATAAAAAACCCATGCATACAAAATATCCGACAAAACAACCATTCCCGAATCAAAAATATTCTCATTTTAATGAGGAACTGACCAAAATATTGCCCTTAATAATAGTTCGTGTTTCGCGCTCATTTGTTAATTTGCTTCGTAACTTAATATACCCATTTACAGCGACTGGAAGCAAAATAATACATTAATGTTTTTACGAAAGTTTTCGACAGTCTGTCTGAAGTTTCACCGCAGAACTGCCAGAAGCGCTCTTAATTGGAAATTGTTCCGAGTGTGTTTGGTCTTCATTATAAATAGATTTGAATTGTAGATTCCCGTAACCGCATAGACAAATGTGTAACTGAGGGAGTTAATGGAAAGGTGGAGAAGACAGATTTGAATTAATTTGCCAGGATTTGCAATTTAAATATTCAGAAGATGTCAACAAACATGCTATTTGATTTTTCTAAGTATAATATTTTATATCTGTACAGCGTAAACTTATAATAATATTTCACGATGTTGTAATTCATTTAATTTGGGTACTTTATAATTGCTTACTTCGTCAGAAAAGTAGTCTATATTGAAATAACCTATTAAGGTACACTGAGATGCAAAATAGAATATAAGAAAGAGATTTTGATAATAATTATATAAAATGTTGTTGTGTAGCAGCGACATATTACTATGCTAGAGTACCTGCTAATCTTTGTAGTGCTTGCTATTATAGTAAACGGTGCAGCCAAAATGTTGTGCGTACCTTATTTAGACAATTAAGTCCTACTAAATAATAGGAGATCATTATATACAGCTTTAGGTAACTACGTGCAATTTTATAACGTCACCCTGCAATTTAAAGTGTTTATTACTGTTACCGAAACATCATATGATGTTTCGGTAACTAAAGTAACTGTTAACTAAAGTAGCATGTATTAAACGACATACTCAAAAATATTAGTAGTACTACAAATATTCACATGTTCATATTGGGGCATATATGATCGTAACGTAATCGTATCGATCGTACGTAAATGATCACCCATACAGTGTACTGTATGGGTGATTATTTACTTAAAAAAAGCTTGCCCAATAGATATATGGACGAGTAGATATAGAAATGGATAAGTAGATAGATGGATGGAAATGTAGATAATCAGATAGATTAAGGAGTTGATAGATGAAGAAATATATAGTCAGATGGACACGTAGATAACTTTACAGATGGACACGTATGGACAAGTTGATGGATATTTACCGAGCAAGCTGAAGGCGCTGAATGGGCTCCACATGTCCCACCCGCTGCCGCTGCTGCTAACGCACTGCTTCCCGGAACCTGAGGGTTAAATACAATTTGTTATATAATATACATAAAATCACGCGTTTTTACCATATGGGTTAGGCAGAGACCACTTCTTTCCACATGCTACGAATCTGTCATACCTCTCTATTATAATGTAAAATGTAATCCAAACAGTGCTTCAGATTACACTAGACTAATATTTTTAATAACTATAATAATTGTAATAGTAAAAATATATATCTACAGACGCGCCATATTATGATATTAATAAAGCGAAAAACACTTGACGCATCGAGATTTTTTTAAATTATATAGGATAACAGACGACGCGACGAAACGACGCTCGCCTGATGGTAACCTATGGCGTCTACCTATTACAGATACAGGAAAACAAAATTCTGGACATAATATTGAACGTTACTGCACTGCGTCTGTACCTTGAGACATACAGATTTTAAGTCTCACATGCCCTGTAATTTCACTGAACACTTTATTTCAAACCGAAAAATATTCCTATTACACATTTGCCAATAATAAACAAAGTTGTGGTAATAATAAACCGCCCCAGGCAGACTAGCAGAAGTCCTACCGCTACAACTAGCTACGCTACAACTAGTCCTACAACTACAATTAATATAATACAATTCATTCTAGAATAAACGGAGAGCAATGATATTCTACTCTACGACTTTGATCGAAAACCGGCAGGGAGTGCGTGTGACAGGTGTATTATGGAAGTATATACATTTTTTTTTGTGTCACAAGCAAAGCCACCTATAATCCGTCAACATACTTACCTTCGTATTCATAAACAATACTATGAGGTCTTACAGTGCTCGCGAACGGATATTGTCCTTCAAACCAATACATTAATTGACATAACTTGTGTCAAATCCACCGCTATGCGTACGTCAAGATCTTCTTGAACTATGATTATAAAGTACGATCACTGACACAGTAGTTGTCACGATATTTCTGCGTAAACTCGCGAGAAAATTAATCGAACATGCACGAAACCTAGGTCTAGACAGTCAATACCAAACAGTAGTAAGTTTAATAGTCGGTACTTCATAATCATGATTCAAACTCACGATAACTATAAATCTTAAATACTTAAACTAGCCTGAAGCTTGTACAAAGGTATGTGTTTTAGAAATAAGCGAAATAATCAGAGTTCTTTATCTTATTTATATCTATATAAATACCTATAATACTAAATTTCACATTAGCTGTTGACTTATTTTTTACCTCGTCACGGTCAAACAGCTCTCAATTTGGTTGGTCGATCTTAAAAACGATATAAATCAAATCAAAATAATAAAATTAAAATAAAAACTTGTACGCATTGAGGGAGCTAGTCATACTTATAGAAACAAACAAACAAATATAACTTAAAACTTTAACTTAACTTAATTATTAAGTTTTAATGCTTACAACTTTTAATAAAAAAATAAAATAAAAAGTTAGATTTTTGTTCCGCGTTCAAAATTAAGAGCACGCTCGATTAAGACACCTATCAAACAAAAGATACTACGATGCTACGGACAGTCACACAGATATACAGATACAACTTTTAGCACCCCTTCTTTTTGCGTTGGGAGTTAAAAAGTACGTTACGAACTATTTGACCTTCCGCTTATAAGTGGATATTTCCGCTCATACATCCGTAGATAAAAGGTAAACACAAATTGATGATGCTAACAATAGCAATTAGGTTTTAGGTTAGGAGATTACGCGATAAAAACCGGATTATGCGTAAGCTTGGACATAGAGCTTGGATTACCTCATAAAAGAAGTGACCTTTAGAGAGACATATTGTGTAGGATATACAAGAATATAAAATTAAGTTGCTTCAGTAAATAACATTATCTTGTAAGGTTAATCGCTAGACAGATAATCTTGTTAAGTCAGTCTTTTCTACATTGCCATTTTTAACTAACAATAGGTACGTTAATTATATCTTTTCTTGTACGCATTACTAAGACTCGTATGTGTGTGAGAAAACTAAACTAGAATGACTATTTTGAGATACTTGTTGGTCTGGTTTCGACAAGAAGAGTTTCTAAAATTACGCAGTTAATTAATTAAATATAGTTAAAACAGTTTAAATACTAAAACAAATGCCTCGTGGGTCTGTTTCAGTAGCAAGTTTGAGACGTTTAATATCGTCATATCTCTGGAGATACTTATCAGATCTTAATGAAATTACAATGGGACCACCTTGGAAATCTACCTACCCTACCGGTTAGAATCATTCGAATCGGTTCACAATTGACGGAGTAATTGCGTAACATACATTTAAAAAAAACATACTGACTAATTGTGAAACTCCTCCTTTTTGGAAGTCGGTTGAAAGTTCAAAACTCGTATAAATCGAGAGTTCTGTTTGCAACAACATATAAGGCGATAAGTACTAGTTGTTTACGCTGTGTTATTATATATTTTTTTAATATATATCTTTTAGGCAAGCGTTTGACCACTATCTCACCTGTTGGTAAGTGATGATGCGGTCGAAGATGGTAAGCACGCTAGGCCTAGAATTGCAACTGGCTCTCAAGGATAGCTGCCGGAACACATTAGATGTTTGGCGGCAGATTTTCTAACTTGAGGGTGGGGGGCACCATGCGGGGGTTGTTGGAATTATTATATATTTGTTGTTATTGCCTTCTGCCCATATTTGAGAAACTCTTGAGATAAAATGCTGTATTTTTAATTTAAAGATTTGGTAACAATAGAATATACTCGTAACTATGTTATTACAGCACTATTTAACTTACCACATGATTTATAACTAAAATCATGTAGGTAAACGATACGCTAAATTGTGAGTTTGTTAATATTTTATTTTATCTTAGTCTAATTAAGTTTATATCACGATTCTACGTTCAATAAAAAGTATAGGTAATTTTCTAGAGTGCCTGACTGATACTACTCGTAGATACTACAGCACGTCTAATGAGGACCAGAGGGGATACTAAAAAAAATTATAACACCAACAGATCGGCAACCACAAAGGAGGGCAATGGAAATAAACCAAATTCGAAAGTCTAAGTTTAAGGGTGGCCATTATTTCAACATTTTTTGTAGAGGTACCCAGCCGTAGCAGTCACATCGTGATGCTTATGGGAATAATGAAAATAATAGACTTCAGCATGAGTAAAGGTACGGACACATCGCAGCGTCCTGCGTGCGCGATGTAGGCGGCGATCAGGCGCAGTAGTATTTGTACGACTGGTTCACACCAAACGCGATCATAAAATAATTGAAAAGTACTGAGATCGCGCCCGCAGATCGCAGGACGCCGCGGTGTGGCCGTACCTTAAAAGAAATAAACCTAATAAACGTCATGCAACCAATATTGATATACGCATTTATTTCAATAATATAGAGATAAATATACTTGCCTTTAACTGCTCCTGCTTGTAATCTGGCTGATAGGGCAGCAGCATTCGTATTTTGCCCCATCTGTTGAAGAATAACGCTATTGCCCCCACCCATACCAACAGTACTAATACTACAATTCCGATCTCCACGCCTCGTATCTGTGAATTATTAAAATAATTAGATCATCATAACGCTGGTTACAAGAAATAAGAGACTAATCAATAATTACCTAATGTTTATGCCGTATACATAAGGCCGCTCGCTCACGGATGTTTTTATCTGATAGGATAGCGTTTGTCCATTATCTCCCCTGGTAGTAAGCTATTATGTGATCGAAGATGGTTAACACGCGAGGCTTGTAATGGTCTGACTCTTAAGAGGGAACGCGGGATACACTTTACCATACAAATGTATTCTCCCGTTTCCTCAAAAAGAAATAAAAGCATTCTAATCTCCTCTTTAAGATTTTTAAAGGGTCATATTTAAATTTGCAATTGGTTGGTCAAAAATAGAAAATGATAGGGGCGTAGCTACAGCAGACCTTGGTTTTTCGTAGTAACATTTTTTTTCTCTAGTAGCACATTCCAGGGAGGAAACGGGGGAATATATTTGTATGGAAAAGTGCACCCCGCGTTCCCTCCTAAGGGCTGTGCGCTACAGTAACATCGTAAGATTATGGCAGCATATAGTGGTATGTTAAGCTACTTTTTGGTAGCAAATCAGGCAGGATCACTCTTACCACTACAACGAATGCACATAAAAAACATTATTGCACGGCCAGGATTTGAACCGGCTACCTCTCGGTTCGAAGACAAGCTTTATTATTTACGCCACCGGGCCCTCTGGATAGGTAAGCATGAAGGAAAATATGCGCGTAAGGCATGCAACATGCAACGGTTGCTTCTCCAACCATATCTCTCACAGACCTTGGATTTAATAACGCTAATATTTTTTGACGCTTATTATACGAGTCAGTGGAGCAACAGTTCTTATAAGTAACATTTGCTACTTTCTGTATCAACATTTTAGTGATACGTATTCGTAGCTGTTTTCGAAATAAGTTTTAGCGTGCGGCTGTTTTACTCTACTTTTGTAACTTAAAAGTGTCAAATACGTAAATGGCCCTTTTTTATTTATCTTATAGGCTAGCGTTGTACCACTATCTCGCCTGGTAGTTAGCGATGATGTGGTCGGAGATAGTGAACACGCTCGGCACGGTAAATAAATTAATAAATAATAACACGCTTACAACCATATATATATATATATACAATAGATAACGCAAATGCGTTATCTATTGTATATATACTTGTAAATGTACTTCCCGAGTCCGAACCCCGCCAAAACGTCCAGGTTGGCCTCACTTAAAGTCCACGCGTGTCTGTTTTTGCAGCTGGACGGCCGCGAAAACTATAAAAATGCTTCGCTGCATAATAATTCACTGCAATAGCCCAAACATTTTGACCCCCCAAAGGCAAGGACATATTTCCTATAAATTTTTCCGTTACTACATTTCGGCTGTGCCGTCACAGAATGTATTGAAAAGCTAACACGCTTAGTTTCAATACAAATCATGATACTTGCGTTTTCTATTGTATATATATATATCTGTGCTTGCAACAATGTTGAAAGAAAATGAAGCTGTTGTTTAAGTGACCTATCGGAAAATCGACCTATCAGTCTTAGTAAAAAAAAGGTACGTTACCGTGGGAAATGTGGGCGAGGGATCGGGCGGGGACACCGACGAGCGCGGGGTCGCACCCGCCCCGTCCTGCTGCGGTGAGGTCCGCGGCGGCTCTGCGACCACAATGTTGGCATAAACGTTTCGTTTTATTAAAATGTACGAGGTCATAAAAAATATAGAATTCTTTTTAAGAAACATTTTAGAGAACCTTATTAC
The DNA here is from genome assembly GCA_954871355.1 of Cabera pusaria. NCBI lineage: Eukaryota > Metazoa > Arthropoda > Insecta > Lepidoptera > Geometridae > Cabera > Cabera pusaria. The sequence continues at coordinate 18,803,718 of OX940897.1, read as the reverse complement.
AAATTGAAGTTTAAAATATATTTATTTAATTTTTGCTTACATATTCATAACGCACAAAAAAGATTTATTTAATATTTTGGACTGACAAGCATACGACCACTATCTCACTTCATTTTAAATGAAGATGCAGTTCATTTGAAGTTTAAAAATGGAGACGGGACACTGGACAACCGACCTTATTCCAATCCACAGAACGCAACCATCCCAACCCGTCTTCCATACTGTCAGGCACAAAACATAATTCTGGAATTTGGCAAACCAATTGATGACAAATCTTCTAGGTGGTCTGAATGAAGCCCACAATTACTCATTTACTCACCACCACAGTCAGTCATTTAGGAATACCTTGACAAGATCTAAGTACATTTGTAAGAACTATTATTTATTCTGTGATCTTAGGTTTGCCTGAAGCCGCGCAGCAACAAAGTTAACATGGTTGCTCTATATTTGGTCAACATATAAGAAATGCAATTCAAAAAACACAAATCAAGATCTATGTTTTTTTTCTTAAACTCATTAAACATTAAATTTCACATTTTTTATTGTTGTTCGATTAGTTAATAGGCGTGAAGTTAGCACCCTCGTTACGCTCGGGTGCTACGTCGTGAAATAATAGACAACTTAAGTCACGACTATCGTATATTATTTTATAGCTGTCAGTGTGACATAAACCCGCACTTTACGCTTGCTGCGCTTTTCCGTCAAATAGAAGATTATTTCACGGCGTGAAGTCGTGTAATAATCGACTATTTAAGTCACGGAAAAGCGTGCGTAAAGTGCGGGTTTAGGTCACTCTGTGCTATAAACGATATAAGTATGTGGTTGGTTCCTTTTCACTCATAGCATTTATAATCTTTTAACTTTAATTAAACAAAAATATTATCCTGATTCCTACAGGCTTTTTTACTATTTTTAGTCACGGGCAGACATAAAGTGGTCCGTAGTTACCTACCTACACAGTTTCATTATTAAAACGTATCACATGTATATATTTGTCTTAGATAAGCAATTCATCACGATGTCATCTGATGGTGCGGTATGAAATGGAATCGTGTTTGTATGGAAATTAATGTAGGGAGATGAGACGCTGGACAACGTCTCAATTTAGCCCAATTCACATAATGCGATTATCCAAACCTTCTTCCAAACTTTCCAAATCTTCCAAAATTTCTAGTAACAAAACTCATGCCAATATGATAAAGCAAGATGTTAAGCTCACAATTAATTCCAGTACTATAATCGAGTTAAATGTTTAGTAGGTCTATTATGCCATGACCCATACAAAACTTTTCGATCAGATTAATTATAAAGTACTTAAATTTAAATGACATAAATGCTGTTAACAAAACTTAACACAACTCGCTTGTCAAGCGGTATTTGTGCAAATGGCATGAATAGAGTAGACGGGTGGTCCAATTGGGAACTAATTAGTACTTGCTGCGCTAAAATGATAATCGAATTCAAATGGGAAAACGTAATTAGTGCCTAGACTTAGTATAATACAGTATTTGAGAAAGCACTAGCTGATACTAGATTCAATCGATATTATTCAGTGTTTCAAAAATAAAGTCCTATTTAGTATTCAAATGGTAAAAGCTGTTAGCTGTTAATTAATCAATAAATACAAAAAGTGTTTAATAGTGGCTTCCTAACGTGTGTTCCGCCCTTTTTAACCGACTTCAAAAAAAGGAGGAGGTTTCTCAATTCGACCGTATATATGTTTTATTTTTTATGTTTGTTCGCGGATAACTTCGTCGTTTATGAACCGATTTTAATTATTCCTTTTTTGTTAGATAGGAGATACCTCAAGAGTAGTACCATGGATATTTTATCAAGGTCTGATAAGTATCTCCAGATATATGGAGATAAACATCTCAAAATTGGTACTGAAAATTAATAGCGCGGCATTGAAGTCGGTTCTTTAAAGTTTTTTAAACATTCTTATTACGCTTAGATTAGATTTTTTAAACTACACAACGGATTTTTATGCAGTTTTCATCAATAGATAATATAGTGATTCAAGAGGAAGGTTAAACTAGGTCAAACGCAAGACGCAGCTAGTAAATTATAAATCATGTGAAGTGTTACAAGTGATTTTTCTGTAGCTCAATGAGGTGTTTTCTTTAATGATTAAAGTTTAATCTAAAGGTACGTACACACTGCACCGTCCTGCGTGCGCTATCTAAGCGGCGATCAGACAGCTCAGTTGTATTTGTACCGACTGTTTCACACCAAACGCAATCAGAAAACAATTGAAAAGTACTGAGATCGCACCCGCAGATCGCAGGACGCCGCGGTGTATGTCTGCCCACCACATCCGGCAAGGCTTTTTGCAGAAAAAATAATTATCAATATCGTTACAGTTTTTGTACTTCCTCCTTTTGTTATGTCGTTTAATAATCTGAGTTATTTATATCTTATAAGCTAGCGTTTGACCACCATTTCGCTTGGTGGTAAGTGATGATGTAGTCAACTAAAATCAGAATACTCTGACTGTCAAGTACTGTATGCTGCTGGAAAACCGTAAGGTTATGATGATATATATGTAAATTTTATAAAAAAATATGTTACAAATAAAATAATATCGTTGCAATTTCTTTTATGTACCTAATAGAGGTAGCATACCTATCGCTTTCCAAGGATCACGACAATGAACTCTCAGAATTACTTTATAAATATTTACCAAAGTTCAGTCCAATTACTCTACAATAGCAATATTAATTGGATCACAAGAAATTCTGAGTGAAATTGATTGATCATTACGGTTACATTAACTGAACGGCAATTTCTAGGGCAAATAATAGATCTTGAAAACCAATATGAACTTGTCTAACTAACTTGGTCTTTGCATAATAAATGGCTTCGACAAAGCAGGCTGTTATAATCATCGGCGTTAATATTGATTGAAATAAGTAGCTAGCTGGTTGGAATAGAAAGTGTGTGTCTTGATTCGGATATATTCTTAATATTATTATTAAGAACGGTTGTACACTCACGGGTTTTTTTATATCGGAATTGCTCCGAGCAGTTTCGGACACGTTTGGTGTCCTTCTTCTGGGAGCCACGTCTACCGCAAGCTCCTCGCGCAACGAGCTTCGGCACGTAACACTACGGATATATTCTGGTGCGGTAGGGTACTGTACTTCTGCTTTTTTATTGTTATATAGTCATTTGGCATTTGACCACCATGTGTTAAGTGACGATCACGATTGTCTAAAGGTGACACACCGCAGCGTCCTGCGTGCGTGATCTAGGTGGCGATCAGATAGTATTTGTACCGACTGGTTCACACCAAACGCGATCAGAAAACAATTGAAAAGTATTAAGATCGCGCCCGCAGATCGCAGGACGCCGCAGTGTGGCCGTACCTTAAGTGACGATGCGATCACGTTTACTTAGAAGGTACATTCGCGACTTGTAGACCCATGGATTCTACTTTTTGAGAAATACAGACACTGGCATAGAATTCCATTAATTTGTCAATACTCTTGATGAAATATGAAGCATACCGCTTTATGTGGATAAACGGAACGCGCACCATATAGCTGCGTCGCACATCAGTACGTATGCTTGTCCGATTGAAGAAAGGGCAAGGTGGTATCAATTCTTGCAATTGGATGGTACATTCTCCAAAAAGCATTCGATAGATTACCGACAAGTGACTTTCCGGCCATGCTTAAGGCTTTAATAATCGGCAAAGGCCTTAGCTCGTGCTAATGGTCGTTTAGATGGAAATAAATTGTGGACACAGTAAATGCAAAATTAAATGTAACTTGATAACTTGTAACTTGATTGACTAAAAGTTTTTACAAGCTTTTATTTAATTTGCCGTTTTAGTACGTTGGTCAAAACTTGGATGCTAAATTAGAAAAAATATATTGAACCGCGCGGCGGTCCGTTTTACGCCTCTTATCGTATACGATCCTATTAAAATGTCTTGTTACGTTATTAAACAATGTTTGATGAAATATGGAAATAATTAAAGACAACCTTGAAGTCATGTAAATATATGTGTGTGTGTATAGGATATGTGAAGTCCTAAAATTTACAGAAATTATTGCTATATCTATCAATGCGCAAGCAGGTTCAATTAAACTGACCAACGCCACATGCGGCGTAAACAAGCTTAATATTATTTTTTTGCTTTTGAAATTGCCATCCCAATTTAATTTATTTTCATTTGGCAATAAAATTAATTGTGCTGAGAGAGATCTTTTGCGGGAAAGTCATTTTGTACTGTACCGTTTTAGTAAAGGTAAATAAAATGTCTAAATGTCTCTTTCTATTGCCATATGTAAACTTGAATGTAAAAGTTTTCATAACATTACTTAATTAAATCTAATTGGAGAAACTACACGCGAATGAGACGATATTTTGAGATTTTGTTGCGGATTCTAATTTGCTTTGCGATAAAAAAATGTTCGAAAGGATGATCTTCCATAAGAGCAAATAATTACATCCGAACTTCAACAAATACCATAAATATAATCGCCTCAATATGGTTTATTCCTGTTTATCCCATTAATCTGTCCCCTTAAGTTGTCTACTAAAGGGGACAGAGAGGAAAAAAAATCACAATGTCACAGCGTGAACTTATTATATATATATATATGTGTGAATATATATATATAATTCATAGTATGTACTCAAAAAATAAATTTCTTGCAAAATCGATTGTTTTAACCGGGTTATAACACTTTCTAGATAGATGTTACTACAACTACACAAAGTCCAAATGTCGAGGCCAATTTTAGAAATCGGTCAGAGCTCTTCACAGTCTCCAATGTACTTTGTACACACACGGCCTTATTCGAGGCGTTGGCTGGAGAGGCAATTTAGATACATGGGCTTTAATGATCATCGTGGCGAGGGAATTCAATTGTAGTATCGCTTCAGTGATTTGATTGCGAAAGCTAATGACGTAGTCAGATGGAAATTTGAAACCTGTATACGTGCATGATAGACCCCCAGTGTGTGAGTTATAAAGGTGGCGCAAAAGTAATGACCCTATTTGGTTCAGATTCGTGTACCTATAGTGCCAGTACTTTTGCGCCACCCAGTTCAATCAATAACGTGTAAAAGTTTAACTCGGTACTTTTAAAACATTACGGACCAGTTTCACCGGTTCCTGATAAAGTCTCAGATCTTATCTGACAGATAACTAGATGGCGCCATATAAAAGCTGTGATAAATATAATCAGTTACCGGTGAAATTGGCCCTAAGGAGTGCATAATAATTTGAAGAGCAGAGCCCAAAACAGCTCAAAATTGATAAACACTCATTTTTGTAACATCCAAAAATATTTTTCATATATGTATATAAATCAATAATATACTGAAATATATTTCAAACTATAATTGTGATTTTGTCAAAATAAGAGTACTTACTTGGATCCCAATGAAGAAGAATGACAATAGATAATTATGGGAAAAGAAAATTAAAATGGTCAATAGGTTAGGTCACGTCTATTATCAGAAATTTAAAGTTTCATCTTTACGATTATGGCAGTTTATAGCACCGCTCTAAGCGGTCAACTAAAAGTTTTACAACTTAGAATACAGTTTTTATCGTAATTTGACAATATTGAAAATCATATTTGAATCAGAATAACACCGGTTGCGCTCGCGCATGTATACAAAGAGTGCACGGGTAAACCAACTGGCGATGTGCCAGACATACAGATGGAATCGTTAGGTAACTTTCTGAACATTCAGGAAATACAAAACCATTTCTATAATGTTAACGAGTTAAATATGTGGATATATTTTAAAGGCAGCATTTTGGAAACTTTACCTACTGGCAGTGGTTTGGCAGACTACTACATTTTGGTTTGTATTGTTTTTGTTTAGGCGTTATTTATTTACATTAGGTGTAATTATAATTGTTTATATAGTAGTTTTAACGTTAAATTCACTGATGTGTATTATTTTATATTTTTTATAAGAATTATTAGTTATTAACATTATCTTTTAGTATGGTTTTAGTAGTAAAACCGTTTAAAGGCAGATTTGAAAACGTTATGCTTACTTATTAATATCCTATTAATTAAACTCACGTTCACTTAAATTTATTCACCAAAAATAATATGATGTTTTAGTGCAGTTATTGACTACTTTAATTTATAAAGTATCATCATCAACAGAATCATCATCAGAAAGTTGCTAAAGGCCATTTCTAGTGGAGATGTCACCGGGCACTATTCTCGATTACTCTCATACGTCATGCCAGCCACCTTGCAAAGATCACCACTTTACGTACGTTAGTTTAGATTAGTTACGTTAGTTACGTTAGTTTTGTACGCTATTGCCTATCTGTGTCTCCACATCTTGCTACTTACCTATTAATTATTCTGTGTTTCCACGGCATAAAACGATGATCTTGATTCGTTATCGGATTAGATTACATTATTTCAATTCAATTTTTTAATACATTACTGTGGTATTACGGTAGTATATTCGAATCTTTTATAAAAGCTGTTAGCTAGATACCTCTTATTTTAATTTACAATGTTACCAGCGCCAAAAAGTGATTTCAAATAATGACAGTGCAAAGTTTAAACTGAATGGAACTGCTAACCACGTGGTTTCAGGAACGAAGTTATAATTATGAGGTCAGCGGCTCAGGCAATAATGCATGAAACTGAAGTGATTATGTATGTAGGTAATAATCGCTCCTATGCGCTCTCACATTCAATGGATTGATTCACGATTTGTAGATGTTTGATCCTGACGTTTGAGATTCTGATATTTAGTGTGAAGCAGTTGATTTATGACCAACAAGGTCTAAACAAGAATGTTGCTTATTATGGAAGTGATGGAAGACGGTTTTGGATTGTTACGCTTTGTGAAGTGGACTAAAGTCAGCCCGGTGCCATCTTCCCATTCCCAAAGAAACACATTCCTATCTTAATTATCCTATTAGACTTCGGTCTAACAATTCGTCGTTAATTAGCATCAGGTGAGATAGCGGTCATGTGATCTATATCCGATCTTAGAAAAGTAAATAATTCAAATCCCCGCCACGCACTAATGAATTTTTAACTGACTTCAAAAAGGAGGAGGCTCTTAATTTGGATGTTTATTTATGTATGTTCAGGCATAGCTCCGTCATTTTGCAAAATGTATTCGATTGAACTTTATTTCTAAATGGTACCATATGCATTTCGTAAAGATTGATGAGTATCTCTAGAGATATGGAGATAACCTTCACCTTAAACTTGGTTCCAAAAATGACTAGCGCAGCATTATAAATTGGTTTTTCTTTAGTTTTTTTAAATAGTCTTTAAATATTCTATCAAAAAAAGTATGTGTGATGAAGAAGCAAACCCTTTCTGATGAAGCAAAACATCATTAAGAAACCCCCGGTAAGACATAGGTCAAGATTATATCAATCATGTAATGGCCCCCGCATGGTGGTTGAACAAAGACAAGACGTGTCCGACTGGTTCCACCTATAACTACTTTCACCTATAAGTTGGAAAATCTGTCGCCAAACATCCAATGTATTCTAGTAGCTGTCCTTAATAGCCAGTTACTATTCTATATGAGCAATCCTTGATCATATCGTGACCTATCAAAAGGTAAATAGTGTTTGAACGCATATTTGATATTAATAAAATAGTTGTGAGATGAATCTCACAGTTTCACCATAAAACTGTGCTACTTTGTTATATAAGCTTTTTATTTAATTAATAAATTACTGTTATTGTATGAAAAAAATGGGAAATCGTGAAAATACACTTAAACAGAATTAAAAAATTATGTAGCTCTCGACTGTCGTCGAAATGTTTCCGCTACCCAGATGTAACGATATATATCGTGCATGAATGCAATGCAGTCACGCAACAGGTGTAGATTTAAAAAAAAAGTCCCAAATTGACTAGTATTTAGAATAAGTTGATAAAACTTGCACTAAAATATGTTTATTTATATCTGACTAGCACTGATACCCGACTTCGTTCACGTACACCCAGAAATGTTATCACTGTAAAGCTCTGTCAATCAACATTTGTGTGATCAGATTTATTTAAGTTATTTGTAAAAATCATGATTTGTATGTTCCTCCTCATGCTATAAATAAAGTATATGATTGGTAAATTTTAGTAAAATCGAATAGTCGATTTAGGCGTGATTAGGTTACAAACAGACAGAGTTACAGAGTTTCAAACGTGTTTATAATTATAAGTCTGGATAGGCTAGCGTTTGCTTAGCTTTTCACTATCTCGCTCGGTGGTAAGCGATCATGTAGTTAAATAAACTGGCCAAGTGCAAGTCGGGCTCGCACTAGTAGGGTTCCGTAACACACTACAGTATTTTATAAGATCGAGCAAAAAATACCACTATCATTTTTCGCCAGCAAAAAATAATAATTAATAAACATTTTATTTCTTATAACGCCATCTAACGTCTAACAAAGGTGTTAGGGATCGACATTTCAATATAACGCCATCTGTGGGACGTTTACCTAACTAAGCGTTCATAGATGGCGTGAAATGCCGAAAAAAACACGTTTCTTGTATGGGGACACTCTATTATTTTTAATTTCATTCTGTTTTTAGTATTTGTTGTTATAGCGGCAACAGAAATACATCATCTGTGAAAATTTCAACTGTCTAACTATCACGGTTCATGAGATACAGCCTGGTGACAGACGGACAGACAGACAGACAGACAGACAGACATACGGACAGCGGAGTCTTAGTAATACGTTCCCGTTTTACCCTTTGGGTACGGAACCCTAAAAACGGTGAACACGCGAGGCCTACAATAATCTGACACTCAAGGTCTGTGTACTGACGGAACAACATAAAAAAACCATAATTTCAGACATCATTTTCGCTTAGCAATAGCATTTATAACCCAGTGCAACACTAATATTTCCCTTTATACCTATTATATTGCTTATAATTAATAACTCGGTAGCCTTTATTAACGTAAACCAACTATTTGTATAGTTATAGTACGGGCAACTAAATCTCAAACGTGCTCTGGGTAGCGTCCAGTGAATTACTCTGGGGACGTTGTGGAAAGTATTGACAGCAATATATTGTTCGTGACTGACCAACGATGAAATAAAGTACTGGATTAGAGCTTTACTCTCCTTGTTTCTTAGCGACGCTGAAAAGTTTAATGAAATATTTTACGCTGAGTAAGACAATTTGATTACCTCTATTCTTATAGGATAGGTTACAATAGGTCTGTTTTTGGAAGATTGGTGCAAGATATAAACATGGACACTATTAATTTTTTTTATTTTATTTTTATATATCTTATAGGCTAACGTTTGACCACTATCTACCTACCTGTTGGTAAGTGATGATGCGGTCGAAGATGGTAAGCACGTTAGGCCTAGAATGGGAACTGGCTCTCAAAGATAGCTGCCGGAACACATTAGATGTTTTGGCGACAGATTTTCTAACTTGATAGCTGGTAGTTGGCCAGGCGAGTGTCCTACCACCATGCTAATGCTAATGCCAATATAAGTAAGATAGTTTAATAATTTAAGATCGTTTAAAAAACTAAAAGAACCGACTTCAAACGTAGTAGCCATTAGCCTCCTCAGTAACCAGTAGTAGTAGGTACTAGTATCATGCCATCGAGGTACACAAATGCATTTTAATACAAATGTTATATATTAAATACGGCTCGACCGATTTCATTAAAATTTAAATGGGACTATCTAGGAAAGGTACCCATTGAAACTAAAAAATATTTTTTTCTAAATCGCTTTAGGCATCTTCGAGTAATCGGTGAACATACATTAAAAAAACCAATGAGTTGAGAACCTCCTCCTTTTTTGTGAAGTCGGTTAAAAAACGAAAAAAAAAACTGATTTCAAATTCCGCACTAGTCATTTTCAGTAGCAAGTTTAAGGGGTTTATCCGCATATCTCTAAATATACTCATGAGATAATGATAAATTTACAAGTAAAAAAGTATTCATTCTCAATTTTTCCAAGTTGGTTAAAAATGACAGAGTTCTAAGGTAATACAATTTACTGGCATTATTGAAAAGTTCCGTTGCCTGTCTACAAAACTCATCGTCAGATTTTTACGACATGGAACCATTACGGCATAAACGTCTTTCGAACAAAAAATGATTTTTCATCCCATCCATTCGAAAAGTGATGGTTTGTTCCTCGATAAGTGCGCGCAAAATAGGTCTTTTCCACTCTAGGGCGGGAAAGTAATTTTTTAATTTATGGCTTATGACTGTTATTTTATAGTGCCATGTCTAAGGAGGTTCAATAATAATATTGTACGGGAAATGTTACTGTCCTATCAACTAGATAGCGAGCCACGCTTGATGAATAAAAAAGCTCGTGAAGCTAAACATTTAATGTTATAAAACAATATCATATATATATAATATATATATATAAGACAGAAAAAAAATTCAAACGCGTGACACAATACACTGATAGTGCGGAAGCCAAGATGAAAAAAAAAGAAGCGCGCGAACTGTCGTTTATAGTCTATTGAATTTAAAAAAAGAATCCCGTATGAAGAAGAAAACAATAAGCGCGCGAATCAATACGAAGTCCTCCTCACATTATTTTTTTGTTGCAGAGCTAAATAAACTATTAATTCATAAAAAAATGAGTTCTGATAACGAAAGTATTAATTTAACGCCCGAAAGAATACAAAACAACGCAACAAATGTTATAAACAATCTGTTATCAACAAAGTCCCGCGAAAAAATATTTAAAAGCCTATACAAAAGGTATCGAGTGGACAAGTGCAAAAAAGCGAATTCATTAACCGACTTCACAAAAAAGGAGGAGGTTCTCAATTCGTCTGTATGTTTTGTTTTTTTTTGTGTGTATGTTACGCGATTTCGCCGTCAATTGTGAACGGATTGAAATGATTCTTTTTGTAATAGGTTGGATACGTTTCCGAGGTGGTCTCATTTCAATTTTATCGAGATGTGATTAGTATCTCCAGAGATATGGAGATAAATACCTCAAACATAGGACAATGTACTGGTTTTAGTTGAAGAGTCCCAAGAAGATTATACAAAATGGAGGTTGCTATTGCATATACTTTTGAAGACTAAAAAATATGGCCTTGAATAATGTTTTTACATCTTTCTTCACGTTGATTTTGTTTTTTGACAGATATTCTTACGGTAACTGTGAGCGAGATAGAAATAAAGGTGGGGATAATTATTTTTTTATTTTTTTATTTATATCTTATAGGCTAGCGTTTGACCACTATCTCACCTGTTGCTAAGTGATGATGCGGTCGAAGATAGAGAAGTGGACTAGAATGGGAACTGGCTCTCAAGTATAGCTGCCGGAACACATTAGATGTTTGGCGATAGATTTTCTAACTTGAGGGTGGTAGCTGGCCAGGCGGAAACTTGATATGTCCTACCACCATGCGGGGGTTGTTGGTTTCTTAACGATGTTTTCCTTCACCGGAGGGCAACTGTGAGAAGCGCGCATATATTTTTCGATAGAAAAATTCATTGGTGCACGGCGGTTTGAACTCGGTACACGGCATCAAAACCGACAATTCTCCCATTTACGCCACCGGGCCCTCAATAAATAATTATATATTAATAATTATAATAAATAAATATATATAAATATAAATAATTTGTCTTCACAGGAATGTTCTACCGGGCAAAGTCTGCAGGGTGCAAACTTTTTTAAACATACCTAAGATTTTTTGACATGACATGACGTTTGGCGAAGATGGCGGCCATCTCAGTCCCGCGACACTGCATACATTATTAAATAACATAGAATTATGAACCTACTTTGTACCAATTACCACTGGCAAAAAAAATTATAAGCTTAATACCACAGATTATATAATAGTTACTATGTAAATAATACTTTCCGTTGTTAGGTTGGCTACAAAGTGCTTTCATAATTCGGGTATCAACATTATAGGGAAGTGCCTCTTATAACGTACTAGAGTGATTCAGTACTCTGTTGGCTATATGGCGGCAATTAATGTTAATAATCGCAAATAATACTTTTTAATATTCATTTTGGAATACAACTAGTCCGTGTTATAAAGGTATTTGGAATTATTGTAATAAAATAGACAATTAATTATCGTGTGAGTCAGATGCTTTAATTGCACAGAGCCATTTTGGACATTGTCCTTTGATACATGGTGACATCATTATTACTAGTGAATAATTTCACTTTAGCGCGGCATTTAAAGTCAATTTTTAGGGTTCCGAACCCATAGGGTACCAAATGAACACTTTCTGAGACTTTGTTGTCCGTTTGTCCATCCGTCCGTCCGTCCGTCCGTGTGTCTATATGTGCGCACTTTACAGATCTGTATCTTCTTAACCGTTATTATATAGGTACATACTTGAAATTTTCAAAAAGTATAAATCCGTCAGTGTATAACCACAGTAAATACATAACAGTAAAATATCTTCATACAAACGTGCCGCTCTCGGTTTGAATGTGTGAGTGCGCGCCGCGCGCCGTGTCGGCACGCGATTTCACGCACACGCTAGCATAATATATGGGGGAATAAGGTGGCGGCAGCACACCCCGGACACTCGCTAAATCTCCATACAAACTAGCGTTTTAACGACCGACACTGTGACACCGACACAGACACTACACACGGGTCGTTTTTCTATACGTGCATTTGTGTGCGTGATGTCTAAGGTTGTCGCCCGTAATCACCGTGTCACAGATTATATAATAGTCACTTCGTACATACGTACTGACCGTATGAATATTTTTTGTACACTTACCCAAAAAGCTTTTAACACTAAAAATATTAGTCGCTATTTCGTAAACCATCATCTCCAGGTCCAGTCGACTTGCATAGAACAAACTGCACCACAATAACTATTTTTTATTCTGTGTTGGGCGGCCAGCCAGAGCTGTACGAAACAATGTCGTGTGTCTTGCTCGCACGTTAGAGCGACATCAAGTAAAGAGAATATAAATACTACGTACCTACATCAAGTTCCCAATTGCTGTGTTATAAAAATGTTTAAACGTGAAAGTTTTTTTAAATATTTTACAAATTAAGCGTTATTTACGCACGAGTATATATATCGTTGTTTCATTGATGAAAATGAATTCTAAAATACGAATATGTAGGTAGGTATACTAATATAATTAAGTGTTTATTGTACTTATGTACCTACGTAATAAGAACCTACGTAAATTTGAACCTCCAGTGTCTACTGGTCCCAACATAAATGTATGAAGTTGATGTTCTTCTCTCCGTGAGTAGTAATTGTTCTATAGTCGTACGCGTGTGGCGTCCTTGCTCAGCGCAGCTCCTCGACAGCTCCAGAGCGGTGGCGGGGTGAGGAAGCCCGGAATTGGTGGGGGGAACAGAGTGTCCATTCTATACGTAGTATTATTATCTTTTCTATGGCGGCAGTACGGGCTGTGCAGCGCGACTGTGAGCACGTGCGTACGTTACATGACCGCTCGCGTTCGTCAACTCTCGCCGGCCACTTACCATAATATTAATTATTACGAGTATCATGACTTCTTGTTCTTCTTGAGATGTTTTATTCATTCCAACAAGCACACAAACATCTACTGACACAGATTATATTTTGATTCAAAAGCCTCTTAACCTGTTGACCCACAAAGCTTTTTCATACAAATGTAAATAAGCCGAAAACAGGTCGCACATTAACCAACCTAACCGAAACAATGCAAACAAAACTCTAGGTTTAATAACGTAATCCATTTGCGTTGATTTAATTACCAATTTGTCGTCAGACAATGCTATTTAGGTCGGTGTGAACGCTCAGGCACGCAACAAGTGCAATTATAGGCTGAGAACATGCCCGGGATTGTGAGTACGTCTGATATGGTCTGTCAGACATTTTCGTATTAAGAATGCGAGTACCTAATCCATTATTGTCTATGAGAGTATTTTTTATTAGAGGCGATGGAAAACTAATTGGGTAGGTATATTATTTAGTGGAATGCCGTAAGACGTAAAAATGGTAAAACCTCGGAATCCAGGGCCAGTCAATGAATCTTCGTAAAAACTATTTGACTGTATTGCTAAAAGCTCAAATGAATAATCGAAAAATGCTCAAAAAAAAATTTGCCGCTCTTGGTTATAAAAAAATATAATAACAATTTACTAAAAAATGAGAGGGAAAAATAAATTAGAGCAAAGATTTCAATTTTCAACCGACTTGACAAAATAGGAGGAGGGTCTCAATTCGACGGGTATGTTTTTTTTATATTTGTGACCTCAGAACTCCGTTAACTCTTAACCGGTTTGAAAAAATATTTTTTTGTTTGAGAGAATATGCTTCCCGTTTGGTCTCAATGAAATGAAGTGAAATGAAATTTTATCGAGATCTGATTATTATCTCTGGAGATATAGAGATAAACATATTAAACTTAGTACTAAAAATTACTATCGCGCCATGTGATGTCGGTTTTTTCGTTTTGTACGATCATAAATTATGTACCTAATAAATAATATTTGCATAGTAACTTAATGTTAATTTATTATTAATTCGCTTAAAATAACAATTTACAACAAAAAATAATATTATGAACTATACACTACTATATATAAATTACGGAGGAGGGGACAAAATTCTGCAAGACGCGAGGTGCCGGAAAGAAGTCTTAAGCTTTCAGAAGAATCTGTGCCTAATGCAGAAGCGACGAGAAAACCCCGCAGTTTCTTCGTCAGATTAACGGGCTTTGACCAAAAAATCTCTAAGCTGGTAAGACGCGTGACCTCCGGAGCTCCAACACACTCTGTATTAAAGAAGAGCGAAACCGGGGGTCAAAAGTTTTTGTTCAACTGCTGGGTCGAAGCCATCTACGAAGTTGACCACATCTAACGAGAGTGTCATCGCTTCTAAGCCGGAGATTATTAGGGAGGTTCAATACTTCTCAGCCAACTATATACGTCGCAAGCATCCCGTCCCCAACCCCAGTCTGAAGATCCTAGAGCCACTTTTACCCGCCATTATACCGAGGATCTGCCAGAGGTCAGCCGCCTTGACGAAATTGTGATGGCTCCCAAACAATTTAAAAATGGAAAAGCTCCCGGAGAGGATGGAATTACAACGGAGCTCTTGAAATCTGGTGGAACTCCAACTCCAACGCTTGTACAACTGCAGCGTATATTTAATTTCGCCCTCTTTTCGGGGAGAACTCCAAAGGCGTGGAGCAAGAGTCTGGTCATTAAGGAGCCAAGACCTTAAACTCTTAAAGAACTATCGATCCATTTTACTCTTGAGTCACGTCTATGAGTTGTTTTCGAGAGCCATCACAAATCGTCTCGCGCGTAGTCTCGACGAGTTTCAGCCCCCTGAACAGGCTAGGTTTCGAGGAGGATATGGCACAATAGACAACATACATACAGTGCAACAGGTTAAACAGAAGACTGAAGAGTATAACGAGCCCCTGTGCCTTGCGTTTGTGGACTATGAGAAAGCTTTTGACTCTGTAGAAACCTGGTCTGTTCTGGAGTCTCTACAACGGTGCCAAGTTGATTGGTTTAAAGTTGCTTAGCAAGCTATGGAAAGGGCTATGCTCGGAGTATCTCTGAGTGTTCGAATTCGAAACGAGGTCATCCGTCAGATAACCAAAGTTATCGACGTAGCTCAAAAGATTAGCAAGCTGAAGTGGCAGTGGGCTGGTCACATCTGTCGTAGAACCGATAACCGTTGGGGTAGACGTGTTCTACAGTGGAGTCTACACGGCTCGGTAAACGGAGTGTATAGCTAGGTGGAGCGATGATATACGCAAGCTGGCTGGCAGCAGTTGGAAACAAAGAACTGAAGATCGAGCTCAGTGGCGTGCCATAGGTGAGGCCTTTCTCCAGCAGTGGATAGAAATAGGCTGATGATGATGATGATATACATTGTAATATTATTGTTAATTACTGTCGTCGTCATCGATTTCATTGATGTGGATTGTAGGTGAAGGATTAGTACTGCTATCACCATTGCATTCCAAGCAAGCTACAGTGCAATTTAATCCACTTTTCATGCACCCACAAGATACTCCGCATACATGTGCAAAAAATCATTTAAATAAGGATTCTGGAGCTGGTCGCTGCGTCATTCTTTGCGGTCAGTATTCCGCATTTATATTTCCAACCCCATTCTTCTGGTGATATTTCTCTTCCAAGCCATGTTTGAATTTGCAGATATAGTCTTCTAAAGTGTCCAAAAGCGGGATCTGCAGTAGGTGGCAAAGACGGCAGCATAACGCGGGTATTTTTAGCAGTTGCTTTCAAAATATTGGGATCATTTATTTTTTGAGGGGCAGCGTATAAAGCAAGCGTGCATGTAATACCAGCGTTTAAAATATCATTACTATATTTGCATTCATTTCAAAAGTGTCACTACATAAGATCGTTTAAAAAACTAACATAAACGACTTCAAATGCCGCGCTTTTAATTTTCAGTACCAAGTTTGAGGTGTTTATCTCCATATCACTGGAGATACCAATCAGATCTTGATGAAATTACTATGGCGCCACCACTGGGATATCTCCTTTCCAACAAATAAAGAATCATCAAAAACGATGATGTTATCCGCGAACAAACATAAGAAGAAATAAGAGATTTAAAAAAAAATGAAGATCGGTAAAAAAAAATGTAAATGTTTTTTTAAATATATTTTCAGAAACACGATTCAAAAGGTTCTATAAAAATTCATGGACTGGCCCTGGATTCCACTAATTGCTTAATAAGGATAGGAAAAAAAAACTGGCCAAGTGCAAGTTGGACTTGCACTCGTAGGGTTCTGTATCACACTACAGTATTTTATAAGATCGAGCAAAAAATACCACAATCATTTTTCGCCAGCAAAAAATAATATTTATTAAACATTTTATTTCTTATGACGCCATCTAACGTCTAACAAAGGTGTTAGGAATCGACATTTCAATATAACGCCATCTATGGGACGTTTACCTAACTAAGCGTAGAAATGCCGAAAAAAACACGTTTCTTGTATGGGGACCCTCTATTGCTTTTAACTTTATTTTGTTTTTAGTATTTGTTGTAATAGCGGCAACAGAAATACATCATCTGTGAAAATTTCTACTGTCTAACTATCACGGCTCATGAGATACAGCCTGGTGACAGACGGACAGACGGACAGACAGACAGACAGACAGACAGACGGACAGCGGAGTCTTAATAATAGGGTCCCGTTTTACCGTTTGGGTACGGAACCCTAAAACGGATACGATGGTTGAGTCGTTCCAAAAGATAACTTTTTTTAAAAGCTTAAAGAGAGTAAAGCGCATTTCAGACTACGCTATGCTATGCTGCTGTGTAGTACAGCATGACATGATAAGCAAACCGGCTCAAATATAGTATAACCAAGCGTGAACGTGATCTTAATAAATGTATGGTGAGCGACATTATTGTGCTATAAACTATGTGCTAAAAGCTATGAAGGTGAAGAAAAACATCGTTAAGAAACCAACAACAACCTTCGCATGGTGGTAGGACACTATCTAGTGTCCACCTGGCCAGCTACCACCCTCAAGTTAGAAAATCCGTCGCCAAAACATCTAATGTGTTCCGGTAGCTATCCTTGAGAGCCAGTTCCCATTCTAGAATGGGAACTGGCTCTCAAGCGTCTGGTAAGCCTAGCGTGCTTACCATCTTCGACCACATCATCACTTACCAACAGGTGAGATAGTGGTCAAAAGCCTATAAGACATAAAATAAAAAAGCTATTATATTATGGCGTAATCTCGAATGCGCTTGAAAGCTTTTCGCTCCATATTTCCAAATATTCAGAAAGAATATTGATGAAGACGTAAAGTATGTGTAATTGAAGTAAAAATTAAATAGAATAAATAAAAATACTCAGGCTGCTTTGAGAACCAAAAAATAAGAAAGGTTCAACATAATTAACTTAAATAAACCTGCCGAGTTCTAGGGCCCCATTCCACCGTACATAATACTAAAATAATAACGTTTAAAGATAAAACAAAAAATGCCGAAACACATGTTTCTTGTTTGGGGGGTCGACATTTTAAGCTTTAAAAGAAGATAAACCTTATGACAGACGGACGGATGGACAGCGAAGACTCATTAACAGGGTTCTATTGAAGCCCTTTGGGTTGGGTGGAAAAAGAAAGTTGATAAAAATTGAGCTGGAATATAAAATATTGGAGCGTATAAACACCGGATACTAACCATGCATGCCGACAGCATTTTATTAGCAATTCATCAGTTTTATGGGTATTAGGGCTCAATGTACTCAAATTTATGATGGAGAAAGAGCTCTTTGATAAAGCAAAATAAGTTTCTTATTATAAGAAAATCTGACTAGCAAATAGCAATGTAGGTTGCACATTACTGCTTAAGGTACTGCCACACCGCGGCGTCCTGCAATCTGCGGGCGCGATCTCAGTACTTTTCAATTGATTTTTGATCGCGTTTGGTGTGAACCAGTCGGTACAAATACTACTGCGCTATTGGATGGCCTAAACCTAGATCGCGCACGCAGGACGCTACTGTGTGTGCGGACCTTTAGAAGTCTTGTTAACCTCTTTAACTAAACTAAATATGCTTGTGTCTGAATTGGGTTCACGTCAATAGTGCAATGGGCGGGAATCGAACTCACGACCTCTCGATTGCTAGGGCGACGCCTTAGCCATTGGGCTATTACCGCTTTAAGGTACGGCCACACCGCGGCGTCCTGCGATCTGCGGGCGCGATCTGAGTACTTTTCAATTGTTTTCTGATTGTTTAGTGTGAACCAGTCGGTACAAATACTACTACTGCGCTACCTGATCGCCGCCTAGATCGCGCACGCAGGACGCTGCGGTGTCTGACCTTTTGTTGCCTGTTGACCTGAGTTTAGTGCATACTATCTTAATGTAATCGATCTGGAAAGCACGTTGATATAAAGGTACGAACTTTGGCGTAAAAGTGAAAATAAAGTGAACTATGCAATATAAAACTAAACGTAAACGTTTGGCGTTTGTAAAGCGTAATATAATAATTTGGTTAATTATACTTAATTTAAAAATGTAAAACCTCCCCTGAATAATCTAAGTATAATCTGTTCATTGAGAGCATTTCAATGTGTCCAAACACGTCATCTCTGATGTAAGTTGGTAAGGAGTATAAAGTATTCTGCCGATTCCAGGAGATGCCCCAGCGTAGTAACTATTTTATAATCTGTGCCCCAGCATCAAAGTAAAAAAGTTCATAGTCAAAACGGCTTAACGGATTTTTATGAATCAACGCTAAAAACACCCTCGATTATGATAACCATTAAACAAAAAAAAACTAAATTATAATCTGTTCATCCCAATGGGAGCTACGATACGGACAGACACACATACACTGATACACACATAAATCATATAACACCTCTTAATTTTGAGTTGAAATGATCTAAAAATGATCTACGTCTGGGGTGGAAGTCTCTACATTGATAGCGATGCGTCTTGTAATCGCAAATGTCTGCTAGAATGAGATGCAGCTAGGCAGTTGTTATCTGCATCTTTTTTCGTATCGACGATTATCGCTCGAAATTCATTATGGTATATATGGTATGGTATGTAGAGACTACTGGCCCTGGGGTGGAAGTCTCTACATTAATAGCGATTTGTCCTGACATCGCAAACGTCTTATAAAATGAGATGCAGATAACTACTGTCTAGCTGCATCTCATTCTAGCAGACATTTGCGATGACAAAACGCATCGCTATCAATGTAGAGACTTCCACCTCTGGTATGGTTTTTGATCAGATGTGATTTCATTAATTCATTCGAAGCTTATGTAGCTTGCGCTATAAAGGAAGGCCATCACCTCCTCATCATCAGTCTAAATCAGTAAATATCTGCACAAAAGCACACCAATTTCAACCGACTTTGAATTATTGTATGTTTGTTACGCGAATACTCTTTTGAATCTACTCCGATAATTATTTTATGATATGGGTAGGATACATTTTCAACGGGGTTCCCATTGTACAATTAATTGAGAGATTTGGTAAGTATCTTCAGTCCGCAAGCTTGTCACTGAAAATTAACCGATTTTAATTATTCTTAAACTAAGTGTGGTCCATTGATACATTTTGACAAGATCTGACGAGTACCTACCTTCAGAGATATGTTGATAAAAATCTCAAACTTGCTGTTACTAACTTGCGCGGCATGTGAAGTGAAGGTATTTGAGCTATCTGTATGTATTCACTACTCATTGCCAGCTGTTCCGTGCAATCAACAACAGCTGCTGTAATTAAGCCATTGAATCCCTTGAACTAAAACAACCACACAACACAGAAACATGATGTTTCGAAACGTTGTAGCCGTAAGCCTCTAGTTTAGTTTAACCTATGGTGAAATAATATCTATTGGAATACTTCTAAGAGCCTTCTTAGATAGCAGTGATGTATGAGTATAGGCTACCGCTTTAATCGTGATGTGAAATTGGTGAGCACGTTAGGCCCGGAATGAGAACTGTTAGTGTAAATAGTAATGTTCATACTAATTCTCATAGTACGCGGATACCATAAGGTAAGTGAAAAGCTGGGTTAGGTTCATCATCGCTACAAAAAAAACAAAGAACCTATGAATTGAATCCAACTAAATTCAATTTTATGCACGAGGCTGCTCACAAAAACCAACCAGGGTGTGTGCGAGGCGTGAGGGTGTGAGATTTACTAACAGAACTTTTGCCTGCGTCCAGCGAATTTAATTAAACCTTTTTAGGATTTTTATTTTACATGTCAGCGAGGTAACTGAATACGGGAATAGGCAAAGTAAGTTTGATTAAAAACAAAAGGTCGCGATGTACCTAACTGCTTTAGACAGCTTTAGGAAGGTTGAGGAAGGAAGAATGAACCGAATGGAACGTAAACTATAAATTGAGCATAACATTTTAATTTAAAAAAATTACACACTGAATGTTATCAGAAACACTGACACCAATTATCGATCTAGGGTTTCAGACAATCAACAACTGAGGGATATGAGACAATTTTGTATAAATAAATTCCAAAACCTGTCAAAATCTTATCACACCTAAAAACAAAGTATGTAATTTTCAAACAAAGAAAAAAAGGAAATTGGAAGAAGTCAAAGAAACTTAGATATTGCCTTGAAAACGAATGGATTTACTCACGTCAAGAAGGTCACAGAAACGTTAGCAACCTAGGTTTCGTCTAACCTCATCCTTTAATGCTAATGTGACCCTTGCATGACCTATCCGCCATATTAACACTCGACACGCGAAATTCTAAATGAGATTGAGAGTAGAGTTCTTTGACTCGAACATTGACATTGGTGAGGAAGTACGGGAATGTTTGATCTTAGGTTGAGCAATGAATGCTAACTTACAAAGCTATTTCACATTGACTATGGGTTTTTTTATTAAAAAAATCGGTATTGACTCCTGTGACGATGGACTTGTCGATACAAACGGAACACTAAAACAGTTGCGAACTAAAAAGGTATAGTTGTAAGTTTTGAAGGCACGAACTTATTTTTTACGTATTAATAAAAATATTACCTTGCTGTTATCCAAGACTTTTGTTTCAATAAGAATGGTAATGTTAATTAAAGTTTATTTCTGGGAAAATAGACTGTATTTCAAGTCAAACATTGTTAACAGATCAAACATTCACCTAGATTATAGATGAATTATACATAACGACATTATAAGGAATTAAAGATTTATGAAAATATTAAACATCAACAAAAAGATAATTAAATAACTAATCGATTATACAAATAGCTTCAGTTCTATATTAAAATGTAAACAATAATTTAGTCATTTTTTTATTACCAAGGTACCATTTACCGTGCTGCGATGAGCATACGCTAAAAGTGACACTGTCCAATACTTGGAGGATAATAAACTCTACAAAGCTCGCATAAACTTCGTACATTGAAGTCAATATTTAAATGCCATGGAACCGGTAACGAGAAGTTTATCAAAGGACTCGAATAAACAAGTCCTTCCCTGGGGCGACCGTTTGACAAATCGAGATCCGAACAATTTAGCTGTGTTAGGTATATAAAAGAAGCGAAGTTGTAGATTACTTACAATGTTAATTTTTTTCCCAATTGTGTTAAAAGGAATTTAGAAGAAGGCTTGTCAAAATACCAAAGTATTTTATCTGAGGAACCATACTACCAACCAATAATTTTACTTTTTTACGACTTAATAAAACATTAAATAAAAAAATAAAAAAAACCCGACTGCGCAAAAAGTGAAGTGTTAAAAAACGAACTGAAAAGAAAAAAACAAGTAAGTCTAGTAGTTTAGACTTCTGTTTAGGGATATCAAAAAACTATACCATTTAAATTCTTTCTCGGTCGATACACTCATAAAATAAATTATACTTTGTTATATGGAATGTAGAGACTTTAACAGTCGGGACACATTAATAGCTTAACGAATGGGGATTAATGTGTCGTGAATGTGAATACATACATACATACATACATACATACATACATACATACGTATATAGACTGATAAACACATTACCTCTCCTTTGCGTCGCGCAGTCGGGTAAAAAGAACTTGCCCACCATCTTACGTTAAATGTTTTTTTTACAAGCTTTATCTCTACTTCACGGCGAATTTGTCCGTCACAAATCTTGCGATTGATTTTAGAGCGACTTCCAGGGGTTTGATTGAGCTGAAATTTTGCACACATGTGTAAATTGCGTGACAATGCAATATTATGATGACATGGTGCTGATCTGATGATGGAGCTGGAAGATGGCCAAAAGAACTCCTAAACTACACATGTTATACCTGACGGGTTTGGGCTCGTGGGATTTGTCTTGACTTACTGTGGTCCTAGGTATAAAGCTTGTGTTTAAAAAGATTTTTTTTTAATATTACTTGTTTATTATATGTCCAAAATAGAATCGTACTTATCTGTAAATGGTAGACAGCAATAAAACGAGGTGTAGGAGAACTGACTTAAATCCTTTCTTCATAAATAGCGCAACTATCCTAACTTGCCTGCCAAATACCACTAGTGATCACTCATTCAGCGCCATCCAGTTATCACATGTAACAATGACCTTTCGATCTTTCGAGGGCCCGGTGGCGTAATCGGGAGAACTGTTGGCTTTGATGCCAGAGGTACCGAGTTCAAACCGCCGTGCACCAATGGATTTTCTATCGCAAAATGTATGTGCGCTTTTCACAGTGACCCTCTGGTGAAGGAAAAACATCGTTAAGAAACCAACAACCCCCGCATGGTGGTAGGACAGTATCTAGTTTCCGCCTGGCCAGCTACCACTATCAAGTTAGAAAATCTGTCGCCAAAAATCGAATGTGTTCCGGCAGCTATCCTTGAGAGCCAGTTCCCATTCTAGGCCTAGCGTGTTTACCATCTTCAACAACATCTCCAACAGGTGAGATAGTGGTCAAACGCTAGCCTATAAAATATTTAAAAAAGACCTGTCGGTGACTATAATGACATTCGTATGATGCAGCATAAAGCACAATTCATTAAGCGCCAATAGCTCAATGGCTAAGGTGTCGGCCTGGCGATCGAGAGGTCGGTGAGTTTGATCCCCACCCATTGCACATTCGACGTGAACCCACTCCAGACACAAGCATATTTAGCTTAGTTGGAGGGGTTAACAAGACTACTAGTAATTTGTAACCCACATTGCTAGTAAGCTTTAAAAAAAAAGAAAATATTTAGATTTAAATTTAATTTGTTTTTTTATTTAACGAGATTCTCAAGAATTGCTGTTTCACAATATCGGCCTGTAAATGTGTTCAATGTATTAGTAGTTATGGATAGCCAGAACGGACAAGAAAGGTGCGCCCATATTTACGGCCCATATTTAAGATAGGGCTAACGCAACCGTACATTAGTTCTATAAAGATTTTATAATGTGTTTAGAAAGAGCCTTAACCCCGCAATTTTATACGGGAATTTAATAATTCCGTTGGGCTATTTAAAGTCGAAAAGTGAGTTAAGTGACTCGGGAATGTTTGTATCGCTTTAACCACTTTTAGGGAATCTTGGATGTAGAAAATGAGTTATATCAGTCATTGTGTTTGTTTTTATATTTTAGTAAAGGACAGTTTCTGTACCAGCCGTTTTATTTTAAATGTTAACCATATAATTTTAAATAATATACTAGATAAATACCTAGTATTTTAAATGTATGTTAAAATTATAATCATTTTAAATGTACATATATCTCTGTACTTAGCTGTCTAAAGTTTCTGTGTCAGAATATTCAAATAATAAAAACCTTAGTTTTTGCAAATGTTAAAGCTACATGGTAGCCATTTGTAAGCAATATATTAGTTTTACATTGTTAAGAAATTCTAGACAACATAAATTTTCATTTCTTCAGTCTGCACACTGAAAGACCGTTGGCAGACAATTTCGTAAAGTAATTGCTTGTTTTCAGAGAGTTTCATAGAAAATGTACCAATTGTATTTGTATTTTTGTGTTGTACCTTTATTTGTATATACATAAGGTATCTGTCCCAGCAGACGCGTTATGCGATTAGCAGCTATCGATTATGTCCTCTTATGAAATTGATAACAGAGGATAGCAAGAAAGTGTATATGTGTAGGCTAGTATTTCACCACTATCTCACCTGTTGATGTAATGTGTTTAAAGCGATGAATTACGGATGTTATAAACCGTTACATAATACGAACTGGCTCCCAAAAACAGCTGCTGTTTAAACACATGCTAGTATATGAAGACTTGACAGTGGTAGCTAGCCAGACGGACTTTAGATAGTGTCCTACTAATTAAAATCACATTTGATTTCTGACTGTACAGCTGCGAGCAAAATACTTTATTTCCGCTAGTATATCGCAGCGGCAAAAGTTATAAAAGAAAATCTCGCATAACGATGTTCACTTGGCGAGCAAAACATCCTGCTGCTCTCAATTTCTGGTCGCTAACTTTACGTGCTATTTATCGGCAGTGGGACAGTTGCTTTATTTAGTTCGACATAAGTAGGTATATCACAAAGCATTATCCTTTCAAGGTCTCTCAAGCGTATGTCCTTTGCTAGCCATCTGACATTTCCAACAATCATATCTCAGTGGAACAAGCTAGGATCTTTCTGAGAATCTAAATCAAATATTTGTGCCGTTGTATTCAAAGCTTGTGCTTTGTAGATTCTGTTTATTGTGTTAGGATATAGGTATAGACATTGTAATTACTATTTATTTGAAACTAAAGTAACTAGCAAGTAAGATACTTTAGAGTCCCAAGCATCCCTGCAAAATATTAAATCGAAACATAATTACTGTACGTAAATAAGATCTCTGACTAAACTCTGTTAAATAAGATGGTAGGTATGTTCATTTTTAAATGTATCAACAGTATGCCCTTTTTGGGTGTACAATAAAGCTCTTTGCTGAGCTAGGTAAATAAGTAAGAATTACTTATTTACAAGTGTAATATCGATATCAACAAAGACTTAAAATATTATTACGAGCAAATTCACTAGTTTCATAGATGTTTATCGGACACATTTCGAAGCGTGTGCTTCGGAAATTCATAATTTCAACAAAACTATTTGCTTCTTCGTTCGTAATATTATACGTATTGCCAGGAAATGGAATGCCTGAGTCTATCTTTCCGGTTGAATAAAATTTGAGCGTCTTTAAATTGCTAGTGAACAAGTATCTACTGCATAAACGCGCCTCATTATCGGTCGCATCATAACTTAACATCAAATGAGCCTGAGCTGGATCACTCTATATTACTCAAAATTAAAAATATTAAAAAATATATCGAATAACATGGAATCTCACAGATATTGGCATTTTTGGGTAATATAAAAAACAATTACACCAGTTGAGTACCGCCACGTTTATGAAATCAGTCATTAAACATCACCATCGATTGCTGGACATCGACAGATAATACAAACAATTAAACATCTCTTATTTCTAGCCCTTGCCGTATCACCGACTGACCTCATCTTACTCGTGAATAAACTGACAGGTTTTTATGCGTTATGAATATGAAGGCAATATATGTCGATCACTATATCGACATCGCGTAAGTCACGTTAAATTCCCAATTTTAAATTTATAAATATGAAGGCATATAACTTACTTTTAATGTTATAAATCAGTGCAACTCACCCAGTGTGCGGAAGACAATAGGCCTGCTTCTGTACTTATGACCGCCCCAAAGAGCGGCTACCGTAACTTGGTATTGAGTATCAGCCTCAAGACCACTCAGTATGACAGCGTCTGAGTTCCCAGCCACCTCCAATACCACTCTGTAACTAACGATCAATGAGTGAATTGCAACGTATTGTATTAACAAGCCGGAGGAAGAAAGAAGAATGAAGAGGAAAAACAGATGAACCAAATGTAGAAATGAATGATAGACTAACATAAATAGACAGAAGTACAATGTGCTGCAAAATAAATATAATTTAAAATTTACTAACACAAGCTTTTTGTAGAGAAGTTCATCTTGTGTAATGAAAAGTACCAATGAGAACAATACGTATTAGCCTAAATTCGATTGTGCTACTATTTTCTATTACAGAGTTACACTCCGTCATCAGATTAGCTCGAAGGTAAGCTTCCAAGATTTCACCCACACAAACACATACATTTAAATACATACATACATACATATACATATTATTGAATACCACTTACATACATACAAACATACATGCATACACGGCTAGTTATTAAAAATTGACATACTATATATATTACATAGCAAGATTTTCTAAAGAAAGTTAGTGACATGATTTTCTGCCTTATTTTTCGGGTAACCAAATCAAGCTATTTAATCTAAAAATAATTAAAAATAGACATACACATATTCGGTCACTGCGTCACACCAAAAAACAAATTCCCTAGTCAAAATTGACTCAAAATGTAAAATAAACTTCCGCAACAATATTTAAGTCAAACAAATCCAGTAAATCTGTCACGCCTAGTCCGCAACTCTGTTTCCATTACGCAAGCCTTCCACTTAATAAAAGACGAGACAATGGACTGAAAAGAGACTGAAAAAATCAAAGGCGTTGAAAGAACGCAAACGGAATCGGGCTGGGCGGAACGGATGTTGTGTTACCGTTAAATTTCCGGACACGTTAGCGCTTTGTGTCGGTGGAACCCTAATTTGGTCTGATAGAGTTCGGTACAATGCTTCACAAATCGATGATCGAGTTATCTTTAGATAAGCAGTAATAGGTTTGAGATGCATTCGTTTCCAATTGGTTTTACGAGCGTAGTATTATATAAGCTTGGTATTAAAATCTATGAGGTAAACATGTAATGCGAAAGAAATAGATCCTATTTATTTGGCAGAATTGGTTATGCTAATTAAATCAAAATCTATTCAAATAAATATAAATATTCACTGGAACTTGTTGTTGATTGTATACTCGGTTAATAATTATTTAAACTTTAAAACCACCTCCGATTTTGTTTATGTATAATCTGTGAACCCTTGGAATGAGCCCAAAAACTACATCGTTGCTGTAAGTTGTTGAGGAGTAGAGTATTCTGCAGATTCCTGTAGAAGTGCATAAATGTTAGTATAATATAATTGCAGTAGAAGGATACTGACTTTGAACAGATAAGATCTATTAAATTTACTATCAAGCGTTATCACAAGAAAAGATATCATAGCCATAAAACCGCTGAACGGATTTTCATGAATCAAAGCAAAGAGACTCTCGATTAAGTTACCTATCAAACAAAAATAACTTATTTAAAATCGGTTCATCCGTTTGGGTGCTACGATGCCATAGACAGAAACACACATCACAGATACACATGTCAAACGTATAACACTCCTCTTTTTGTGTCGGGGGTAAAAATAAATGAATAATCACAATATTCCGTGACATGAATATTAGAAAAATTACTTACACAAAAGTTACGCCCCATTATAATATAATATAATATAATATAATACGTAGCTATACATAAGTATGTGTACTATTCATTATTCTGTGGCATAAGCCATTTATTACAGAGCCCCAACCTACCGCAATCGTCACTAAAAACACATGGATAGAACTGTACCACTCTATCGATTATTGGTATTAAAAGCGATGTTAGTGGCGATAAAAGGTACGAGGCATGACAGCTGGTTATTAATATTTATTATTATGTTGTTTGGTAATTATTTCCATCTAATGTCGAGTTGTGACGTTTTAATATCGATTCCACAAAACAAAAAGGGAAAAGTACCATAGTTATTTATGAATCCAATAGTATGACATATTACTTTAACAATAAGCTACAAAATATAGTTTTATACATATATATAAATAAAATCATCTCATCATATCACTGCCGTCTTTTTGCAAGAGAGCTCATCTATCAATCTTAAAGAATCAATTATCAAAACGAAACTTAGAAAAACACTCAACATTAGATAGTTCAAAATGTATCTCCAATAAAAAAAAAAACTGGCCAAGTGCGACTCAGCATCGCGTCTCTTATCGTAACACTTAGGGAGGGTTCCGTACAATACGAAACATAACAGAGTTTCAACCTCATATATTTGATTAATTGATATTACCAAGAATATTATTATATATCAGCAAGCTGAAGTGGCAGTGGGCTGGTCACATCTGTCGTAGAATCGATAACCGTTGGGGTACACGTGTTCTAGAGTGGAGACCACGGCTCGGTAAACGTAGTGTAGGGCGCCCTCCAGCTAGGTGGAGCGATGATATACGCAAGTTGGCTGGCAGCGGTTGGAAACAGAGAGCTGAAGATCGAACTCAGTGGCGTGCCATAGGTGAGGCCTATGTCCAGCAGTGGACGGAGATAGGCTGATGATGATGACCAAGAATATTTGGTTTGGTCGCGATCTAGAAAGACGGGGCTCGTTTACTAGCGCCATCTATGTCATTTTGCCGAAACGAATTAGATAGATGGTGTTTAAAAACACGTTTTTTGTATGGGGCCCCCTTTAATTTTTAACTTTATTTTGTTTTTAATATTTGTTGTTCTAGCGGCAACAGAAATTCACCATGTGTGAAAATTTCAACTGTCTAACTATCACGGTTAATGAGCTATAGCCTGATGACAGACGGACAGACAGACAGACAGACAGACAGACGGACAGCGGAGTCTTAGTAATAGGGTCCCGTTTTACCCTTTGGGTACGGAACCCTAAAAAACCGGCCAAGTCGAGTTTGACTCGCCCACCGAGGCTTCCGTACCAACGTTGGTACACATAATCATATTTAAAAGCTCAATATTAATTGGGACAGTCAATTTGACTCCCAATTTTAAATCACATCAAACAAAACTGTATATAAGCAGTCATTACAAGTTATTATTGAAAGAAATGCAAATGAAAAATTTTAGCAATTCCATGATTCTAATTTGCTTTTATTGCCATTATTTATAGTCCATTAATTTATGTATTAGAGCCATAAAGCTGTATGCACGTAACTTAATAAGAATAATTCCAACGAAATTAGGTTTTTAGTAACCTATTTTTATTATATACCCGTCTATTTCACGATGTTCAAGTAAAGTGTTATGTAAATTTCATGAGTATCTTTGTTTTAAAAAATTACAAAAACAGTCAATAACTTGGCTGTGACAAGGATTTTTTTTTTGTTACCTAAGAACTCAGTAATTTTTTAGCCGATTTATGATTTTTTTTTTTGGGAGAGTACTTTCAGTTTAGTCTCATTGTAATTTAATTGAAATCTGATGAGTATCCCCAGAAATATCTTTTAAAGATAATCACCTCAAGTACTGAAAATGACTAGTGTGGCATTTAATTCGATTTTGTTTACTCGAAACTTTAGTTGTATATATGGTGAAACAGATCCTCTGACTGAGTACCTACTTCAGTACTTATGATTTAAGAAATCGGCCTAGTAAATAAATCAAAGTTAATTAGATACTTAAACCACATTTACAGGTTTGCCGGTAAAAGTTTTGCCTATTAGAGCAATGTTCAATTTTTGGGTAATAGTTTTAGTTTAATTTGGTTTAGATAAATTAAAAATTGCCTACAGTACAACCTCTTAACTTCATAAAATTTACCCTAACTCTCGATAAACCAAAAAGTTTTGCATAATTTTACCGTTTAACTGTATAACAAATTATATGTAAAATTGAAGCAATACTTAAACTAAATTTTAAATGCAGCATGGCAGATTTTCTGTTTCCGGATGTCCTTAGGTTTTTATTGGATTCTTAAATGATCTCCGTCTTTTGTTTTCTGATCGCGTTTTGTGTGAACCAGTCGGTACAAATACTACTGCGCTATCTGATCGCCGCCTAGATCACGCACGCAGGACGCTGCGGTGTGTCCGTACCTTAAGTTAAGGGCAGCATCTTCAAACTTTATGCCACTTGATTTATTAACCGACTTCAAAAAAAGAGGAGGTTATATGTTCGACGTGTTTGTTTATTTTTTTTTAATAAGCCATCAATATATGCTCAACCACCCAAAACAACATCTGAGCCCTTATCACCAACTCACCCCCTTATTGTACTGCAAACACATTTAAACTGGCTTACGGCAAGGGTTAGTTTCACGTTGCAAATTTTATTCACGAAGTCAGGCGCGACGTAAATTAAATATTCAATATTTGAATCGAGACACCACAAGCTGTTAAATATTCAGTGGTGCAGTCGATAGTGCTAAAACCCAAAAGTGGACGATATTTTGTGCTAAAGATGGATAATATGCTAATGATAGTGGACTACGGTGTTGACGGGGCGGAAATTGGAGCTTGGCATTATTTCCGGATTTTTACAGTTCAGTGCGAGTTCGTCGTAAAACTAGTTTTTTACGTACATTCTTAAATTTGTAGGTATGAATTGTATTTTATTAACCAGAAATAGGAATATCAACCAGTTATTGTAACTGTAAATCTAAGAAATATCGAGTAATATTCTAGAGAAGACATATCCTTACTAATATTATAAATGCGAAAGTAACTCTGTCTGTCTGTCTGTCTCACTTTCACGCCAAAACCACTGAACTGATTTGAATGAAATTTGGTACACAGATAGTCTAGAGCCTGAGAAAGAACACAGTCTACTTTTTAATGCGAAAAAAGAGTTGTAAGGGGTTGAAAGGGGGATGAAAAGTTGTATGGAAGTATCGTCATTTTTAGAGCTAGAAGCTTGAAACTTATTTTTTAAGCTGTTGATTAGATATAAATAAATATGACATTCAAAGTTTGTAAAAGTTTTACCCTCAAGGGTGTGAAATAACAATAGGGGATAAAAGCTTGTATGGAAATATGTAAGGTTTATGTGAATGTTCTACTGAACCTATTTAAATGAAACTAAGTGGAAGGGGCAGGGGGAGGGGGAGGGAAAGTGGGAGTGAGGGGAGGGGGAGGGGAGGTGGAATTGAGGGGCAGGGGAGGGGAGGGGGAAGGGGGGATTAGCATGGCATGGTAGGGTGCGGTGTAGCTGGGATACGTATGTGTCTTATTAGTTAATGTTACCCAAAGACACTATTCCACGCGGACGAAGTCGCGGGCGGGCACAGCTAGTAATACTATAATTATTTGTTGATTAATAACTAATCACCGTCGACATTGTAGACAGGAAAGTTTTATTATTGGTTTACTATCGGTTACATCTTGGAGAGTGTGCTATGGAACTGCATAATTTGATCCACCTTCCCCATTTTAGTATCGGGAATCCAGAGACACTAAAAGGCGCCACCAATTTATGGTGGATATACCACCTACCCGAACGAAGCGATTTGCATCTTCGTTCATCATGCGAACCGCAAGAATGGAATTCCCTGCCTGAGTCTGTGTTTCCGGCTAAATACAATATGGGGGTCTTCAAATCGCGAGTGAATTTTTTGGGTAAGCGCGCTCCATCATCGACCGCATCATCATTTAACATCAGGTGAGATAGTGGTCAAACGCTACCCAGTTCTATATTAAAAAAGTTTTGCTTTCCGTGATAAATTTTACACAAATAATTATATCGATTTTATTTTATTGTAGCAGATACGTGTGCTACTTACTACGCTTAAAAAAGAAATGTGACCGAATGTGCCTAATGCATTGTTTTAGTTGTCTAAAACCGTCTTTGCATTACTGCCTGTCTATTGAGACCTGTTTGGGGCACATCGGTTGAATGGTTTCAAAGTCTATAACGGTCACAGGCAGAAACTTTTTTTGTGTTTAATATATATTTACATAAAAAACACAAAAATGACAATTCAAATAACTCCATGACATATCTAGTTAAAAAAATAAATAAATACATATCCCTTAATTTGCGATATCCGCAAATTTTAAAAATACTAGAAAAGAAGAAAACATAAGTTATAATTTACTCATTATATTTATCGTCATTCTAAGCATACACTAATATTAACTTTACATTGAATAATTTTACAATTAATAATAACAATACAAAATATTAATATGAACACAACAACATGATATAAAACTTTATTTACCAAACGCAAGCATTTTCACTTTACCGCTCAAATAAATTGAATTTCCGTGTGATAGTCATTACGTTTCTCTCGGGGGTGTGTTTCGAGAAAAAGAAAAATATTTATCGTGGCTCTTAATACGGTCTTTGTAGTGTGTTGTTTGCTGTAAAATGGACGAGAATAAATACGAATACGGAACAGATGTCCTATTATTTATAACCGACTTTAAAAAAGTAGGGGGTTCTTAATTCATCGGAATCTTTTTATGTACGTTTACCGACTACTTAAAGATGCCTGGATTGATTTGAAAAGTTCATGTGTTTTTAAAAAGCGTTTTTCTTTGTTTAACAGCGTATACATTCCAGGTGATCCCATTTAAATTTCATTGAAATATTTTCAGTATTTTCAAAGATATGGAGATAAGCACCTCAAACTTGGTATTGAAAATGATTACAATATTACTACTACTACTAAACGATCTTAAATTATATATTTATAAGATGAAATCATAACCTTACCAATTTAGGCCAAATTATACGCAGTTGTAATACTGGTACAAAAACTCTCACAAGTTCCCACTAGTTCCTAATAATCATACTTTAGTTTTTACTTTAAAGTTTTCTTAAAACAAAATAAATAATAGTACTCATATACGTATACTGTATACTATTATTTATTTTATATATATATATATATATATATATATATATATATATATAATTGACCTGTGTTATTATAATAACACATAACACAGATCAATTATATGATATAGTAAAGTTAAACAAGCAAAGGTAAACATACTCGTACCTACAATAAATAACAAATGAATAGATAACATTCCCATTTTGAAAGGATAGCCCGGATTAGTCCCTAACAAGATTACCAACTTGATTGAATTTCATATGAAAAGGCTATATGTAGGAACTCGTATTCGAAACGTGATAGCATGACTACATTTAAATCTGTGTATAATATCTCTCTACTACGGTTCTACTCGCATCAACAATTTTACGTCGTTTTACTCAGTTCATGACCTATTTAGGATTATGAAAAAAAACAAAATTGTAAAACACTTGTGTTATAAAATACCTAAAACTACAAGAAAGACATAAAAAATAGTAAAACAAGCTTTTAGAACGAGCTTATCATTATCACGGGTTTATCATTTACCTAGTTTGGGAGTTTCTATGGCCACTATCAGACCAGCTTGATGATCAGATTAAATCAGTAATAAGAATAATATGTGAAAATGAAAACATTTTAAAAGCATTCGCATTTTTGGCTAATTAATTAAGTTCCGCGTTAATAAAAGTTTCGCATATATTTGTAAATACCAGCACTGATGTAAGGCTTATAACGCACTTGCCTGGAAAAACAAAACAAATTTGTTGTTTTACTTTAATAACCAATTTAAAAAAGTTGTAATCATGATATAAAAACTGCCAATAAGATCGAAAACGCTCATAGAATTAAGCATTTAAACATGTCCTAGTTTGCACAGTTTAAAGCACCAATTATGAAGGATAACAACCAAAGTAAACTTTTAATTGTAATTACCTAATTTCTAAATTATGACAACAAATTAAACTTTCCTGCAACTTCTGTAATAGATTTATGCCACCATTTAATATTGAACGTTCAATTTGATTTTCCGAAAATTTTGCCAACTTTAAATAAGGTCCACAGTAATTAATCCTTACTTAAATTTTGAGAGACGTTCTAAAACTCAGTTGACTAAGTTAATTAGGCTCAGACTTTTCTTTCTTTTATTTGTTATCTTAATTAAATGTGAAATACCTTTTTAAAGGTTGTTATACGGACATTTATTTAACGAGAGTGTGATAGTAAAATTCAGTAAAGGTTTTTATTACGCGCATTAATTTTACTAGAGTGTGATAATAAAACTAATTATTTTAGGAATCAAAATTGCAATTAGTCAAAAAAATTGGGGTTTGTTTTTGACGCGTATGATTTTCATGTACCAATGATATGATGTGATTCTTTTTATAAAAAAATGAAGGGGTGTTAAAAGTTTGACGTGTGTATCTATGTGTTTATATGTGGCATCGTAGCGAAAAAATGGATGAATCGATTTTAATTTAGTTTTTATTGTTTGATAAGTGTTTAAATATAAAGTAATTTTAACTTTGATTTATAAAAAATATTTTAGCCGTTTGAAGCTAAGATGATGACGCTATGAAATAAACTTTTGTTTTTCTGATAAATTCGAAATTCGGTTCAACCACATGAGTAAACGGAACCGTTTCTTTGCTCATTTGCTTCAACGATATTGTAAAAACTTGGTAGCGTTGACCTGATGCTGGGACATCGCCTGTAATCTGAAGAATAGTCAACTCCTCACTAACTTACAGCAGAAGTGTCGAGTTTGGGCCTATCGGAATAGTCTTAATGATAATTTAAGATCGTTTAAAAAACTAAAAGGAACGACTTCAAACGTCGCGCTAGTCAAAGTAGCCAGTAGACATAGTGACTATTATGTAATCTGTGCCAGTAGTACTGGTGACGATGCATTTACTTATCTCAACGATTTACTACTTACGAGTAAATCGTAAAAAGTAAATGCATCGTTATACAAAGGTTGATATATTAAAAACGGCTAGGCCGATTTCGTCAAAATTACAATTATATAGTAGTAGTATAGTAAGTTTTATAAATAAAATAGATTAACAAAGATCCGATGATATCTACAGAGTTTAAATTATAGTAACAAGATTGTAGTAAGATAGTGTAATAAGATAGTAAGTTAATGTCAGGTTCCAAAACAATTATAGCTAAACAATGAAGTTATTTAGACAATGTGACATGAATATCAATACAAGTCTACGTGCGACTCTTTAATAATATCCTAGTATTCATCATAGCCAAAATCACAAATCGTGAACCAACACTTTTAAAACTATTTCTATTTCTAAGGATGGGTTTAATCTTACCAAGACAACTTTATTTTATACCTACCTCTTCATACGAGTACTTACCTCTTAACTCTCCTCAAGCGGTAAAAATCTCTCAACTCAAGATGCCGTTGGTATTTTCGGTATTGTTTATGAGAGCCATTTCCTTTTTTAGTTAAGTCACGCATTCTTGTTTTGGGCATTACAAGGCCTTGGTGGAAGTTTTTATGGCTTCAGACTTCCTTTTATTTGGTGAGAAATTCAATTAAAATGTGAAATAGGTCTTTTTGATGTATTAAGTTGTGGAAAGTAATGCTGTTAGCGTTACCTTTATACTCTAGGGGGAAATGTTGTTGTTTAACTTGCGAAAGAAAATTTTGAGACAGCCGAAAATTCAATAAAAATTATGTCTCGGTATTATTGAGATAGGTAACTTAAATAATTTGGGGAAAGTTAAAAGTTGGATTCATAAGTTCGAAGTAGGGTATAAATGGAGAATTTAGATCAATAGATCAGATCACAGAATTATTGGCTTAAATATTCAACAATAATAATAATTAATTAAAAGTTAATAACTTTTTAAAACACAAAAGGATTTATCATGTCAAATCTTTTTGTGTTTAGGCTTCCGTAGTCCTGGCTAGGAACTCTTACAGTTTCATCATGTCCGTCTGTCTGTATGTCTGTCTGTCCGAGGTTTTGCTAAGAAACCGGTAATACTAGAAAGCTGTAATTTTGTGGGGGTATGTATAAAAATTTCGCCGACAAAGTGCTGAAATAAAATTGTGAAAAATATTTTTTTTAGGGTAGCTCCCCTATATGAGAAGTGGGAATGATTTTTTTTTCATCGTCTACCCCATCGTGTGGGGTATCATTCAAAATGACTTAAGGGTTGCTAATACCATTTTTCGATTGAATGCTCCATTTACGAAATATTAAACTTTAAAGTGCAAATTTTTGTTCCAGTAGGGCGTCCCCCCACTCTAAAGGCTAAACTGCGGGCTTGCAAATCTGGAAAAATTCGTGATAATAGTGCATTTTATGAACTTTAAAGGAAAACTATAGCGGTTAAGATAACTTTATTCGTTTAGC
This sequence comes from Cabera pusaria, assembly GCA_954871355.1. NCBI lineage: Eukaryota > Metazoa > Arthropoda > Insecta > Lepidoptera > Geometridae > Cabera > Cabera pusaria. The sequence continues at coordinate 18,767,354 of OX940897.1, read as the reverse complement.
AGTAATAGTCGTTGAACTTGGGTGTTGGATAATTTTGTACCAAATACAAAATCCTTAGAATAAATCCTTTAAGGTGACAAAGACGGAGTACCTAGTTGCTTGTTTATAACGGGTAATAACTTGCATTGAATAACAGGCTACTACGGAACACTACACTGCGCGTGGCCCGACTTGCACTTGGCCGGTTATTTGTTAACGAAAATGATATCAATAGATATATTCGACTTAATTCAGCATTTCATTGCATAATATACTCACAAAATAAAATAAAAAATAAAAGTAAGTTGGTTAAAAATATCATCACTTGGTAAACAAAAACAAGAGAAGCCAGAGTACAGTGCAAACAGAATAACGACACAAAGTAATCACCGTATGTACCGCAGCGCTTACCTAGCGTCTGATGGCTTGTATGTGACGTCATATTTTTCCACCAGCTCAGCGGTGGTGGACCACGAGACACGCACCGTGGTTGGGTTGAGGAACGTGACAGTTATATTCTCTGGTACTCCGTGGCCCATTGAACCTGAAACAGTGGAGTTTATTAGAACAAATAAATAATTACTTTTTTAAAGAGGGTATAAAAGTATCAGATTTTTAAAATTTTTGTTTAGCCTACTAGTTGCGGCTCGCGGCTTTACCCGCGTTAAAAAGCATTCTGTATTTCAATCTGTATACTTATACTATCTGTATGCCAAATTTTAATCAAATCCGTTTAACTTTAATCAAAGTCGTTTTTACGTCATCATCATCATCATCAGCCTGTATCAGTCCACCGCTGGACATAGGCCTCTCCCAAGATGCGCCACTGAGCCCGATCTTCGGCTCTTCTCTTCCAGTCACTGCCCACCGCTTTGCGTATGTCGTCGCTCCACCTGGTCACAGGACGTCCTACGCTACGTTTGCCGATTCGCGGTCTCCAGTCTAGGACAAGTCTACCCCAACGGTTATCAGTCCTGCGGCAGATATGACCAGCCCACTGCCACTTCAGCTTGCTAATCCGTTGAGCTATGTCGATAACTTTAGTTCTCTGGCGAATTACTTCGTTCCGGATTCGATCCCGCAGAGAAATACCGAGCATAGCTCTCTCCATAGCTCGCTGAGCGACTTTAAACTGGTGGACCAGTCGGACTGTGAGTGTCCACGTCTCGGCTCCGTATGTCATCACAGGTAGGACGCACTGGTTAAAGACTTTTGTCTTTAGACACTGTGGAAACATGCCCAGGGGCTCTGATCAACTGAGCCACCCTACGATCCTTTCAATACAACGAAATTAAACGCGCTAAATTGGTGGCGCTATCTATGATAACTATTTCAAAGTTAATCATTCGGAAGAAATCATTATAGTTTTCAACAATTTACAAAAATATAAAGTGTATTAAAGAAACATAAGATATCTTTATCTTCTAATAGGGAGTCAAATCATTATCATCTCTTTTTTAGAAAACATAAAAGTAAAGATGACATTTAAAAGGTTATTCAGTGCCATAGCAAATTCAAATTCAAGTCACATTTCACGCATCAAATGCTTATGCAAACTCACGAAGTTGCTAATGAACTCAAGTCCTCATAGAATCACGTTATGGCTCACTGTGTTTCTCTCAGTAAATTTAAATCTAAATTATACAATCGCTAGCAACCCGCCCCGGCTTCGTACAGGTAGAGCATAATATGCCTAAATTTTTATATCAGCTTGTTGCGTCGAGTATGAATTAACGTCTTCAAAAATCATCGTCTTATTTCACCCAATCTACACAAAACTTTAACGAATCATACACCTCAACCTTCCTCATTAATCACTCTATCTATGGTGAAAACCGCATGAACATCCATTCAGTAGTTATTTAAGTTTATCGTAAAAAGACAAACAGACTAACGCGGCAGGGGACTTAATTTTAACATAATGTAGTATCAATTTGATAGAACAGTTAATAAAAAAATAAAAAATAAATAACACTAAAACAGCCAAGTGCGAGTCGTACACGCGCACACCGTACCGCAGTACAATAAATAATATTTAACGAAATTTACCGAGAAAATAGTCTCTTGTTTGGGGACCCATTTATTTTTTTTTTAATTTTATTTTTTATTATATTTTGTTGTTATAGCAGTCAGCACACTATGAATAAATTTGAGGTCTTTTTCGGTTACGGTTGAAGCAAAAAACGCTTAAAAACACGTTTCTCAAATGGGCGAAAGATTTTAGGGGGCACCGATAAAACTCCGAAAATTATTATTATAAAAAAATAGAGGGTCTATAAAGATAGACCCCCTATTTTTTTTTTCGGTGTTTAGTCATTGTTGTTGTAGCGGCCATAGTAATACATGCTTTGCAATTTACGAATTTTACGTGGTAAACACTAAAGGTATCGTCCCGCCAAACCACGCTCGCTGTGTGGTAAAACCATTACTATTACGGTTTAGAAGACAGCCCTCTGACAGACGGACAGACGGATGAACGGACGGAGGGACTAACAAACGGACAGCGAAGTCTCAGTAATAGGGTTCCATTGTTACCCCTTGGGTACGAAACCTTAAAATCGACTTCAAACGCTGCACTACATACATACTCGTACATAGACTCAAACATGTTTTTCGCATGTATAAATATAACTCTCTTTCTGGCACAGTCGGGTTAAAATTGTTGTTGATTAAATATAATTTATATTATATTTAAACCTTCAATTACTGGTAAGAAGGCAATTACAATGTACAGTAATAAACCGCACTGCTTACAAATTGCCGGATGTCGCATATGGGAAACCAACACGAAAGTACGAGTAGAACTCGGAAAACACGAAAATGGACGAATTAGTCGACTAAAATTTGCACTAATTCCGTAGTTTTGCATACAAATTTTACTTATTCACATTACACTTTAATTTTAAATTCTAACTACAAAATATGAAAAGTTTTATGTATGTTACTTGTGGGGAATATATACAGCATTAATATTTATGTCGTAACCAAACCTTTTGCTTCTTATTCGTGCTCATTTTTAACAGACTTCAAAAAAAGGAGGAGGTTTCTCAATTCGACCGTATATATATATATTTTTTTTATTTATTTTTTTTATGTTTGTTCGCGGATAACTTCGTCGTTTATGAACCGATTTCGATTATTCTTTTTTTGTTCGAAAGGAGATATCACAAGTGTGGTACCATGGTAATTTTATCGAGGTATGATAAGTATCTCCAGAGATATTGAGATAAACATCTCAAAATTGGTACTGAAAATGAATAGCGCGGCATTGAAGTCGGTTGTTTTTTAGTTTTTAAACGATATTATAATTATGTTTTTTTATTATTCTTTATTCTGAGCAAAGCCTCTTCTCGCAGCCATCTTCCAATTTAATTTAAGCAAAAATATTGCCACTTTTACCTCACGGTATTCCGACAGGACACAGCCCTTTAAAGACAAGCCATTGTAGGCCTACCGTGATCAACATCTACGAGTCCATCATCGCTTATCACAAAGCGAGATAGTACTCAAACGCTAGCTTATCAGATATAAAAACACACATGATTTCATCGTAGACCGCATCGTCACTTAACATCAGTAGAGATAGTGTTCAAATGCTTATCTGTCCAATATTAAAAAAACAAAAATATTTGGACCAGTCTCGTGATAGACGCATTTTGTTGCCAAAGCGTTGTTGTTCCTTTAACTCATGAACCTTATATAAGCCTATGTTTAAATTTAATATTCAATGGATGGATCAATACGTAATGGAGTTTGCAACTTTTGATGGTCGAAAATTGTTCCCATTTCGAGTTTGTAGCCTCGAGGGCTATACAGAAATCCGGTGTAAACTGTAGCGAGAATAACAATAGGGAATTTGGCCTTTTAAAGTGTACAACAATTTGCATAGTTCCTCAAAATTGGCTGTTTGTTACTTAGCCCTACGAATTTTATATTCAAGCGCAAAAGCTTTGTAAATGTTACTTGCTCAAAGTTGGTTTTGTATGGATTTAATAACATGTTTCATCATCAGCCTGTGTCAGTCCACTGCTGGACATAGGCCTCTCCCAAGATGCGCCACTGAGCAATAATATGTTTGCTTAGTATTTTTTATATCATATAGGCAAGCTTTTACAATCTCACCTGATGTTAATTGATGATGCGATCGAGGATGTAGCACGCTTACCTAGGAAATATCTATTCACTCGCGGCTTGAAGACCCGATCTTAGCCATTTTTGACATAAAATAAGAAAGACTAGATTTATAAAACCGAATCTAATCATAACTCATGTAAGTTAATATTTTGCCATAAAAATAGACGTATAATATCTACCCCACATAGGTACATGAGAAAACATGACATGTACAAATAAATTAATTATGTATGCTCTAATACATCGACTAAACGATCTTCAAAAGGGTCACTGTACTAAAATAAGAATCAAAATCATCATAAGAGTAGGAAAATATGTTTATTCCTTTTCTGACTCTTTTGGAGTTCGTTTTGTCGATCTATAGAATAACATTATTATCCACATATAATGATTGTCTTAAAAATAGTTATTTACGTTTTCTACTCTAAGTTGGTATGTCTATTTTACGGCACACCCCAGCGAACTATGAACTTTATTGAGTGATCACTCCAAAAGAGTCAGTTGAATAAAGTAATAATGCTGCATTTTTTTCAGCTTCAGATAGTAAACTAATACATCTACTTGAATTAACAAAGCCGTAGAACACAGTTCCTACGGGATATGTAGCTTTAACTCGTTTTCATTTAACCTAAGAGCCCTGGCAAAACAAAGAAAGCGTATAAAAATTTTACCTCTTTCAAGCTATAAATTGTTAAGTAAAAGGTACCATTGGATTTATTTCCTCTTTAGAAATTTATAATGAGGCATTCAAGTGTGAGAAGATTATCTTAATTTTGATGGAGCTTCGTTTTAATGAATCCTTATTTTGTTATAATTACGTATTTTTTAGAGTTTTTTTTATGGTTTAATTGTAGTGGCAAGACTTCTGCTAGTCCGCTCGGTGGTACTACCATTTTGCCAATTGATTCAGCCGTGAAATAGGAATGTTTTTCGGTTGAAATGGCAATGTGTCCAGTGAAATTACAGGGTATGTGAATGTCTCAAGGCAACAGATACAGTGCAGTGACAAGCAATTCTGGCTATCCAGAATTTTACATGCCGCTGTATCCGTAACAGGTAAACGTCATCGTTTACTATCAAGCAAGCGTCGTGCTTGTTCTGTTACCTTATACCATAAAGATCATTACGTTTATCGTTTTTTATTTCGGTCGCAATTAGGTACTCATCAAATCATTTCTGAGCAGGTTACCTAGTATAATATTGACAGTGAAAAAACGTTTTTTTTTTTAAATGGCTCTATAGAAATCGTTTCGAAGAGAGAGATACTAAACTAGTTATAGGTAAATTGAAAAGTTACTTAAAGTTACTCTCCTACATAACTGGCGTACCCAGGAGATTTTAACAGACGCAATCTCTCATCATAAACGTATAACTAATATAGGGAGATTACCTCTCTCACTTACGATTAACATACGACATTTTCATTTACCTGTAATCGCAAGATCAACGTCTGAACGCATTTTCATGAATCAAAGCTAAGAACACCACCAATGAAACAAATACTAAATCGAAATCGGTTCATTCGCTTGGGCACGGTAATATTTGGGCGCTACGATGCCACAGACAAACACACAGATACACACACATCAAACTTATACCAACCCTATTTTTGTATCGGGGGTTAAAAAAGGGAGGTTGTCATTAAGAAAGTGAACGAGGAAGGTAAATAATAAAGGACGTACCGGCGTTAACAAGACGAAGAAGCAGGGAAAGCGCAAGAGTGAGGGCGGCGGCGGGATGCGCGGGCGGCGCGCGCCGCATGTCGCGCCCACCCGGCCGCTCATGCCATGCCGCTTCTAGAACAAACACAATGTTCTCTGTTCATATACAAAAATACATAAAGAAACAACGTGTTACCATACGTTATAATTTAACATATTAATTTATCATTTTACAAGCATTTATAAAAATACATGTTTCAAGCCGCACGTTTTGCGTAATTGCCAATTAATTCAGTATACATATTATACATAAAGAAATTGGCAAATGCACCAGATTTAGTCTTATTTTTATTTAATCCGTACATGTTTTTGCAGGTATTGTGTACCACTGACCGCATTTATGTAACTAACTCCTGTCCATCCAAAGGTTGTCTGGTAGAGATCGCTCTAAGCGATAAGACCGCCCATTGTCAAACCGTTCTAGAAATTGTATTTTATTCTAAGATTTTCTTATTACATTTGGTATGCAATAAAGTGTTCATATATCTATCTTTCTATAGTATCTATCTATAAATAAAAATATATAACAAAAAAAATGTTTCTACCTATATTGGTTATAGACTTTGAAACCATCCAACCGATGTACCTCAAAACAGTTTCATTAAAAAGGCAGTACTGCGACGATGGTTTTAGACCACTAAAGGGACGGTCCGGGTGCGCGGTTGCGATCTGATTTTCAATCGTTTTCTGATCGCCGTAGATCGCCTTTGGTGTGAACTAGTCGGTACAAATACTACTGCGCTATCTGATCGCCGCCTAGATCGCGCACGTAGGACGCTGCGATGTGTAAGGCTTATTCCAAACTTACGTTGACGTACATAAATTATATTGTAAACCGCATCGAGTGGTTAATAAATCACTCCCAAACCGACAGCCTTTGAGCCACATCCGTCTTATCATCAAGTTTGCCAATCAAAGTTCTGTCATTAGTTTCTGGTATCGCCGTGTCATTCACACTGACGGAAATTAGATTCATAGTTATTGGAATAGTTCTTAATGCATGTTCAACCGACTTCCAAAAAGAAGGAGGTTCTTTAATTCGTCTGTATGATTTTTTATGTCTGTTACGTAATTACGCCGCAAATTGTGAACCGATTCAAATTATCCTTTTTTTAATTGGTAGGATTCATCTCAACGGTGATCCCATAATACGATTCATTGAGATTTAATGAGTTTCTTTAGAAATATGGAGATAAAATACCTTGCTACAGAAACTGACTCGCTCGGCATGTGAAGTCGGTACTTTAGTTTTAGAACTAGTTATAAATATTATAGTAAATATTATGTATCTTCGAAGTGTTTCACACTTTATATTTTTGTAAATTGTTAAATACAATCCAAAATTTCATCGTACCGACGGGACTTGAACCCGCAACCTCCGGAATAACATGTTCCGGTGCTTTGCCAATTAAGCCACGGTGCGAAGTATCGTTACAACGAAATTAGTGGATTGCATTTGTTAACCCAATTATGCATTGCATCTATGACTACTTATTACGTAAGTTAATCATTCGGAAGAAATCATTGCAGTTTTCAAATCCGACGAGAGATGTTGCACTGCGTAAATCAAATATTATGTATCTTTGAAGTGTTTCACGCTTTATAGGGTTCAAGTCCCGTCAGTACGATGAAATTTTGGATTGTATTTAACAATTTACAATATTATAATAGTAAGTTATTTATAATAATAAGTTTAAAAAAACTAGTATCTTTCAGTTTATTTGATGTTTGTAACCTTATCACGGTTAAAAGGCATGACCGACTTAGCTGAAAACTTGCACACGGATAGCTGCTAATTTTTTGCAATATAAAACTCTACATTTTTGTTCCTATAAACGAAAAAGAGATTTGAACCGCAATGTGACTCATCGAATGATAGAGAACTGACGGCGGGTAGGGTAGGAATAATGTTCGTACAGAGGCCCATTTGTAGCAATCGTAGTTGCCGTAGCATGGCCTACGAATGTAATGGAAAGCTACAAAAATCCTATTCGACATGACACTAGTAATGAAAATAAGTCAATCTTTATAGTCTAACCCAACCATCAGCACATGTCATATTTCTGAAGTAAAAAAGTGATTATTATAAGTAGAGATAAAAATACTTTGATATATAATTCTAAAATTGCAAACTAAACGAAACAACCAACTATTTTACACAATCGACCAGAGTTCATACACGATAGCCAAGTTGAAGTCCGCTAGTACTGACGTCACTCTACGAGCCTTTACACTTCATTCAAACTCGCTGAACCAAGAGATACGATCCCGATAACAATGAAACGGATGCCTCAATAGCTCTCATGATATCGACAGCGTACTTACTAGCGTAATGTGATCATATTGAATGCTTGTATCTATAATAAGCTTGTATCAATAGCTAAGATTATGACCTTTAAGTGCGTAGATAAATTAAAAGAAACGTACACTTATGTACAGTACTCTTTAGCATCGCAATAACTAAACATGCGCCCAAATAAACCATTTACTAGGGCATCGTTATTTATAGTCCAAGCTTTAAGAAAATTCTGCGATTGCCATTTGCTGACATGACAGCTAAAACACTCGTCAACGGCAACAATCTTGTAGGCTTCAGAGCCTTGAGCATCGGAGCAAGGTTAAAAGTTAAGAGCTAAAATAAAAGCTTGTAAGAATAAAAATGAGCTCAAACTCGATGGGTTTATCTTATTTGTTTTTTGGAGTTCCTATAGCCACCTTTCGACTCCATTCATCAGGCCAGCTCCATGGCATCATATTATTGTACTGTCACCGAACATACGCAAGTATAACAAATTTGAGTCCAATTTAACGTCAGGGAGTGGTTCTAATTTAGCTTCTAATATTTGGCCCATATACATACTTATATGATATAACACGGTCAGTTAAATAAAAGCTTGTGAGATGAAACAGTAGTCGCAAAGAAACCATGTCGTATAGAGAAACCCATAGTTGGACGTATCATGTGACTGCAGCCACTTATTTTCTGCGTAGCACGCGACTACTGTTCATTGTCGTGAATAATTTAAATGACATTCGATCGACGATATTATGCCTTGTCCTAATAATACGCGACTGCGCGGTTATTGTTAGTTCGCGCGTATTTTATTATTCGTACGAATCCGCGATTAAACAGATCTCGAATAGGTGACCTAATCGGCATTCATCTGTATGTTAATGGCACCTAAATAGCACTTACCGTATGGCCATATTATTTGTCGTTGACGCAGTTATACGAAACTAATGCTACGGTTCCACGACTGCTACTGGAAAGAAAGGATTTATTTGGTCTCTCCTATTATTTATGATGTTAGTAGATTTTAATAATCATCATCAGCTTATAGTATATACTAGTTCTGTGCGGACATAGGGTTTTTCAATTGCACGCCACTGAGAACGATCAGCTTTTGCCAGCCACCTTGCGACATCATCGTTCCACATAGTCTGCATTTTTTTTAATACGCTTTTATTAGCTTCAGACGTATGTATGTTTGTATGTTAGTATGTAACGGAATCTTTGAACATGATTTTAACCCCCTTCAAAACGTCGGATTAACTCGAAATTTGGCATACTTATTAAGGACCGATGACAATAAATAAATAAAAAAAAATTGAAAAAAAAATCGACTAAAAAATGAAAAATAAATAATAGTTTAAAAAACTCTTTTATAGAAAATCCAACGCAAAAATAGAAAATAAATTTTAATAAATTTGAATTAAAAATAGTGTTAGAAAAAATGATTTTATTGTAAAAAAATTGTGGGGTGCTTTTCAGGATATTATCAAAATAACCCTTCTAGTCATATCTGTTCATAAAATATTTGAAACTATTGATACCATGCACCCCACGCTTTTTTTTACAAGAAAATCATTTTTTCTTACACTATTTTTAATTCAAATTTATTAAAATTTATTTTCTATTTTTTAGTTGGATTTTCTATAAAAGCGTATTTTTTTAGTTTTTTTAAACTATTATTTATTTATTTCTACTCATAGTCATCAGCTGCCTGTTATTGCTCATTAAAGAGTACATATATGTTTGGCTTTGATTTCCTCACCCTCCATTGTCTCTATATTTATTATTGAAAAACATCAGGTTCAGATACAAATTATATACACATATTATCTACAATTGCTTCACACTTTGACCTAATTTTCTCACCACCTGTCTCAATACAAGACAACGAAAGCATCACACAATGTTTACTTTTGTATAGGCTATTGTATTTCTAGCATAAAAGGGGGATGGTATTCAAAAGATTCTAACATCTCTTTAGAGCTTCGAAGTGATGGCAGAAAATATTTTTCTTACGCAAAATAGTAATACTCGAGAAGGGTATCAAAATAAAGGAAATTAACAGATAACAAAAATATTTCAATACAAGTTATAAAGTTTAAATATTATTTGGAATCAAAAATGCTAAAAAAAAACAACAAAAATACATTTTTCACGCAGTCGGCGGTTTTTTTGTTCTATTCGATAAAAATACTATATTTCTTATAATAATAATATACTTCTTTATGTCAGATCAATATCTGTAACTTTATCTACACTGGTGAAAATGGTCCTTCATGTCCGTAAATAAATGCCGAGCTGTGTAGGGTCAAGTCATTAATCTAGGTTTTCCTTGAGTCGCGCGACTAAACTAACTGCTTGAAAAAAAGATTCTTTGCAATTTTATTGTTAATGGTGCAACGTAATCCTGCTGGTTGTTTACGACACACTGCTGTGGTCAGTTTAGCTTCAGTGGATTACAGCCCTGTAACACCTGAAATTAATTTACTTCCACGCTTGTATGATGATAATGTCATATAATATCTAATGATAAGGACGTCCATTGTAACACTTGTATGTTATTAGGGTTCCGTACCCAAAGGGTAAAACGGGACCCTATTACTAAGATTCCACTGTCCGTCTGTCTGTCTGTCTGTCTGTCTGTCTGTCAGTCTGTCTGTCTGTCCGTCTGTCACCAGGCTATAGCTCATTAACCGTGATAGTTAGACAGTTGAAATGTTCACAGATGATGTATTTCTGTTGCCGCTAGAACAACAAATACTTAACTTAATCCCTAAGTGTGCGATAAGAGACGCGATGCTGACTCGCACTTGGCCAGTTTTATTTTTAAGAAGTGAGGTGGGACAATAAAAAAAGCTATCTAGCTATCCATCTATTTTAAGTATTTCATCACCATCTGCTTTTCAATATTAGTTCTTATTTTTGTATTACAAAACTTAAAAAGTGTTCCATCTTCTTGTATTAGTCAAATTATTTTTTTATTTCTTTATTTTTCAGTGACACAAAGAATTTCAATCATTTTGCTTGAGTACAAAATCAAATATTAAAAATAGTTCTACAATAGAGACATTTAACAAAGTGAAATTTTTACGAAATGAGGATAACTTTTTACCAAAAACTAAGAAAATATGTTTACAAGAACGATCACAGAATTTAAAAAAAATCTGGTTAATTTATCTTTCAGTCAATTGAATACGAGAGCATTACATTATGAAATAAAAGTCGAGAATAAAAATAAATGGTTTAATATGATAAGTTTTTTTTAGAGATTCAATGATCATGTAAAATCAAAAGCCATAAAGGGTCTTCCTTCCACTCCAATGTTCATTTGAGCGAAAATAAAATAAATTTTTCCTTTCTCCCTACGCAACTTATCCAGGTTGAGTAAAACGTTCTATAATAAACACTAATAATAAACTCCAAAACAGCTTGATTTTTAGGGAGTTTTCTTATGGCAAGATCTCGAGACGATGCGTAATATCGCGCACAGAGACACATAAGCCCGCACGGGCGCACCGTGGGATCCAGATACGTGCGTGAAATTATGGATAGATCTGGGGCCTTATTCAGTATGACCATTTTAAAGTCTTACCGTGCCGTGTTACGTTATCTCCGCGTTATGGTATTCTCTATGCCAATTAAAACGCGGTAGGGTAAGGTTATAAGCGCGTTTTGAGCTGTCAAAATATCGTGACATATGAGGACGTGTAACGCGCGCGTTTTGTATAATTTACATATCGTGTGGAATACAGAATACAATTTTTCAATAACGTGACGTGGCGCGTTAAGGAACGCGTTATCTCATTGGTCATACTGAATAAGGCCCCTGTACCGTGCACGTCCGTGCGTGGTCGTTGGCCGTCCGTGAATTTCAGCATCGTGGGATCTCGCCATTAAATAGCTCAACCGATATGGCTGAAATTTTGCAAATTAGTTATAAGGTAATAATAATAGGATATAGAATTATAATTAAATATATACCTAAATGATAATCGTAAATTCCAGTAATTTACTTACAAATATTATCATTCAATCACATTCGATCATAATATATCACATAGGTATCACATAATGACTATACTTTCAGAACATCAATAAAGTTAGGTATATTATCTTCTAAAAAATACTTGAAAAATGTGTAAAAAAATAGTGAAGGCTATAATTATCTTCATCCCTTGTACTAAAATAACTTCCTTTTGACAATGCTAACAAAGGAGTGCTTAATTAGTTCTTTATAAATAGCCATTAAATGACGCTTCCTTTATTATTATCTCTTGTACCTTTTTAATCGCGTTTCTTTTCGAGAACGATGGCACAGAACAGATAATACGATGGTTTGAAAATAACGTTTTGATATCATCATAGTAGTAAGAAACTGTTGCATAAAGAGGGGTATTAAAACACAAGAATGTGTTTAATTAGGGTTCAGTACCCAAAGGGTAAAACGACCTATTACTAAGACTCCGCTGTCCGTCTGTCTGTCTGTCTGTCTGTCTGTCCGTCTGTCACCAGGCTGTATCTCATGAACCGTGATAGTTAGACAGTTGAAATTTTCACAGTTCATGCATTTCTGTTGCCGCTGTAACAACAAATACTAAAAACAGAATAAAGTTAAAAATATTAGAGGGTCCCCATACAAGAAACGTGTTTTTTTCGGCATTTCACGCCATCTATGAACGCTTAGTTAGGTAAACGTCCCATAGATGGGGTTATATTGAAATGTCGATTCCTAACACCTTTGTTAGACGTTAGATGGCGTTATAAGAAATAAAATGTTTATTAATTAATATTTTTCTGGCGAAAAATGATGATTGTATTTTTGCTCGATCTTATAACATACTGTAGTGTGGTACGGAACCCTATTAGTGCGAGTCCGACTTGCACTTGGCCAGTTTATTTTTTTTATATCTTATAGGCTAGCGTTTGACTACTATCTCACCTGTCGGTAAGTGATGATGCGGTCGAAGGTGTTAAGCACGCTAGGCCTAGAATGGGAACTGGCTCCTGCCGGAACACAGCGGACGCTAGATAGTGTCCTACTACCATGCGGGGGGTTGTTGGTTTCATAACAATGTTTTTCCTTTACCGGAGGGCCACTGTGAAAAGCGTACATATATTTTACGATAGAAACTTATAGAACTTGGTACCTCTAGCATCAAAGCCGACCATTCTCCTACCACCGGGCCCTCAAAATTTCAATGGGAAAAATGGAGCCGTAAATGAGGTTCTTACTAGCATCACACAAGTGTTCTAAGTAGTGCGTTTACATATACTTCTTCATCTACACTCATTCAGTAGCTAGTTAGTTATCCTAAGTAGGACCGTATTGAAGCCGAGTTGTTGCAGCGCCGAAAATGTTGCCCAATAGCCGCAGGTTCGAATCCCGTAGATACAATGACATTTTAAATATTATATATAACAAAAAAATTATTAAATGCAAAAATCGCAATAGTCACGTAAAACCTCCGTACCTACCCATTCTTATGATGCGATTGTTTTCTGGTTTAAAATTTATTATCTTTTTAATTAGCTTATACTCGTATATTGGCCAGCTTCAAGGCAAAATTGAATTTTTTTTAATTGAAAAAATGTTACTACAGTGTTAAGGATTTACTATTTTTTTAATTGAAAAAAAAGAAGAAATTTTGAATTAAAAAATACTTTAATATTTAATTCTAAACCTAAATTTTTACATGACATTTCTATTTATTTATCTTATATGCAATATTTCTAATAATTTGAATTCGTATTTTAATAATTAAGATGACACGAATTAGTAATAATTATTTAAGAAATACTTTTATTTTAACAATTGTAAATCTAATACTATAAGAATCTTTGTCCTCACATACTGACTGACTGACTCACTGACAGACAACGCACAGCCTAAACCGCTGGTCGTAGAGACTTGAAATTTAGAGGGTATATTTCTCTTAGTACGTAAGGGTGTACTAAGAAAGGATTTTCCAAAATTCACCCCTTAAGGGGATGAAATGGGGGGTGAATGGGGAATGATGGGGTTCAATGTTTGTATGGAGAAACAAGAATAGATAGTCTTTTCTATCCGAAACTTCACATAAATGCTTCAGTAAAAAAATAAGTAAATACGTGTTTCAGGTTTTTTTGAAATTCCACCCCTAAAAGGGTGAAGTGGGGAAACAAAGTCTGAAATCAATATTGTTTCGGATTGCGGTGAAATTTGGCATGCAGACAGTTATTTTGACTTAGGTATCCGGTAAGAAAGAATTTTTCATAATACTCTCTTTAAGGGGATGAAGCGGGCGTTCAAAGTTTGGATAGTCGTTTTGTTCGACATTTCACACAAGTAATTCTGTAAATAAATAAGTATATACGAGTGTCAGACTTTTTCAAAATGCCACCCTACGAGGATAAACTGGGGTAACAAAGTCTAAAAATCAATATTGTTTCGGATTGCGCTGAAATTCAGAATGCAGATAGTTATTATGATCGTTATTACGTATTACGTAGGTATCGAAATTCAGAATGCAGATAGTTATTATGATCGTTATTACGTATTACGTAGGTATCCGCTCAGAAATGATTTTCTGAAAATTCCTCCCGGATACGGAACGGGGATTCAAAGTTTGTATGGCGAAACAAGATGGGATAAAGTACGTGTTGTAGGATTTTTCGAAATGGCAGGTAACAAAGTCAGTAAATTTAGGGTTTTATAAATATGAATCCCGAATTGCCTTAGTCACGCGATAACATTAAACGGGTGAACCGATTTGGCTAATTCTTATTTGATGTGTTTAATGATAGAATCGTTTTTACAAAAGAAAAGTTTTAAGTAAATAAAAGAAGGTTTTAACGCGGGCAAAGCCGCGGGACACTTCTAGTATTATTATATTTTATTATTTGAATGCCTAAAATGGCTCAGAATGTAATGGGACTCCGACAAGCAATATCAACTGTGCATATTTGTATACACCTGTATTCTGCCAAATATAATGATGATTATTGTTATTAATTATTGTAAGCCTATTGGTTCAATATTATTTTATTTGATCCAAATTAGGCGAACATTTAGTTACTTCTTGAATTTGATTTAATAGTTCTCCATCAAACAAAGGTTAAATTTATTCAAAAGGTTTGTTTAAAATAGTATTGTGTTTTATTTGTTACAAATAAACAAATAAGTCCTACACGCATAACTAATAGAAAACGGTTTCAAAGCTGTTTTATTTTACTTATAAACTCCGAAAGTGACTTCGTTATAAAGTCTGCTGAAAACGCCAAACTCTCGCTTTATGTAAGTTTACAAAAACCCTTCACTATTTAAGTTGCAGAAGAGCGGCTAACATTGAGCTTATTGGATTTCCAAAACCATGTTTAATGCAAATGTAATTTTCATAAACCAACACTCAAACGATGGAATTTTTGTTCGCAATTTCTGTACCTTCACTTGACCGACGTCATTCAAAGAGTCCAAATATATTCCGCCCTGAATTAAAAATTGAATAGCAAACCAGAGATGATGAATAAGGTATTTCGAATTCTTTTATTCATAAACGTTTTGTATAAGATTTTATGTAACGGAAATTCAGTGATATTTTATGCTACAAACTTGCCACGTGCGAGTTGTGACCTATTTTCACTATAGGGGTAGAATAACTTGTTAAATTATGTTTTATATTCCATTCATTTTAATAGAATGAACGGATGTGAATAAGTATTATTTATTTTTGTTTGCTTTTCTATGAAAAATATATATAGGTACCAAAATAAAAGAAAAAAACTCATTCAATCTCTAAAAACCAATCTTTTACGTCAACGTAACTCACCAACTTTCTTCCGAGCTCAATTACTGCTCTAACTGTGTAAGAAAAAAAATGTATTTGTAAATTGCAAAACGCACAAGTTGTGGCTTCATTGGCCTACGATTTTTTGGCGCATGGTGCCGCTTCTATGAATATTTATATTTTATCGTCCTGTTATAAGTCAGATATTGGTCTGCCGGCGCACTTCGGCTGACGTAGTTTAATTGTAAACTTTAAACTTTCGCGATTTGAACACATAGTTATAAATAATTTCAGTTTCATTCATTTCAGTTAGATATTTTATTTATAACTATGACGTAGTTTAAGTTAAATTTTACGCTATGTAATTATTAGGGCGCTTTCAAGAAAAATTGTCCGTTGGGTGTTTCAGAGTGCCCTAGGGCACAGAATAAATAATAGTACAAGTACCTAGGGACACATAAAATGCGTGGTGTAGTGAGGAATGCAAGCATCGACTATGTTGCACTACGAGCTCTCTCACAACACAGCCTTCAACCCTTGTAGTGCCATTTAATATGATCGGTCAATAAGAATGAACGAAAGTCAAAAGGAGCGAGATTCAGCCACTAGGCTATAAATTCTCCATTTTCTTCTTAATCTGTTAGTTGACGATGATATCACCAATGGATGAAATAGTGTAGTTCCTAAAGGTAACGGTAACGGTAAACGGACGGACACACCGCGGCGTCCGGCGTGCGTGATCTAGGCGACGATCAGATAGCGCAGTAGTATTTGTATCGACGGGTTCACACCAAACGCGATCAGAAAACAATTGAAATGTACTGAGATCGCGCCCGCAGATCGCAGGACGCCGCGGTGTGTCCGTAGTTTTATACGTTATCCCTAGTCCAAGGAATATTTGACCCGAACACTCGTGTGTGACATCACATTCTCAGTGACGAATACCCAATTCCGTTCACATTACGCAGTCAGTAAGCGTGTTGGGTTGATTGTGACTATTTCTCGCCACGTCCGACCCAATAACGCCCTGACTGAAGGATAATGGCAATGGGAGGAACTCAGACGCCGAGAAATTGAAAAAGTGGCTCGTTCTGACACGTATTGAGGTTTTAATTAAGGTTTATACTCGTAGTGCTTGGTACCACTATCTTGATAGATAATGCTTTAAGAAAAGTTAAGCAGGTATATAGTTATGGAAGACAACATCAACATTTTGCTAATTGGTATGTAAAATATGCGTGTAAAATTCTATATTAAATAAAGGGCTACTTTTATTTAGATCTCTTTTTGTGTGTAAGAATTTATGGCTGACTCTTTATAAAAATCTATCGATAATTTTGTTTCTGGCTTTGACCTAAAGTCCCCGTCACGAGAAGCTATAAATTATGTAAACAAGTGTTCAGAAGTTCACAATATTTGGACCAACAAAAGAAATGAATTTGTTTAAGATTTAATAAATTATTAAGTAACAAATATTAATTAACATATATTATTTAAGAATAATTATTCGTCAGATTTTCAGATGTTTCCATTTCCATTTTTTCCATTATGAAACAAACTCGTACGCATTCGAAACTCGAATGACGCGTTTATTTCAAAATGGCGTCCCGATAGTTTACAATCCCTGCGTCCGGTACCAAGAAACACAAACGATAGCGCTTTGCGTCGTTAAAATATGATTCGACTAAATTAAATAGGTTGTTACTTTCATATAACCCGTCTATATTTCATGTCGATTGAATATGGTCAATTTATTATTATCTCGCAGTATAAAATGTTTACTTAGTAAAAGATGTTTGTTTACATAATTTATAGCTTCTCGTGACGGGGACTTTATATACTTTACCTACTTTTACTACCTTATCCAACCTTTTAAACTCAACCTAAAATAATCTAATACTATAAGAATCTTTGTCCTGACATACTGACTGACTTACTGACTGACTGACTGACTGACAGACAACGCACAGCCTAAACCACTGGTCGTAGAGACTTGAAGTTTGGAGGGTATATTTGTCTTAGTACGTAAGGGTGAACTAAGAAAGGATTTTTCAAAATTCACCCCTTAAAGGAATGAAATGGGGGTTCAAAGTTTGTATGGAGAAACAAGATTAGATAGTCTTTTCTATCCGAAACTTCACACAAGTGCTTCAGTAAAAAAATAAGTAAAAACGTGTTTCAGGTTTTTTTTAAATTCCACCCCAAGAGGGTGAAATGGGGTAACAAAGTGTGAAAATCAATATTGTTTCGGATTGCGCTGAAATTTGGCATGCAGATAGTTATTATGACGTTAGTTCCTTTTGAGAAAGGATTTTCCAAAATTCACCCCTGAAGGGGATGAAACGAGGGTTTAAAGTTTGTATGGAGAAACAAGATTAGATAGTCTTTTATATTTAAAACCCACAACTTAACACAAGTACTTAAGTAAGTAAATACGTGTTTCAGGCTCTTTTGAAATTCCACCCCTAAAAGGGTGAAGTGGGGTAACAAAGTCTGATATCAATATTGTTTCGGATTGCGCTGAAATTTGGCATGCAGATAGTTATTTTGACTTAGGTATCCGCTAAGAAAGAGTTTTCCAAAATTCCCTCTTCAAGGGGATGAAGCGAGGGTTCAAAGTTTAGATAGTCATTTTATTCGACATTTCACACAAGTACTTCTGTAAATAAATAAGTAAATACGAGTTCCCGACGTTTTCAAAATGCCACCCTAAGAGGATAAACTAGGGTAACAAAGTCTAAAAATCAATATTGTTTCGGATTGCGCTGAAATTTAAAAATAGGTATTATTACGTAGGTATCCGCTCAGAAAGGACTTTCTAAAAATTCCTACCGGATACGGAACGGGGATTCAAAGTTTGTATGGCGGAACAAGATGAGATAAAGCACGTATTGTAAGATTTTTAGAAATGAGGTAGGTAACAAAGTCTGCAAATTTGGGTATTTCCGGTTTTTTAAATATGAATCCCGAATTGTCTTAGTCACGCGATAACATGAAAAGCCGATTTGTTTCATTCTTATTTGATGTCTTTAATGATAGACATACAAAAGAATTTTGTTTTACAAAAGAAAAGTGTTAAGTAAATAAAAGAAGTTTTTAACGCGGGCGAATCCGCGGGACACTTCTAGTTACTAATAAAACCTCACAGTTTCGACCGCTTCAATAATAATATTTTGTCTTATGTGCACTATGAACGTGATACGAGTCTCTCTCTAATGTCTAAATTGAGTCATTTAATCGTGAAGACGGAAAACAAACAATAAACATCATGATTAATAGCCAGTATTTGTCGACTGTTGGACATAGGCCTCTCCTTTGGCACGCCACTGAGCTCAGTCTTCAGCTCTTTGTTTCCAACCGCTGCCAGACAGCTTGATAATAAACATACTGCTTTCAAATGTATAATATTGGCCGTGATAGTACCAGCTTACTTAATTAAGTCACTGACCCCCAACCTGATTCGTATCTAATCTAACCGTAACCAAAGCCTTGGCTAGGCTAACCAAAAGGTAAATTGTATTGTAAGTCCAAATCCGCGTCTGCTCCCATTCAATAACTTGCCGTAGCCCAAAGGGCAATTGTTAACCCTCGGTCAACGAGGAGCAAGAGTGCTTACAGGCCGATCATTGGATTCGGACATATTGGTACTAATCCCGAATTTTACGGGTTAAAGAGAAAGCAGTTATTTCGAAGGACTATCGCTTTTTAGACTGTACACCCTTTGAGGGCAGATTTACGCTTAGTAATTCAAAGGATCTCTATAAATATTTTATGAGGCTGAGGTCAAATAGGTGTTTAATCTTTTAGTTAGATGAAATGTTTTGACTTTAAATTCAGACTTGATTTTACTCTTATTATATGAATGAATGTTTATTTCACAAAAAATAAAGTTAACATTTGGGTGTTCGTCATTATTGCAAGTCCGTCTATTTTGTCATATTTATGACATGTGAAAGCGTACACAAATAAATAAAAATAAAAAAACTTAACATTAAATTAACATTTCATAAATAAAAATCATCAAGATATCAGTAATAATAAAAGAAAGAAAAAATTGAAATAATAAGGTTACAGATATATCATTAGTAACTTAATTTTTAAAATAAGATTTAAAGTCATGATTATAATATATGATTGAATTATACAAAATTACGTCTCGAAGAATTGTATTCTAAAAAGTCATTTACACAATAATATGTTTGGTCCAATAACCAGGATTTTAGCTTCTTTTTAAACATTGTAAAAGGAAGGTGTCGTATGTCTGCTGGAATTCTATTTCAGACCTTAATACACATAGAATAACAATTCTTACTGAATAAAGTAGTTCTTGGTGTAACGTTAAAACTAGTCTGTCATCATTTCTGGTGTTTCTCAGATACACGTCTTTTGCTTTTGTGAATAACTCAGGATGATTTCTTACAAATATGCCAATTTCAAAAATGTACATAGATGCCAAAGTAAGTATTCTAAATTTTTTGTATATAATGAGATATAGTTTTACATTGTGCTCACGCAATTACTAAAGTAGAAGGAAATGATATTTAAGCATAACTGATATGCTGAAGCTTAGGGACGACCATTATTTGTAAGCTTGCATTATGTTTTTTAAACAATTTTTTTATAATTGTGTAAATTATTATGGCATATTTTACAAGGACATATAGTTTGACTTAATTTTTATATTAAGTACTTTTAATAATAATAATCGTGTAGCCAATGTGTATTATATATGACTTCAATACTCTCAACGCGATACAGTTAATTGTAGTTGATTATGTAGTACCTATAATTGTTTTCTTTTTATTCAAGATACTTATCTAATACTATAAGAATCTTTGTCCTGACATACTGACTCACTGACAGACAACGCACAGCCTAAACCGCTGGTCGTAGAGACTTGAAATTTGGAGGGTATATTTGTGTTAGTACGTAGGGGTGTATTAAGAAAGGATTTTCCAAAATTCAACCCTTAAGAGGATGAAATGGGGGTTCAAAGTTTGTATGGAGAAACAAGATTAGATAGTCTTTTCTATCCGAAACTTTACAAAAGTGCATCAGTAAAAAAATAAGTAAATACGTGTTTCAGGTTTTTTTGAAAATCCACCCATAAGAGGGTGAAATGGGGTAACAAAGTGTGAAAATCAATATTGTTTTGGATTGCGCTGAAATTTGGCACGCAGATAGTTATTACAACGTTAGTTACCTCTGATAAAGGATTTTCCAAAATTCATCCTTTAAGGGGATGAAATGGGGGTTCAAAGTTTGTATGGAGAAACAAGATTAGATAGTCTTTTCTATCCGAAACTTCACACAAGTGCTCCAGTAAAAAAATAAGTAAATACGAGTTTCAATTTTTCTTTTATTACACCCCTAAGAGGGTGAAATGGGGTAACACAGAGGGAAAATCAATATTGTTTTGGATTGCGCTAAAATTTGGCATGCAGATAGTTATTACGACGTAAGTGGCCTCTGGGAAAGGATTTTCCAAAATTCACCCCTGAAGGGGATGAAACGGGGGTTCAAAGTTTGTATGGAGAAACAAGATTAGATAGTCTTTTCTATTCGAAATTTCACACAAGTGCTTCAGTAAAAAAATGAATTTACGTGTTTCAGGCTTTTTAAAAATTCCACCCCTAATAGGGTGAGATGGGGTAACAAAGTCTGAAAATCAATGTTGTTTCGGATTGTGCTGAAATTTGGCATGCAGATAGTTATTATGACGTTAGTTCTCTCTAACAAAGAATTTCCAAAATTCACTCCTGAAGGAGATGAAACGGGGGTTCAAAGTTTGTGTGGAGAAACAAGATTAGATAGTATTTTATATTTGAAACATAACACAAGTACTTAAGTAAGTAAATACGTGTTTCAGGCTCTTTCAAAATTCCACCCCTAAAAGGGAGAAGTGGGGTAACAAAGTCCAAAAATCAATATTGTTTTGGATTGCGCTGAAATTTAGAATGCAGATAGTTATTACGACGTAGGTAGCCGCTCAGAAGGGATTTTCTAAAAACTCCTTCCGGATACTGAACGGGGATTCAAAGTTGGCAAAAATTGCGAAATAAGATGAGATAAAGTACGTGTTGTAGGATTTTTTGAAATGGGGTAGGTAACAAAGTCTGAAAATTTGGGTATTTCGGTTTTTATAAATATGAATCCCGAATTGCTTTAGTCACGCGATAACATGAAAAAGGGTGAACCGATTTGGCTAATTCTTATTTTATGTAATTAAGATAGAATTGTTTTTACAAAAGAAAAGTTTAAAGTAAATAAAATAAGTGTTTAACGCGGGCGAAGCCGCGGGGCACTTCTAGTACTTATATATTTTAGTCTTTATACGCTATATAAAACGTAAAACGCGATTAGACTTTATTACGTAAAAGAAAAGTTCATTTTCTGTCACAGCGTGCCCGATGTAGATATGATACAGTCTAGACAGAATTGCGTCAATAATTGTTAAAGACACGTTAAATTAAAATAAACAAACATTTTAAAAATAGAAATAATTTGTCCTTTCTGTCTTCAGTACCGGTAGGCATAATTTGTAACGACTGCACTAGCCTCGTGATCAGATTACTTATCTTCAACTTGCTCAGAGATTAAATTGCGTTCAAAGGAAATAAGCTTGCAGAAAAAATTCTATTTTAGAAAAGTACGGGTTAAAGTCGGAACTATGGCTTTAGCATCCATTAATATACCTACATTATTCATTTAGCAATTTTTAAATGTTTTGTACCTATTGGAATGTTTAGATATATTACTCAACTTATCTGATGAATCTGATGTTTTTCTTTCAAGTGTAGGTACTACACCTGCACTTGAAAGAAAAAGAAATCAGTAGAATAATAAAACCAACTTCAAATGCCATGCGAGTCAGTTTTAGTAGGAAGTTTGGGATATTTATTGAGATAAATATCCCAAAATTCCTACTAAAACTGTAAACTAAAACTCTAGAGATACTCATCAGATCCAAATAAATTGTGGTTCACAATTAGCGCAATAATAGCAAAAAATAAATGAATTCTTAACCTTCTCTTTTTCAGAAGTCAATTGAAAATAGTGACCTGCACAACTCGACTACACTATTTAATTCAGATGCAGTCGAGTGTATATGCTCTTTGGCTACTTTTTCAGTGCACTAACTGAAAAATTGGTTGCAAAAGTGTGGAGAAAAGAGAAAAGGTTGCCCAGGTGCAGTCAAGAAAATAATTTGATAGGTGCCGAACACTATTTTGGACATTGTGGTTCGGCTTTACACGAGACATTCCCAGATGAGGTTAATTTATGCCAGCGCTTTGTGAGGAAACTTGTCAGCGTAATATGTAGATCTGGAAATATTGTGTACTAAGATATAATTCATAAGCAACTAAGTATTGGTTTTATTGCACAAGAAGGTGAAGAATGTTTTGTGTAAATTGTTACAATACTATGAGTATAGATCATGATGTAATTTTTCAAAAATTGAGCCTACAAACAATAGTGAGCTATTTGAGAAGAATATTCCGTACAACATATTCGTGTGTTTAGGGTGATTTCAAATGTAACGAAAAAGCAGAAATAGTTCACACCAATGTGATGCTGAAACTTTACGTGATTAATTTTTGTCAAATAATATAATCTGAAATTACAGATTAATCAATTTGACAACATTCCAATGAGCCTAAACACGTAATTTAAACACATCACTGACGTAAGTTTATACAGTATTCTTCAGATTCCAGGAGATGCCAGTATCAAGTCAATGCAACCACGCAACGCTAATGTTCCAACAAAAAAAAAAACGAAATCAAAATCGGTTCATAATTATAGGCGCTACGATGCCACAGACAGACACACACTCACACAGATACATATGTCAAACTTATAACACCTCTTCTTTACGTGTCGGGGGTTACAATTAAAGAAATCCAAATTATGTGGCGGCATATTATATTACTTACCTTAATACGCCCAATAAAGCCAGTTTGAATGAAAAGTGCCAGCTTAGCATGACACAGCAATATGCTGATAATATGTATTTCCGATTGTCTAGCGACTGTTCTCAGACTGACTAATCCTAAAATAATTAAGATAGTCTTAGAGACCAGAATTGAAAAAGGCTAAAAAAATAAACAGTATCACAATATCCACATCTATATAATACCACAGAACCTCAACATAATAACAATAAACACTATCACAATACCCACAGCTATATAATGCCACAGACCCTCAACATAATAACAATTACATAAGGTGTCTAAGCTAACAACATAACCACGACGTCCGAACCGTACGACGGCCACACGAAGACTGAAACCTGATACCCGCTCGCTGTCCGCTTTTATACTATCGAGCCCAGTCGCAGCGTGAGGGTAGTTGGAAATATTCTAACACGGCCTCTCCTGACAGCGGGACGTCCTCAACCGCTTCGTCAGCCACCTGGTTTCCTCCTGGCACCAGCACCTGCATCGATTTGCTCAACCTAGCGTGGCATCTCGCGCGTACCCGCACAGTGGCGTGATCAGCAACTGCAGGTCAAGCTCCGTGCAGACTTCAGCACCATGCGCGTCCTCGGGCAGTGGCGCAACCGACGACAGCATCGCGCTGCCCAGCGTGGAGCTCAGCATGAAGCTCGGCATGCGAGTACTAGCGTGCAACGAGCATGCACAGCATGGCGCGTACTCGCGCAGTGGCGCGACTCTCACGTTGAGGAGAGCGCGCACCAGCACGTCTCGGACGGCACGCAGTCGCGCTGCGGGGAGCGCGCACCAGCACACCTCGCACGGCGCGCAGTCGCGCTGCGGGGAGCGCACACCAGCACGCCTCGGAGGGCGCGCAGTCACGCTGCGGGGAGCGCGCATCAGCACGCCTCGGAGGGCGCGCAGTCGCGCTGCGGGGAGCGCGCACCAGCACGCCTCGGACGGCGCGCAGTCGCGCTGCGGGGAGCGCGCACCAGCACGCCTCGGAGGGCGCGCAGTCGCGCTGCGGGGAGCGCGCACCAGCACGCCTCGGACGGCGCTGTTGCGCTGCGGGGAGCGCGCACCAGCACGCCTCGGACGGCGCGCAGTCGCGCTGTGGGGAGCGCGCACCACCGTGGCGCGCACTCGCGCAGTAGCACAACTGCCGACAGCATCGCGCATCAGCGCGCCGCTCTGCGTGGAGCTCAGCATGAAGCACGGCAAGCAAGCACCAGCACGCACAGCATAGCGCGCAATCGCCAAACAGATGCCGCGATGCTCGGAGGTCTGCAAAACGAAAGTCGGAGTACGAGTACCACAATGTCGTGGTACCAGTACCAAGATGTCGAGGCACGAGAACCAAAATGTCGAGGCACGAGTACCAAAATGTCGAGGCACGAGTACCAAAATGTCGAGGCACGAGTACCAAAATGTCGAGGCACGAGATAGCCACAATGTCGGGATACAAAATAACTACTCAAAATAAACACTCAATAGTCACCATACAAAATACAAAATAAACGAACAAGTTAGTAAAAAAAAGTAACAAGTTGCCACAATGTCGGTGCACAGAATAGCCGCAATGTTGGGGCTATTAAAATGGTTCACTAGTGTTGAACAACGCTTCGTAAGTAATAGAAATAAAATCAAACTAAAATAACAGTTTGCATCATAAGTAGTAAGTAACTTGCTTACTGTTTCTATCACCTCACCCTAAGCTTGCCGCTGTAAGTCTTATATTTCCCCAGATTCAAGTTTCCTACGTTTGGCCCAACCTGACCATCGAAACAACGCCATCAGTTTACTGCCAGAACTAAACTGCTCATGTCATGAAGTACTCACAACAATATCACAAGATTTCGAAGCAACTAAACTTTATTTTTACTTAACTTCATATCGTACACCAAATCCTGTACGTTGTCACCAGGCATAGACTAGGTCCGTTCGTCACGATAACATAATTGTACGGAACACTTACTAACTTTACTTATTTTTGCAACTTAGAATATTTCACAATAACCTACTACGAGTACGTTACAGACACACGCGGATGAATGAAATCGCTTTACATTTATTGTAATTTGTGTCTAATAAATGTTACTCAAAACGTTTACTAAGTATTTCAACTCATTATTACTACTACTACTGCACGGTCTAAACTGGGATCGTACCATAATAACTGTCTACGTATTGACAATTAACACTAATAGAATTTAGATAACAGCCCATGTACAGCGCTCGTTTGTCGGCATGACGATAGTCTGCCTATAACAAATACTGTGGCGCTTAAAACTTATGAACATCACTGCACTGCGCCTGTCAACTTTTTAATTTGGCTGACTTAATGCGTTCGCGAGCACCGCATGAATAACTAAGGGGTTAAGAGTGAGACGGATAGTTCAATATAACCCTCAAACATTAACTACTCAATGCTACGGCAATAAATTCAAAACTATGGTCGAGTATACACTGAAACTAGTACAGTTACTTAATATTCGGCTTCACTTTGTATCTTATGTAAGAAGTAGATATAAGAATTCAAAATAAATTAATATTGACCTTATTGTGCTTTTTATTTTTCGTAATACGAAAACATCTAACTCAAACAAAACCCTTTTTGTTATACCCGCAACTTCACGGTAAGAACAAGCTTACATGGTAGATATGTCGGACTAACCAGGAAGGACACAGTAAGTTAGATCTGACAAACATGAATGGTCTTGATTTTAATCAGTTTCCCTGACGTCGGTTAACACTCTAGACTTAACTAAATTCCATTACGCTACTGATCAACCAGCATTGGTTAGATTTGAAATCGATTCTTAATCGCACTAAACACGGCAAACAAACCTATCACTGCAAAGTAATAACAATGTCGCCTTGTGGGTGTAACAGCAAATACAAATGTTAACACGACCTATTATAGGTTGTCGCACAATGATTTGACTACGCTTTTGCGTTTTAGGTAAACAATTACTCGCATGTAAATCTCTTGGGCTTGCCCAATTATTTAACACAATTAACCTCCTCGCATGTTCGAGTAACGAAATAAAAGTAACATTGTAATCATACCTGTATCCACACCAACCATAGAATAATCCTGTCCGCCGCGTTTACCCGCCGACAAGCATTATCAGCTATGTTGCACGGTAGTAGCACAACAAAACAGCTTACAACTACAGATAAATCAAATCATTATGAGCAACGGCATTTACACGTGGAGTTTCGTATTCGGACGCGGTGGTAAACACTACCAGATAAGAACCCTGGCAAACTACCCTTTATTGCAAAAACAATTCGACGAAATTACTTTTCCGAAGTAGTTTTTTTTTTTATCTTTAAGAAATATCACATACCCTGAATACCCACACAAACGTCTAATTTACACTTTAACTGACAAATCCAATATTCACGAAAAACCACATCTCAGTATCACTTCGATTCAAAAACATTGTTGCACCTTAATTTATTCAAAACTGTTACTTTGAATAGATCAAGGCAAATGTCAGAGACGGCTTATAAGCGTAAAGTGCACGTGGCCCTATCCCACTTCTGATCTTAGAGACCAGAAGTGAAAAAGGCTAAAAAATAAACAGTATCACAATACCCACATCTATATAATACCACAGAACCTCAACATAATAACAATAAACACTATCACAATACCCACAGCTGTCCGCTTTTATACTATCGAGCCCAGTCGCAGCGTGAGGGTAGTTGGAAATATTCTAACAATAGTTTAATAACTAAAATAACCGACTTCCGTCTCCCGCGTCAACTTCAAGTCAATTTCAGTAGCAAGTTTGAGTCGTTTATCGTCATGTCTCTGGAGATACTTATCAGATCTCGATATAACTAAAATGGGACCACTTCGGAAACGTAACCTACCGTTTAAAAAAGAATCATTCAAATCGGTTCACAATTGACAGAGTAATCGCGTAACATACCCACAAAAAAAAGAGAAAAAAAACATACAGACGTATTGAGAACCTCCTCTTTTGTTGAAGTCGGTTGAAAATAAAACGTGCTTTTCAAAATTGTCATCACCCTTTACTTTAGGCCCAACATTAACATATAGCGTGTTGGTGACAATAACACGAAGCTTACTGTACTTCAAAAAGTACACTCAGGTCAGGTCAACTTGAACCTATTACTCATTACTTTGAGTTTCTAACCAAAGGTCAACTTACCTATAAAGTTCAACGGCATCAATTTTTATAATCATTCGGATTACAGATATAATTATTACCCTCGTCTTCCCACGCCCACTTCCGTGCAACTTACTTTCAAATAAAAAGTTTAGTTGTTGAGTTAGTAACACGCACTATAAATCAATGTCAAATTACGAGTACTTTATCCATGAGCTTTGAAAATATTTTATTACGCTAGTCTTGAAAAGACCTAAAGGAATCAGTCTTCAAAATGTCATGGAATATAATAATTTAAAATCTTTTTGAGGGCCCGGTGGCGCAATCGGGAGAACGCTTGCCTTTGATGCCAGAGGTGCCGAGTTCAAACCGCCGTGCACCAATGGATTTTTCTATCGAAAAACTTATGTGCGCTCTTCACAGTGGCCCTCCGGTGAAGGAAAACATCGTTAAAAAACCAACAACCCCTGCATGGTGGTAGGACACTATCTGGTGTCCGCCTGGCCAGCTACCACCCTCAAGTTAGAAAATCTGTCACCAAACATCTAATGTGTTCCGGCAGCAATACTTGAGAGCCAGTTCCCATTCTAGGCCTAGCGTGCTTACCATCTTCGACCGCATCATCACTTACCAATAGGTGAGATAGTGGTCAAACGCTAGCCTATAACGTATAAAAAAAAAACTAAAAAAAAAACAACTTCAAATGTCACGCTACCGTACCAAGTCACCAAGTTTAAGGTGTTTATCTCCATATCTCTGGAGCTCGTGAACGTATCTCGATTAAATGTAAATGTACCTGGGAAGTATACCCTGTCAAACAAAAAAGGAAATTTTCCAAATTGGTTCAGGCGTCTACGAGTAATCGGTGAACATACATAAAAAACCGAAGAATTGAAAACGTCCTCCTTTATTGAAGTCGGTTAAAAACACCAGCAACAAAAAAATATGACTTGTCTATAAAAATACTACTCAAAATGTAAAACCACCCCGACTGATCTATGTGTAATCTGTTCATGGAGACCACTCCAGTGAGCCTAAGCACGCTGCCTCGCCTGCTGTAAATTGGTGAGGAGTAAAATATCTAGCAGATTCCAGGAGATGCCCTAGCATCAAGTCAATGCTACCATGTTCTTGCAATATCACTGAAGTAAGAAAATACCGAATTTAGAATTCAGACCTATTACAATTGCTTTCATAGCGTCATCAAGTAAATAAAAATAAAAAAAGCTGCAATACAACAGACAAAATTAAAAAAAATGAGTTTGAGTTCTACCTCTAGGTCGTTTTTTCTGCATTTGTCCCACAATCAGCAGTTTTTCAATTTATATTTTACTGATTCGTACTATTATTTCTCATAAATATCATCGAACCATCTGGAAACTGGCTGCTACAGATAACGGGCATATTCACGAAAGCGTACTCTCCAGGGAACGCAAGTCATGTATAAATCCTTTGTTACCGAAGCCTATGTTTTGTATAAATGGTTTCGCTAACCGTTTCGGAGCTATATCATCTCATAATATTCGACTTTTTGCGCATCCGAGTCCAGAAAAATAAATTGTGGGTCTAGCTATAAATCGCAGTTAGCCCGGGATTGCAAACGAGCTAGATTATGAGTTGTGGATATGGCTTTTTATACGAGCATTTTTGTTTATTTGCCTAATTGGGTATCAGTATTTTAACTTCTTGATTTATAATATCACCATGCTGCAGAGTCTAATAACGGTGGCAAATAATAAAATAATGCGTAAGCATAAATTAACGGAACAGACAGCTAAAGTAATGCGAAAAGAAATAAAAGCTACAAGTTTTAAATACATTCAACATGTGGTCATTTTAGAACTTGAGCAAAGAATTATCGTTGTCGTAAAAGTATGAAAACCTATTTCAATAATTGTTACATCCAAAGAAAACTTGCAATAGCTTTCATGTGCGTCGATCGTGTACCGTAATACAAAAAGTAATGAATGACAACTTTTATTTATTATCTTTTTTTACATATGAGAGTTTTGTTTGGAAAATTAACTCCGACCAGTTTTGGACGTTCTTGAAGTCCTTCGTCTGGGAGTTTTGCTTATAAGCCCGTTCGCGACGCTCGGGCGTCAGTTACGATGACCGGCGACGCTCAGTTACGTGCCGATACCCGAGCTTCGCGTATTCTTCCTTATAGATTTGTCATATCTGTCTGTCCGTATGTCACAGCCACTTTATTCCGAAACTATTGGGACAACATAGTTGGAACTTAGTGGGTCGATGCATTCTGTGAACTGCTTGTCGATTGTTATACAAAAAAAGACGTGTGGCACTCGGGGACTGCCGTGGTAAAGCTATTGCATAGCATTTTTTTTTTATGCAGTTTTTTTTTTTCTTTGATATTAATTCAAGTTACACTTTTTGAGCGTGGTGACCGATAAGAAAACAATTTTTTTTCTTTTATTAAATAAATGAGAAGTGAGCTACTTTTTAACAGACTTCACAAAAGAGGAGGAGGTTGTCAATTCGTCTGTATGTTTTTTTTTATATGTACGCGATTACTCCGTCAATTGTGAACGGATTCAAATGATTCTATTTTTTTTAACCGACTTCAAAAAAAGGAGGAGGTTTCTCAATTCGACTGTATATTTTTTTTTTTTTTTTAATATTTGTTCGCGGATAATTTCGTCGTTTATGAACCGATTTCGATTATTCTTTTTTTGTTCGAAAGGAGATATCCCAAGTGTGGTACCATGGTAATTTTATCGAGGTATGATAAGTATCTCCAGAGATATTGAGATAAACATTTCAAAATTGGTACTGAAAATGAATAGCGCGGCATTGAAGTCGGTTGTTTTTTAGTTTTTAAACGATATTATTAATAGGTGCGGTACGTTTCCGAAGTGGTCCCATTTTAATTTTAAAGAGATCTGATTAGAATCTTCACAGATATGGAGATAAATATCTCAAACATAGGAGAATGAACTGGTTTTAGAAGAAGAGTCCCAAGAAGATTATACACAATGGAGGTTGCTATTGCATATACTTTTGAAGACTAAAAAATATGACCTTGAATAATGTTTTTACATCTTTCTTCACGTTGATTTTGGTTTTTAACCCTCGACGCAAAACGAAGGAGTGTTATAAGTTTGACGTGTGTATCTGTGTATCTGTGTGTCTGTCATCGTGGCATCGTAGCGCCCAAACGGAACCGATTTTGATTTAGTTTGTTTTGTTTGATAGATATCTTCGTCGAGAGTGTTCTTAGATTTATTTCATGAAAATATGTTCAGCCGTTGAAATATTATCAGCTCTTTTTTGGTTAAAAAAAAACTACGATAGCAACTTTCGTAAGCTCGTAGTCCTTTGACCGCGGACGTCAAAAAATCAAAACGGCACTGTCGCAGTATGTTGTTACTTCAATGACATTGCAAAAATATGGTAAGCTGGATCTAATTCTGAGACATTTCCTTGGAATGGTCTCAATGTACAAAGTTATTCATATGCTTTGATTATAAACTCGGATTATATACACAAATCAGTCGGGGGTGGTTTTAATTTTTTGAATTTAAGTATTATTGACTTCTGATATTCTTACGGTAACTGTGAACAAGATATAAACAAAGGTGGGGAAAATTAATTTGTCTTCACAGGAATGTTCTACCAGGCAAAGTCTTGTTAATGTGCAAAGTTTTTGAGCATACCTAATATTTTTTGACATGACATGACGTTTGACGAAGGTGGCGGCCATATCAGTCCCGCCCGCGACACTGAATACATAAATAACTCAGAATTATGAACGTACTTTGTACCAACCAACACTGCAAAAAAAATTATAAGCATAATACCACAGATTATATAATAGGTACTACGTAAATAATACTTTTCGTTGTTAGGCTGGCTACTCAGTGCTTTCATAATTCGGGTATTAACAATGTAAGGAAGTGCCAACTCTTATAACGTAGTAGAGTGATTCAGACTGTGTGGGCCATATGGCGGCAATTAACGTTTATAATCGCAAATAATACTTTTTAATATTAATTTTGGAATACAACTAGTCCGTGTTATAAAAGTATTTGGAATTATTGTAATAGTATAGACAATTAATTATCGTGTGTGTCAGATGCTTTTATTGCACAGGGCCATTTTGGACATTTTCCTTTGATACCTTGATGACGTCATTATGACTCGTGAATATTTTCACTAGCGCGGCATTTTAGGGTTCCGAACTCAAAGGGTACCAAATGAACACTTTCTGAGACTTTGTTGTCCGTTCGTCCGTCCGTCCGTCCGTGTTTCTATATGTGCGCACTTTACAGATGTACCTTCTTAACCGTAATAGGTACATACTTGAAATTTTCACTAAATATATATCCGTCAGTGTATAACGGCCCAGACACGAAATTTTACTAAAACTTGTTTTGCACTAAAAAGAGTAATATAAAATCTTTTTCAAAAAAAATAAAACCGACTTCATTACCATAAACAGGCACTCAAAAGCGAAAAATAAATTACTTAATATAATTATTATAAGCGCTACCCACTTATTTATTTGAAGTCGGTGCCAGCCAAGTCTAATAGGTAGTAGATACTACCTACATGTATCTACCTACATACTACTACTACATACATAGTATCTATCTACTATCCAATAGACTTGGCTGGCACCGACTTTAAATAGATAAGTGGGTAGCGCTTATAATAATTATATTAAGTAATTTTTTTTCGCTTTTGAGTGCCTGTTTGTGGTTATGAAGTCGGTTTTATTTTTCTTGAAAACGATTTTATAATATCGCTCATTATAATATAAAAAAATTTGGTTATGTTTATAGCAGTATTATATATAAATTAACAAAACAAAAAATAATACTGCATTTGTGATAATAATAATAAAATGTATGTATATAGAGTACTCACTCATTTTCTTTCACTATTTTTTTCGTGACTTTCTTAATTAATAAATGCACTTTGTTTATTCATATTTAAAACACTTTGTACACAAATTATTCGAGTACAGATATTCACTGTTGTACATAGATGATAAATACCT
Organism: Cabera pusaria; assembly: GCA_954871355.1. Taxonomy (NCBI): domain Eukaryota; kingdom Metazoa; phylum Arthropoda; class Insecta; order Lepidoptera; family Geometridae; genus Cabera; species Cabera pusaria. The sequence continues at coordinate 18,734,356 of OX940897.1, read as the reverse complement.
ATACACCTATCTGTGTCACGGCTACATGTATGAAGGCAGTGAGAGTTTAACAAGGAGGAATTATGTAAAGTTCCGAGGACTTGTTCACCCTTGACATAATTTGAAAATAGGGATTCGGAATTTATATTTGTAAAAGGAACGAGAAGACAAAATTTGTGCAACTGCAAAAACCAACTGTCCATTACTGTTTGATGCAACGAACCTCATTTTTTAAGCCTTAACGTAGTAGAGATAAGGTCGTCTTTGGTTTCATCAATAGTAGTGAAATGTTGCTGGATAATGGTATTTAATTATTTGGGGTGTTAGATTATTTTCGTTACGGAAATTCTGGATTCGGTCTCAAAGCTCAAGGCCCGCGATAGAAGCTATGCAATAGCTTAATGAAAAAAATTAAAGATTAAGGGGGGGGCTTCCCATACACTGAACTGAAACAATAAAAAAGTTTTTTCATCAAACCTAAACGTGTGGGGTGTCTATAGATAGGTCATTAAAAATGACGTTGAGGTTCCTAAAACAATTTTTATTAAATATGTATGATGTAGATCTCAATAAACGCTTTCAACGAAAATTGGTTTGAACGAGATATTGTCAGCAGTTTCTGAGTATGAAAAACCAAGTTAATTTTTTGCTGGCGAAAAATGATGGTTACAAAATACTCTACTGTGTTACAGAACCCTACTAGTGCGAGTCTGACTTGCACTTGGCCAGTTTTATCTTTCAGCAACTTTATAAGAACCTTATTATTCGATTGTATAATACCAACCTTTTTTATTAACCGACGAAAAAAAAATGGAGGAGGTTATCAAGTCGACGCGTATATATATATATTTTTATGTATCACCACGCATAACTTTTTACAGAGTAGTCTGATTTCGATCATTCTTTTTCTATTGGAAAGGGTATACCCCCAAGAGGGTCACATTTAAATTTTAACGTAATCAGTCGAGCCTTGTTTTTTTTAAATATATTATATATATTATATTATATATTTTTTTATACCTTATATATGTTATGTTATGTTATGTTATGTTATGTTATGTTATGTTATGTTATGTTATGTTATGTTATGTTATGTTATGTTATGTTATGTTATGTTATGTTATGTTATGTTATGTTATGTTATGTTATGTTATGTTATGTTATGTTATGTTATGTTATGTTATGTTATGTTATGTTATGTTATGTTATGTTATGTTATGTTATGTTATGTTATGTTATGTTATGTTATGTTATGTTATGTTATGTTATGTTATGTTATGTTATGTTATGTTATGTTATGTTATGTTATGTTATGTTATGTTATGTTATGTTATGTTATGTTATGTTATGTTATGTTATGTTATGTTATGTTATGTTATGTTATGTTATGTTATGTTATGTTATGTTATGTTATGTTATGTTATGTTATGTTATGTTATGTTATGTTATGTTATGTTATGTTATGTTATGTTATGTTATGTTATGTTATGTTATGTTATGTTATGTTATGTTATGTTATGTTATGTTATGTTATGTTATGTTATGTTATGTTATGTTATGTTATGTTATGTTATGTTATGTTATGTTATGTTATGTTATGTTATGTTATGTTATGTTATGTTATGTTATGTTATGTTATGTTATGTTATGTTATGTTATGTTATGTTATGTTATGTTATGTTATGTTATGTTATGTTATGTTATGTTATGTTATGTTATGTTATGTTATGTTATGTTATGTTATGTTATGTTATGTTATGTTATGTTATGTTATGTTATGTTATGTTATGTTATGTTATGTTATGTTATGTTATGTTATGTTATGTTATGTTATGTTATGTTATGTTATGTTATGTTATGTTATGTTATGTTATGTTATGTTATGTTATGTTATGTTATGTTATGTTATGTTATGTTATGTTATGTTATGTTATGTTATGTTATGTTATGTTATGTTATGTTATGTTATGTTATGTTATGTTATGTTATGTTATGTTATGTTATGTTATGTTATGTTATGTTATGTTATGTTATGTTATGTTATGTTATGTTATGTTATGTTATGTTATGTTATGTTATGTTATGTTATGTTATATTATATTATATTATATTATATTATATTATATTATATTATATTATATTATATTATATTATATTATATTATATTATATTATATTATATTATATTATATTATATTATATTATATTATATTATATTATATTATATTATATTATATTATATTATATTATATTATATTATATTATATTATATTATATTATATTATATTATATTATATTATATTATATTATATTATATTATATTATATTATATTATATTATATTATATTATATTATATTATATTATATTATATTATATTATATTATATTATATTATATTATATTATATTATATTATATTATATTATATTATATTATATTATATTATATTATATTATATTATATTATATTATATTATATTATATTATATTATATTATATTATATTATATTATATTATATTATATTATATTATATTATATTATATTATATTATATTATATTATATTATATTATATTATATTATATTATATTACATTATATTATATTATATTATATTATATTATATTATATTATAGGCTAGCGTTTGACCACTATCTCACCTGTTGGTAAGTGATGATGTGATCGAAGATGGTAAGCACGCTAGGCCTAGAATGGGAACTGGCTCTCAAGGATAGCTGCCGGAACACATTAGATGTTTGGCGACAGATTTTCTAACTTGAGGGTGGTAGCAGCCCAGGCGGACACTAGATAGTGTCCTACCACCATGCGGGGGTTTTTGGTTTCTTAACGATGTTTTCCTTCACCGGAGAGCCACTGTGAGCCGTTTTGAATAAATCAACAAAAATAATGGATAAAAGTTTCATTATTTGGATGATTTTATCATATCATCAATGTATGTCAACAAACACTGGAAAAAACAAAGAGCCGAAAATCGGGCTCAGTTGCGTGTCTTGAGAGAAGCATATGTCCAGCAGTGGACTGTTACCGGTTGATTATGATGATGATGTAAATTTTATCGAGATATGTTCAGTATCTCCAGAGATATGAAGATAAACACCTCAAACTTAGTATTGAAATAGACTAGCGTGACGTTGGAAGTCAGTTTTTTTAGGGTTCCGTACCCAAAGGGTAAAACGGGACCCTATTGCTAAAACTCCGCTGTCCGTCTTTCTGTCTGTCTGACTGTCTATCTGTCTGTCTGTCCGTCTGTCACCAGGCTATAGCTCATTAACCGTGATAGTTAGACAGTTGAAATTTTCACAGATGGTGTATTTCTGTTGCCGCTAGAACAACAAATACTAAAAACAAAATAAAGTTAAAAATTAGAGGTCCCCATACAAAAAACGTGTCTTTAAACGCCATCTATCTAATTAGTTTTGGCAAAATGACATAGATGGCGCTAGTAAACGAGCCCCGTCTTTCTAGATCGCGACCAAACCAAATATTCTTGGTAATATCAATTAATCAAATATATGAGGTTGAAACTCTGTTATGTTTCGTATTGTACGGAACCCTCCCTAAGTGTGCGATAAGAGACGCGATGCTGACTCGCACTTGGCCAGTTTTATTTAGTTTTTTATGTGATCTTAAATTATTTTTATTATTATTATAGAGCATAAATGTTCTATATAACGTTTGTCTTGGCCAGGGGTAAGCAATGACGCCTGCTTTTTAACCGACTTCACAAAAAAGGAGTAGGTTCTCAATTCGTTGGAACTTTTTTATTTAACATAGTAGATTATGGCCACAAAAAATTATTAAATAAAACTTTTTAACAAAAAAATTAAACCGCCGAAAAAACTGAAAAGCAAAAAATAATTAAACTTTTTTATTTAACCTTAATAACGAAGTTCTTAAAATACTGTTAGTATACCTAAGTATATATTTTTGTAATTGTTTTGAGTTTTTAACTAAACATAATAACTTAGTTCTTAAACTAATTTAAGTATGTATACCTAAGTAATTTTGAGTCGGTACCAAATAATCAATAAGATCACTAAATAACCTCTTAAATTTAAAGAAATAATCAAATCAAATTAACAATGCAACGTGAAATCTCCAGCGATGAACATAAACATTCCAAAAAATGCGCTTTCACACGACCCACAGACTAAATAGAGATGCACGACCACTCGCAACGACGTGTGCCCGTCACGGGCCGTCACAGATTACTATATGTGGTGCCCGTTCGGGTTGCAGTCACGCTGACATAAACTTCGTCAACAGTCGGCATTTTCCGGCGAACTGGCGTGTCGCACCATGCCTCCGCTGCGCATCACGGTTTACGTAATTAATTAATTTGCTTGTTTGGCGCCGACTCAAAATTACTTAGGTATACATACTTACATTAGATTGAGAACTTAGTTATTATGTTTAGTTAAAAACTCAAAACAATTACAAAAATATATACTTAGGTATACTAACAGTATTTTAAGAACTTCGTTATTAAGGTTATATAAAAAAGTTTAATTATTTTTTGCTTTTCAGTTTTTTCGGCGGTTTAATGTTTTTGTTAAAAAGTTTTATTTATGGAAGATTATGTAGGTAGTACTTTGCTGTAGTCTTCAGGCTCCAAGAGCCTAGGACATGATTAGAAAGATTTTGAGGGCCCAGTGGCGTTGTGGAAGGTCGGCTTTGACGCCAGAGGTAGCGATCGCAATCCCCGTCGTGCACCAATGGATTTTTCTATCGATAAATGTATGTGCGCATTTCATAGTCAAGTGGACATCCGGTGATGGAAAACATTGTTAAAACACTTCCAACCCCGGATGGTGGTAAACACTGTTTAGTGTCCGCCTGGCCAGCTACCAACCAGGCCAGGTGGCAGGTTGCAATCTGTCGCAAAACATGTATTGTGTTTTGGCAGCTGTCCTTGAGAGCCAGTTCCCATTCTAGGCCTAGCGTGCCACCATTCTCGACCGCATCATCACTTACTGACTACTTAGATGAGCACTATATCACTCGGAGACTAGAACTAAATTTCCGTTTTCCAAACAAAGCAAATAAAAACAGTATCTTTTGTACAAAGATCTCTACAATACATTACCGAACATTTACTACCTTTCTACGTCCATTTGTGATAATCAAATCCTAATGTCATTTTTTTGTGTCAAAATGTGTCCCCCCCCCCCCTCTATTTTTAAAGTAACTTTTAAACTTTCAACGAAAATTGGTTTGAACCAGATACATTCAGCAGTTTTTTTAGATGTAGCGACCGCAAATATAACTTTGTTTTTCATACAAACACTTTGAAAAACAAAGTTATTTTTGTAGTTGCGAAAAATCATAGTTATAGAATACTCTACTGTGTTACGGAACCCCTACGAGTGCGATTCCAACTTGCACTTGGCCAGTTTTTTCTTCTTTCTTTCACTCGTGTAAAATATAACTTAGCGTCACGGATGAATGCAACGAAAGTGACGTACGCGGGATGACTCATTCCGAATGCAACGGAAGTGACGTACGCGTCATGTTATAAAATATAAACGCCCTCTTTTATAGAACGGCGTAACTACGAAGATGTATTTGCTATCATTCGGGCATTCGTCCCGCTAAGTTCAACAGATGGAGCTGTACATAAAAACTATTTAACAAAAAAATTAAACCACCCAAGAGACTGAAAAGCAAAAATAATAAAACTATTTTATGTCACCTTAATTACTTAGTTCTTAAACTAATGTTAGTATACTCAAGTATATATTTTTGTAATTATTTTGAATGACCACACTCTTGTTCCACGCCTTTAGAGTTCTCCCCAAAAAGAGAACGGTATTATAATTATATACGCTGCAACTGTACAAGCGTTAGAGTTGCACCAGCTTTAAGAGCTCCGTTGAAATAACATCCTCTCCGAGGGCTTTTCCATTTTTAAGCTGTTTGAGAGCCATCACAATTTCGTCCAGGCTGACCTCTAATGGCGGGTAAGAGTGGCTCTAGGATCCACAAACTGGGTTTGGTGACGGGACGCTTGCGAGGCGTATAGTTAGCAGAAGAATTCTTGAACCTCCCTAATAATCTCCGGCATAGAATCGTCTCTAATATTACAAACTTACAAACGTACTAACTTGCCCTCTTTTTACTATCAGTGTAGAAGTGTATCTATATTGTCTAGATAGGAAATTCTAATAAAAATGAATAATTTAGTTTCTTCCATCAACTTATTACCATAATTATTAAGTTATTAACATTAAATGTACTATTAGCATAAATTGACAGTATAAATACTGAAAGATTGTTGTGAACGTCTTATTCAGCAGCAAGCTGTTATCAAAAATGGCGCTTTGTGTTAAAGTCCTTCTATTCGCTGGAATCTTTCTGTAAGTATTATCATCAAACAATTTAATGTGTGCTTCTTTTAACCTCTTTTATTGTTTCATAATCATTATAATATTTGTTTAAGATATTCTTACGTGCCTTTTATTTCTTTAAATTGTATTATGTTGCAATCTGTCTAAAATCTGTGAAATCGATTTGGAATAATCACGTTGTTTCCGGAAATACAGACTCATTAGGTTTAGTTCCGAATGCAACAGTTTATAAATAATAAAGCATGGCGGCCTACCGCATGCTACATAATGGGAACCTGGACGAGGAAAACAAGAGATTACAGTCACAAGCTATATTATCATGAAATATACATAACTTAACACTATACCAAATGTTCATCCATAATCTTCTATTCAGTGACAATATTCTCCGAGTACTTGTAATTATCATAATCATGGACAGTAGCGACCAGGATGATGAGGACTTCGGCTCCAATCACTGACGTAGTTGCGGTTACCGGAGTGACCGAATTTAAATATGTATAATACCAAAAATCTCACATAGCGATTTACAAACAAATACCGTGAGTGTTGTGCGTCGCTATCGAGTTCCAGCGAAAAACCAAAGATAGTGCGGAGCGTACGAAACGAGAACGGAAGTACACTTCATAATTATATTATAATACATTTATAAATAATACATATATTTTCTGTTCCTCACGGAGACGCAGATCAAATGTCCAGCTGACGCGGCGTACCTTGCCTACCCAGGCTATGTTCTAGAGCATAACTTTAGGGCGAGGGCGGGAATTTGTATGTATGCCCGCGATGACATTTGCTATCGGCGTCTCCGCAACCTTGAAGACCCTCAACTTTCCGTCATGTGGATTTTGGTGGACACTGGCATAGAGAAAATTTTTTATGCTAGTGTCTACCGTTCGCACAGCGGAGACGAAGAGACAAACAGGCTCACAAACCACCTCAGTGAGGCGGCTGATGTGGCCCAACAGAGGTATCCTTCTGCTCAATTAGTGCTTCTGGGGGATTTCAACGCCCATCATCAAGACTGGCTATACCCATACCAGAGCACAGACCACGCTGGTCGAGAGATGCGAAAGCTTGCTTTAACGCTAGACCTCACTCAGTTGGTCCAGGGAGCAACAAGGATACCGGACGTTGATGGCCATACAGCCAATTGCTTGGACCTTCTGCTGACAACAGAACCAGACCGCTACTCGGTGTCGGTTTCATCACCCTTAGGTAGCTCCGACCACTGTCTGGTGAAGTCTGTATCCGTCTACTCCCCGCCCGATCCCAGCCAAAAAGGCACCCGGCGGGTGTGGCGATACAGGTCAGCAGATTGGGATGAGATGCGTTGTTTTTTCGCGTCTTATCCTTGGCGGCAGGTATGTTTTTCTTCGAGCGGTCCCTCAGCTTGCGCGGATGCTGTGACAGAAGTGTTACGTCAGGGTATGGAATATTTCATACCATTTTCTGACGTTCCGGTGTCAAGCAAAGCTCGTCCATGGTTTAATACCAAATGTAGAGATGCAGAAGCATCAAAACATGAAGCTTACTTAGCCTGGGCTGATGCTCGAACCCGCAAGACTAGAGATGTACGCGAAAAGAAGAAAGCCTTTAACTTAGCCGCCAAGTCCTGCAAAAAGGCTCTCAAGAAGGCTCGCTTCGATCACATACGCCGAACAGGGAACAAACTTGCTTCTTACCCCTCGGGTAGCAAAGCGTTCTGGTCCCTGGCGAAGTCGATCGAAGAGAACTTCTGCCGTCCCTCACTGCCTCCACTACTGAAACCCGATGGACCACTAGCACACTCGGCTGAAGAGAAAGCGAATTTATTTGCTACTCTGTTTGCGGAGTCTTCACGTTTAGATGCTGGCAATGCTGTACCTTCTAGTCTGCCGACTTGCGGGACGTTTATGTCGGAAATCCGCATTCGTCAGACTGAAGTACGCAAAGCGTTGCGCAATCTAGACGTGAACAAAGCTAGTGGTCCAGACGGTATACCAGCTGTAGTCTTGAGGACGTGTGCGCCTGAGTTGGCTCCTATTTTGACACGCCTCTTTCGCTTGTCTATGACGACTGGTCAAGTGCCTAAGTCCTGGAAGCAAGCAAACGTGCAACCCGTGCCGAAAAAGGGTAGTCGTGCAGACCCTGTCAATTACAGGCCTATCTCAGTCACTTCCATACTCTGTAAGACTATGGAACGTGTACTGAACCACAGGCTCCTGGCATACCTAGAAGTGAACGATCTCCTCAGTGACCGACAATACGGGTTTCGCCGAAACCGGTCTACTGGGGATCTTCTAGCGTATGCCACGCACATCTGGAGCGAAGCCATTGAGAACCACGGCGAGGCGCTGGCCGTCTCTCTTGACATCTCGAAGGCTTTCGACAGGGTTTGGCACGATAGCCTTATTAGCAAGCTTCCTTCATACGGCCTGCCCACTGGTTTATGTGTTTGGATAGCAGATTTCTTAAGGGATCGGTCGATTCGAGTGGTCATCGATGGCTGTTCTTCCGACCAATTGGCCATAAATGCCGGAGTCCCTCAAGGATCAGTACTCTCTGCAACACTTTTTCTGCTGCATATTAATGACCTGCTTAAACCCGGTATCTTTGGGTACGCAGATGACAGCACTGTTGTAGAGAGTTACACATCCAACGCACGAACCAGTGCATTACAAATCCAGTCTCATAGAGAAGCGATGGTCGAACGCTTGAACTTTTCTTTGAAGGCAGTCTCTGATTGGGGCGATGCCAATCTGGTCAAGTTCAATGCTGCGAAAACCCAGGCGTGTCTTTTCTCCGCTAAACGGAGCCCATTTCTACTGGCTCCTACTTTCCGGGATGTGTCCGTTCCGATAAGTAACAATCTCGAGCTTCTTGGCATCTCTTTGACACCAACTCTCAATTTCGGCTCTTATATTGAGTCTAGAGCCCAGCTAGCCTCAAAAAAGCTTGGCATTTTGGCTAAGGTGAGACGGTACTTCACACCGGGACAGTTGCTTAATCTTTACCAAGCACAAGTCCGGTCGTGTATGGAGTACTGTTCTCACCTTTGGGATGGTTCTGCTAAATACCAGCTGGAGACACTGGAAGCTATTGAGAGGAGAGCCAAAAAACTCATCAGCGATGACCTATTAGTAAGCAAGAGACTCCAGAGTCTCGCGCATCGCCGCAAAGTCGCTTGTTTATCGGTTTTCTATCGGATACATTTCGGAGAGTGTGCAATGGAACTGCATGATTTGATTCCACCATCCCCATTTTATAATCGGACATCCAGAGACACTAAAAGGCGCCACCGATTTATGGTGGATATACCATCTACCCGAAAGAAGCGATTTGCTTCTTCGTTCATCATACGAACCGCTAAGGAATGGAATACCCTGCCTGAGTCCGTGTTTCCGATTAAGTACAATATGGGGGTCTTCAAATCGCGAGTGAATAGGTATCTTCTGGGTAAGCACGCTACATCATCGATCGCATCATCACTTAACATCAGGTGAGATAGTGATCAAGTGCTACCCAGTTCGGTATAAAAAAATAAAAAAAAAAAAATACGGGACTTATCGCGCTAAAAAACATAATTTTATTTACCTCGACGTTTCGATCAAGTTGCATTGACCGTGGTCACGAGAAGACTGAAGTTGTGGGTATCAGCATTGTTTTGATTGAGAGTAGTTTGAAACTACCCTCATTTGATCTTGATTGGAGTTGCCATTGCGACACACAATACTGACGACATCGGCAGATTTTTGTTGATTTAAAACGTCTTGTTGATTTTAAACGTCGAGGTAAATAAAATTATGTTTTTTAGCGCGATAAGTCCCGTATTATAATATAATTATGTGTGTAAATCGCGGAAGTACACTTCGCTTGCTCATAAACATTGCTTCAATTTTGCATCTAAATATACGCACCGACTTCGGCACACTCGAACGATAAAGTGGAAGAAATGTATGAGGACATTTCCAAAGCCTTGCTTGCACACTCCATGTCCATCCAAAGACCCACTTCAACGTTGTCTTAGGAAATTTCAACGCTAAAGTGGGAGTACAAGCGAGCGGCGAATCGGTAGTAAGACCACATAGATTGGGAAGCAGAAATCATAGAGGCTCGTCAACTTTTTAGACAAAGAGGGGCTTTTTCTGATGAATTCCTTCTTTCTGAAAGACCTCCAGCGGGAGTGGCCGTGGCAAAGCTGACGCGCTATGACCAAAAATGACATCGACTTCATTATGACGGAAAAAAGCGGATATTTAAAGATGTATCAGTGATCACTAGGTTTAGGTGATCACCGGCTAGTCCGAGCCTTTCTAGATATTGACTGCAAGCTTGAACATGTTCGTTTGATGAAGTCCACTGTTCGACCCAATATGCTACAATCCGTGGTCCAAACTTTGTTAAATCGGAATCCTACGTGTGCTAGTCCGTATCGCACTTGGCCAGTTTATTTTTTAGGGTTCCGTACCTCAAAAGGTAAAAAAAGGAACCCTTATAAGATCACTTTCTTGTCCGTCTGTCCGTCTGTCTATCTGTCTGTCCGTGTGTCACTACTGATTTTCTCAGGAACGGGTGGATCTAGCAAGTTGAAATGTATACCAGATACTGAGATTTATAGTCCCTACTAGCTGTTACCCGCGGCTTCGCCCGCGTTATTTGAGTCTTTATGACCTTTGAGGTCAAGATCGATGATAGCTTAGGCCAAGTCACCATAGATGACCCTAAAGTCGAACTCAATATCCTCTATTGTTAAAGTAATTAATAATTTTGGTTAGGTATACGAAGTTGTGCTGTTTAAATGTTTGACTCAACACAAAAGTTCCTGAAACATTTCTTACAAAGAAAATAAGGTGAATAGCTGCGCGAGCGCAGCGAGAGCTATCATTGCGCGAGCGAACATTTTTTACGACTTTTTATGACCCTGACAGTTTTTATGACGTACTAAGTCAACACTAATGACACTCAGGTTAATGTCGATAATCACTTATTTAAAGGTTAATAATATTCATTATGGTTATTGTAGGTTGTACTGTTTCAATTTATGACTCATTTTGACGCATGTGTCTATTAAAATACAAAATTTGTTGAAATATTACTTTCAAAGTAGATAAAACAAATACTCGCGCGAGCGCAGCGAGCGCTATCACTGCGCGAGCGAAGCGAGCGCGAAAATTTTGACGACTTTTTATGACCCTGACAGTTTTTATAACCTACTAAGTCAACACTGATGACACTCAAGTGAAACGTGATATCCACTTATTTTAAGGTTAATAATCATTATGATTATTGAAGGTTGTACTGTTTTAATTTATAACTCGTTTTGATGCATGTGGTTATTAATATGCGAAAGATGCTAAAATGTTACCTACAAAGTTGATAAAATAAATGCATGCGCGAGCGTAGCGAGTGCTATCACAGCGCGAGCGAAGAGAGAGCGAAAATTTTTTTCGACTTTTTATGACCCTGACAGTTTTTATGACCTACTAAGTCAACACCGATGACATAAGGGTTCAATTTGATATCCACTTAATTTAAGGTTAATAATCATTATGATTATAGAAGGTTGTTCTGTTTCAATTTATGATTCGGTTTGACTATTATTTTTGACTATTATTTACTATATATAGTAAATAATAGCCAAACAATATATTGTTTGGCTATTGAAATTCAAAAGTTGACGAAATATTTCCTACAAAGTAGATAAAATAAATGCTTGCGCGAGCTCCGCGAGCGTGAAAATTTTTTTCGACTTTTTATGACCCTGACAGTTATTATGACCTACTAAGTCAACACCGATGACATAAGGGTTCAATTTGATATCCACTTAATTTAAGGTTAATAATCATTATGATTATTGAAGGTTGTTCTGTTTCAATTTATGATTCGGTTTGACTATTATTTACTATATATAGTAAATAATAGCCAAACAATATATTGTTTGGCTATTAAAATTCAAAAGTTGACGAAATATTTCCTACAAAGTAGATAAAATAAATGCTTGCGCGAGCTCCGCGAGCGTGAAAATTTTTTACGACTTTTTATGACCCTGACAGTTTTTATGACCTACTAAGTCAACACTGATGACACTCAGGTTCAAGTCGATAATCACTTATTTTAAGGTTAATAATCATTATGATTATTGAAGGTTGTACTGTTTTAATTTATGACTCGTTTTGATGCATGTGATTATTTATATACAAAAGTTGCTGAAATATTCCCTTCAAAGTTGATAAAATAAATGCTTGCGCGAGCGTAGCGAGCGCTATTCATGCGCGAGCGAAGCGAGCGCGGAAATTTTTTACGACTTGTTATGACCCTGACAGTTTTTATGACCTACTTAGTCAACACCGATGACATTAGGGTTAAACGTGATATCCACTTATTTTAAGGTTAATAATCATTATGATTATTGAAAGTTGTACTGTTTTAATTTATGACTCGTTGTGACGCATGTGGCTATTAAAATACAACATTTTCTGAAATATTACATTCAAAGTAGATAAAATAAATAATTGCGTGAGCTTCGCGAGCGCTAAAAATTTATACGACTTTTTATGACCCTGACAGTTTTTATGACCTACTAAGTCAACACCGATGACATTAGGGTTAAATTTTTATATCCACTCAATTTAAGGTTAATAATTATTATGATTATTGAAGGTTGTTCTGTTTCAATTTATGACTCGTTTTGATGCATGTGGCTATTAAAATTCAAAAGTTGACGAAATATTTCCTACAAAGTAGATAAAACAAATGCTTGCGCGAGCGCAGATAGTGCTATCACTACGCGAGTGAAGCGAGCGCGAAAAAATATTACGTGTTTTAATGACCCTGACAGGTTTTATGACCTACTAAGTCAACACCAATCACCCTAAGGCTGTTAAAACACGAAAGTTTTTGAAATACTTCCCACAAAGCAGATAAACACGTCGGGCAAGCAAAGCCAGCGCGTAAATTTTGATGACTTCTAATGATCCTGACAGTTTTATGGCCTAATCAAGACACTAATTAAGTCATTTTAGACGAACCTAAGGTCAAACTTTTGTGATTATGTTTACTCTATGTAAAGTTAACAAAAAATGTATGCACCCTCACTTAACTGCCGAAAAAAAAAGTATTATTTGCCCTTTTTTGCCATATTAAATGTCTTTGTACAAAATGTCATGTGAATCGGTCAAGCCTTTTGGCTGAAAAGAGGCCAAACATATACAAAATTCAACAATAAAAAACTGACAACCGGACTCGATTGTAAAAGAAGTAACCAATGTGCTCGGATAATAGACTCTACTCTTGGTCTATGTCTTATTGACTGTCTCTTTACAATTTTAGCTCAATCGGTCAACTCGTTTAACCAAGAAGAGGTCACACGTTTCAAAATTCAATAAAAAAATATTAGTTATCCAAACTGAACTGTTAAAAAAAATATCCTTTGTCGTTCTATGCCCTATTAACTGTATTTGTACAAAATTTGAGCTAAATCGGTCAAAACGATTGCTGCTAAGAGGCAACACATTATTCCATAATAAAATTATGGACACCCGAAATTGCTAGCCAAAAAAAGTATCCTATGTCTTATGTATATGTTTTAAATTTTGTGCGCAGACGGTCACGTTCTGCGCACAAAATTTCAGCTAAAATAGTTGACCCGTTTGACTGAGAGGAGGCCACACATTTACAAAGTTCAATAAAAAAAATCTGGACAACTGGACTCGATTGCCAGAAAAAAAGTACCCTATGTGCTTCAATTCCCTATGAGCTGTATATGTAGAAAATTTCAGCGGTATCGGTCAAGCCGTTTAGCTGATAAGTGGCCACACATACCCAAAATTCAATAAAAAAATCTGGTCACCCAGACACGATAGCCAAAAAAAAGTATCCTATATCCTATTCTGCCCTATGAACTGTCTTTATACAACATGCCAGGAAAATCGGTCAAGCCGTTTATTCGAGAAGAGGACTTATATTTACAAAATACAATTAAAAATATTTGGACCCCCTGACTCGATAGCCAGAAAAAAAGTTTTCTATATCCTATTCTGCCCTATGAACTGTCTTCATACAACATGTCAGGCAAATCGGTCAAGCCGTTTATTCGAGAAGAAGTCTTATATTTACAAAATTCAATTATAAATATCTGGACCCCCTGACTTGACAGCCAGAAAAAAAGTATCCTATATCCTATTCTGCCCTATGACATGTATTCACATAAAATTTCAGGCAAATCGGTCAAGCCGTTTATTCGAGAAGAAGTCTTATATTTACAAAATTCAATTAAAAATATTTGGACCCCCTGACTTGATAGCCAGAAAAAAAGTATCCTATATCCTATTCTGCCCTATGAACTGTCTTTATACAACTTGTCAGGCAAATCGGTCAAGCCGTTTATTCGAGAAGAAGTATTATATTTACAAAATTCAATTAAAAATATCTGGACCCCCTGACTCGACAGCCAGAAAAAAAGTATTCTTTATTCTATTCTGCCTTATGACATGTATCCACACAAAATTTCAGGCAAATCGGTCAAGCCGTTTATTCGAGAAGAAGTCTTATATTTACGAAATTAAATTAAAAATATCTGGACCCCCTGACTCGATAGCCAAAAAAGAAGTATCCTATATCCTATTCTGCCCTATGTACTATCTTTGTACAAAATTTTAGCCAAATCGGTCAAGCCTTTTGACTGTGAAGAAGTCCCAAACAAACAAACAAACAAACAAACAAACAAATAAACAAACTGACTTTCGCATTTATAATATTGGTGTTGATTAGGTGTATAAAAACTAAGGTCCTGAGTGAACACGATAAAAAGATAAATGGGCAAATTTCGATTTTAGCGTAAACTTGTAAGTACCAAAATTTACCTTAATTTTCAACTTTTTTTATTTTTCAGAATTTTCCCTTTACTTGTGCTGTAAGACCTCGCTTTTGACCAAAATTAACAATTGTAGGTCAACTGAAAGCACAAATAAAGGAAAAACTCCAAAAATAAAAAAAGTTGAAAATTAAAGGGTGTCCCTATACATACATAGTTTCGCCAATTAAGATAGGCCTCTGAGTTACATCAGCGCTCATACAATTTAGAGGTCTTAATTGATACCAACCAACGTTGGTACGGAAGCCTCGGTGGGCGAGACCAACTCGACTTAGCCGGTTTTTTTTTTAAGTGAAAAATTCTTCAGCTACGTAGTGAACTTTTTGGGATAGTTAAAAAATGTTAAACTCGCGCCAGAACCTCGCGTCAGCACACGTGACCTGATCGAAAATTCGTAAGACGGAGGGAGAGTAGACCAAATGCACAATTTTAATGTTCAAGTTTTTACTTCTGCCGGCACTCCCGGAGTTTTATTTATATGGGGACCCCCTTTAATATATTATTTTATTTTGTTTTTAGCATTTATTGTTAAATTCTCCAGTTATACTTACTGGTGAACATTTCAAGTATGTACCTATCTATACTAATCTATACTAATATTATAAAGAGAGAACATTTGTATTTTTGTATGTTTGTAATGATTTGGCTCAAAAACTACTGGACCGATTTAAAAAATTATTTCACTTACATATAGAATAGACTTTCGGAATGAAAAAAGGCTATATATTATACCGTTTAAATCAAAGGTACATTCGTGGAGACCTAATTTGTAACCTAAGTCGACTAAAAAACGGTCGAAAAAACATGTTTCTTAAGAACGCTGCTCAATTGAAAAGAGATGGAAGAATACTTTTTATAGAAGAGTTGTACAACTTAATAATACCTACAAAAAAGTCAGCGACAGCATATGTCTATCTCTTAAGGTTGACTCGCAGTAACCATTTTAATCTTTATTTTTTTGTTAAAATATATTACATAACTTCCAAGGCTATTTTCAAGTATATAGTATTAATCCTTATCCAAATAATTACGGTAATTAGCTTGGCCACAAATTATAGATTAAAATTCTCCTTTACAGTATATAATTCAAATGAAAACTCTAGAAGATATCACGGATTTCACATACACGCATCGCAAAATTAATAAAATATTTGCAGTGCAACCACAGATTCGGTCATAGTTACTACGAAAATATTATTATAGGCTTAGCTATTCTGTAGATCCCCACCAATCACAATCAATTTGTGGTCAATATAGTATAATAATATGATCTATTGTATAAAATAATATTGATCGATATATATAATAATATAATATTTTAAACCATCACGACTGATCTATGTATAATCTTTTCATTAAAAGCATTCCAATATGACTCAAAACACGACATTTGAAATCTGAGCTGTAAGTTGGTGAGGATTTGAGTATTCTGTCGAGTCCAGGAGATGTCCCAGCATCAGGTCAATGCGTCCATGTTCTTACAATACCGTTGAAGACAAAGATTTTCGAATTGATCAGACCTATGAAAGTTGATTTCATAGCGCAATTAACTAGAAAAAAGCTCATAGTTTTAAAACGATTGAACGAATTTTCATGAATCAAAGCTAAGAACACTCTTGAGGAAGACATCTAATCTATCAAACAAAAAAAAACTATCAATAATAAAATCAAAATTTATTCATCTGGTTGGGTGCTAAGATGCTACAGACAGACACACAGATTACACGTTAAACGTATAATACCCCTACTTTTTGCGTCGGGGAACACCGTAAGGTTACGGCGGCAGATGTTCTCCTTGGTGGTAAGCTACTTTTTAGAGTTCCGTAGTCGAATGGCAAAAAAATGGAACCCTTATAGATTCGTCATGTCTGTCTGTCTGTCTGTCTGTCCGTATGTCACAGCCATTTTATTCCGAAACTATAAAGACTACAGAATTGAAACTTTGAATTGGGGCATCCCATACATAGAACTGAAAAAAAAATTCTTCAAAGCTATACATGTCTATGAAAAGGTCTCTAAAAAGGTCATTGAGGTTCGTAAAATCTTTTTTTCTCAAAGTCAATCATTTAAAAGAAAGGCGCGTCTAAAGTGGTAAATGTGTATCTCCCCCCCTCTAACTCTCTCCTCCCCTCTCTCTTTTTAAATAATCGAGTGACAAATCTAGAAAAAATTTATATTCTGTATATCTTAATAAAAACTTTCAACGAAAATTGGTTTGAACGAGATACAGTCAGCAGTTTTTGAGATATAACGACTGCAAAGATAACTTTGTTTTACAAACAAACTCTATGAAAAACAAAGTAATTTTTTTGGTGGCGAAATATTAAAGTTATAAAATACTCTACTGTTACGGAACCCTACGACTGCGAGTCCGACTTGCACTTGGCCAGTTTTGGTATATTTAATGATCCCACTACCTCTGTACGAAAACACTTTATTCATGAATGCACATAAAATTTTCATTGGTAGGTATATAGCTAGGATTAGAACCAACAACCGTCGGGTCAGAATCAGGGCAACTATCCTTTACGCCAAAGGGCCGTCCAATATCACTACGTAAGTATTATAAAACAAAGTCCATCACTGCGTCTGTCTGTCTGTTCGCAATAATCTCAATAGCTACTGAACGTATTATCATGCGGTTTTCACCAATAGCCAGAGTGTTTATGAGGAAGGATTAGGTGCATAATTCGTTAAGGTTTTGTGTAAATTGGTTGAAATATGACCGTGATTGTTAATATTTTATATTCGTTGCAACAAACTAATGAAATTGTTGTAGGCATAAGTGTTCTACCCGTGCGAAGCCAGGGCGGGCTGCTAGTTACGTATAAGGAGATACAGCGCTGTAAAGTGCGGACAAATGGATAGTAGGACGGCGGACGGACGGATAGACAGCCTCCGTAAAAGTCTCCGTATTAGGGTTCTGTTGGTGCCCTTTGGGTTCGGAACCCTAAAATGTTAGCTTAATTGTCTTAGTTGTCTACAACCATCTTCGCATCATTGCCTTTCTAATTTGGGGTACATCGGTTGGTTGGTTTCAAAGTCGATAACGGATATAGGTAGAATTTTTTTTAATGCTTTATATAGATTTTTAGCATCAGGAGTGGAATTTTATTAAAATAAACAATAATTCAGCTACACTTATTTTAGGTTGCCTGGAAAAAAACTCTTTTAGCGATAAGGCCGCCAATTGTAACACTGTAATGAACTTGTATACTAATTACTTAGGTGGTACAATAAATAATTTTATCTATCTATCTTATTTTATTACAACAACAACAGGCAGGCAACAGGCGCACAGACCCGCTTTCATACACTCTAGTCGATGACGTGGCAAAATACAATAAAACACTCTAAAAATATATATTAGAAAATATTTATTAAATATCAATTTATTTTCAGATTGTGTGACGCTAAACTGTTTACTAGAGACCTTGGCAATTACCGCCGTGAACTTCGGGAACAGGATTTAAGCATTGTCGCAAGTTCTACACCTCCTGAATTATTATATGAAAAATCACCAAATAATCAAATACCACCAAATAAACCACCACGACCGTCACCACCTAAGAAGAGGTAATTTAATTACTTGCATAATCACAATATGATGTGTCCAGGGTGGAAAATACATGCACAACTTTGTGTATAATATAACGCGTCGGTCGTATTCACGCAAGAATCAAAAAATCAAGATGACAGATTTATCGGAAATATTTATTTTTCGAATCTTTGTTGTCCTGGGGCCTTATTTAGTATGACCATTGTAAAGTCTTAGCGTGCCGTGTTACGTTATCTCCGCGTTATGGTATTCTCTATGCCAATTAAAACGCGGTAGGGTAAGGTTATGAGCGCGTTTTGAGCTGTCAAAATATTGTGACATATGAGGACGTGCAACGCGCGCGTTTTGTATAATTTACAAATCGTGTGGCATATAGAATACAATTTTTCAATAACGTGACGTGGCGCGTTAAGGAACGCGTTATCTCATTAGTCATACTGAATAAGGCCCCTGGAGTTATACGTAAAACCTTTTTATGGTTCCGTACCTCAAAAGGTAAAAAAAAGGAACCCTTAAAGATCACTTTCTTGTCCGTCTGTCCGTCTATCTGTCTGTCTGTCTATCTGTCTGTCTGTTCGTCTGTCTGTCCGTGTGTCACCACCAATTTTCTCAGGAACAGTTGGACCTAGCAAGTTGAAATGTATACCAGATACTGAAATCTATAGTCCCTATTAGGTGTATAAAAATCAATGTCCTGGGTTAACACGATAAAATGATATGGGCAAATTTAGATTTTCGCGAAAACTTGTAAGTACCAAAATTTACCTTAAGTTTCAACTTTTTTTATTTTTCGGAATTTTCCTTTGCTTGTGTCTAAAATTGACAATTCTAGGTCAACGGGAAGTACCCTATAGGTTTTCGACCCAAAACCAAAAATTTGGCAAAAAATAATCATAAAATTTGGCAAGAAGCAAGGTCTTATAGCACAAATAAAGTAAAAATTCCAAAAAATAAAAAAAGTTGAAAATTAAAGGGTGTCATACATGCATAGTTTCAGCCAATTATGATAGGCCTCTGAGTTATATGAGCGCTCATACAATTTAGAGGTCTAGCTTAATTTTTACTACTACCAACGTTGGTACGGAAGCCTCGGTGGGCGAGTCCAATTCGACTTTGCCGGTTTTATTTTTTATTTAAATCCATTTTATTTGCTTAAAATAATAAATGAAAAATGCAATTTAAGCGAGGGAAATTTAAGTTTGTAAAACAGATCACCATTGGTCATGTCGAAAGTTGACGTCATAATTCACTACATCACGTGAATCATGGAATTTTAGCGGGAACATAAAAATGAATGTATGGTGTGGTCTTATTGTATTTATTTCCAAATATTGTGTTTGCCGCGTATTATTGTGCAAAAATGTATATATGTAACCATTTAATAAAGGTGAAAATTAATACAAGATTAGAGAAACTGCATATTTTTATAAAAACATGCCATTGGCTAAATACAATAATCTTAGATTCTTAGAGTTAAAGAAAAAAATGCTAGTTTGCTTCAAGTGGCGTGTATCTGACGTAAGTGCGTGACGTCACAACTCACTACCGAAGAAACCGGGAAATAATGGCGTTTAAACTTCTCAAATTTATTTGTATATATAAGTATTCATCTAAAAAATAATTAGACCAATTCCAGCAGTATTTTATTTGTTTATTATGTTGGTATATATGGATGGTATTATGTGGATGTAATGAGTGAAATAAAAATGTTTGAAAAAAAACTCCCTATTACCAACCGCAGACCGATAAACCTGAAGGCGATGACATTGCATTGGTGTAGAATCTCTTTGAAGGGCTCAAATTTTACTTACTACAATGCTCGGCTTGCCTGGCAGGCTACAAGCTATTTCACATTTTTTTGGATATAAGATTGTTTAAGAAACTATATAAGACTGAGGTGCAATCTTACTTTAACCGTAACTATAACTACAACCGGTGATTATCTATAGAGTTTGACTTTTAATGTTTGTTACAGTTAAAGAAAGATGGTGCAACTTAAGCCTACAACAACCGACTTCAAATCCCGGGCTATTAATTTTCAGTACCATGTTTGAGGTGTTTATATATGTTCCATATCTCAGTAGGTACTCATCAGATCTCGATGAAATTGCTTTGGTACATTCATCGAGACTACCCTGGGGATATTTTATTTTCTTTCCAACCAAAAAAGTATCATCAAAATCGGTTCATTAACGACGAAGTTATCCGCGAACAAACATAAAAATAATATATATACGGTCGAATTGAGAAACGTCCTCCTTTTTCTAAGTCGGTTACAAAATTGTCTGAAGTACTGAAACATGCATTGGGGATGCACGTAATAGCATGATTAGCAACCTTACATTAATCAGGGGAATGAAACATTTCTTTTAAGTGTTCGACGTTTATATGAAAGCTGAATGCACAGAGGATAGTCTGAATAGCTCATTACATTTGTTTTTTTTTTAATTCAAAGCAATAGGTTATGCTTTTAAGGGTTCCGAACCCAAAGGGTACCAACGGAACCCTATTACTGAGACTCCGCTGTCCGTCTGTCTGTCTGTCTGTCTGTCCGTCTGTCACCAAGCTGTATCTCATGAACCCTGATAGTTAGATAGTTGAAATTTTCACTGATGATGTATTTCTGTTGCCGCTATAACAACAAATACAAAGAACAGAACAAAATTAAAAATTAAAGAAAAGTTTAAAAAAAGTTTTTTACGATAGCGCCGCGCCATCTAGCTAGTTAGCATCTAGCTAGGTATTGGATAGTAGATAGATAGTATGTATGTAGTAGTAGTAAGTAGGTAGATACACGTAGGGTAGTATCTATCTACTACCTATTAAACTTGCTGGCACCGACTTCAAATAGATATTTTTCGCTTTTAAATGCCTCTTTGTGGTAATTATGTAGGTTTTATTTTTTTTGAAAAGGATTGTATGTCACCCTTTTTTGTGCAAAACAAGTTTTAATTAAATTACATGCATCTATAAAATTTCGTGTCTGGGCCATTATACACTGACGGATATATACTTTGTGAAAATTTCAAGTACGTACCTATTACGGTTAAGAAGGTACATATGTAAAGTGCGCACATATAGACACACGGACTGACGGACGGACGGACGGACGGACGAACGGAGAACAAAGTCTCAGAAAGTGTTCATTTGGTACTCTTTGGGTTCGGAACCCTAAAATGCCGCGCTAGTGAAAATATTCACTAGTCATAATGATGTCATCAAGGTATCAAAGTACATTGTCCAAAATAGCCCTGTGTAATAAAAGCATCTGACCTGACACACACGATAATTAACTGTCTATTTTATTACAATAATTCCAAACACTTTTATAACACGGACTAGTTGTATTCCAAAATGAATGTTAAAAAGTATTATTTGCGATGCGATGTTAATACCCGAATTATGAAAGCACTGTGTAGCCAACCTAACAACGAAAAGTATTATTTACGTAGTAACTATTATATGATCTGTGGTATTATTGGTGTTGGTTGGTACAAAGTACGTTCATAATTCTGAGTTATTTATGTATGCAGTGTCGCGGGCGGGACTGATATGGCCGCCATCTTCGCCAAACGTCATGTAATGTCAAAAACTATTAGGTATGCTCAAAAACTTTTGAATTTATTCAATATTTTTAATACTGAATATATTGAATATATTAAAAATATTGAATAAATTCACAAACTTTGCACACTAACAAGACTTTGCCTGGTAGAACATTCCTGTGAAGACAAATTAATTCTCCCCACCTTTGTTTCTATCTCGCTCACAGTAACCGTAAGAAAATCTGTCAATAATACTTAAATTCAAAAAATTAAAACCACTTTCGACTAATTTGTATATGTAATCCGAGTTTATAATCAAAGCGTATGTATAACTTTGTACATTGAGACCATTCCAAAGAGATGTCTCAGAATTAGATCAAGCTTACCATATTTTTGCAATATCATTGCAGTAACAAGATACTGCGACAGCGCCATTTAGATTTTTTGACGTCCGCGGTCAAAGGACTACGAGCTTACGAAAGTTGCTATCGTAGTTTTTTTAACCGAAAAAGAGCATATAATATTTAAATGGCTGAACAGATTTTCATAAAATAAATCTAAGAACACTCTCGACGAAGACATCTATCAAACAAAACAAACTAAACCAAAATCGGTTCCGTTTGGGCGCTACGATGCCACGATGACAGACACACAGATATACAGATACAACTTATAACACTCCTTCGTTTTGCGTCGAGGGTTAAAAACCATAATCAACGTGAAGAAAGATGTAAAAACATTATTCAAGGTCATATTTTTTTGTCTTCAAAAGTATATGCAATAGCAACCTCCATTGTGTATAATCTTCTTGGGACTCTTCTTCTAAAACCAGTAAATTCTCCTATGTTTGAGATATTTATCTCCATATCTCTGAAGATACTAATCAGATCTCGATAAAATTAAAATGGGACCACCTCGGAAACGTACCCTACCTATTAATAATATCGTTTAAAAACTAAAAAAGAACCGACTTCAATGTTCATTTTCAGTACCAATTTTGAGATGTTTATCTCAATATCTCTGGAGATACTTATTAGACCTCGATAAAATTACCATGGTACCACACTTGGGATATCTCCTTTCGAACAAAAAAAGAATAATCAAAATCGGTGCATAAACGACGAAGTTATCCCCGAACAAACATAAAAAAAAAAAAAAAAAAAAAATACACGGTCGAATTGAGAAACCTCCTCCTTTTTTTGAAGTCGGTTAAAAAAAGAATCATTTGAATCCGTTCACAATTGACGGAGTAATCGCGTAAAATACACACAAAAAAAACTTACAGACGAATTGAGAACCTCCTCCTTTTTTGTGAAGTCGGTTAATAATAATAAGGTCGTTTAAAAAACTAAAACAACCGACTTCAAATGCCGCGCTATTAGTTTTCAGTATCAATTTTGAGGTGTTTATCTCCATATCTCTGAAGATACTTATCAAATCTCAATGAAATTACCACGGTACTACACCTAAAATATTTGCTTTCTAACCAAAGAAGATTATTCATAATCGGTTCATAAACGAAGAAGTTGTCGAACAAACATTTAAAATATATATATATATATATA
Organism: Cabera pusaria; assembly: GCA_954871355.1. NCBI lineage: Eukaryota > Metazoa > Arthropoda > Insecta > Lepidoptera > Geometridae > Cabera > Cabera pusaria. Next base: position 18,710,491 of record OX940897.1, on the reverse strand, counting down.
TATATATACATATATATATATATATGCAATTATATATATATTATATATATATATATACATATATATATATACGGTCGAATTGAGAAACCTCCTCCTTTTTTTGAAGTCGGTTAAAAATAAAACAGCCAAGTGCGAGTCGGACTCGCACACGAAAGATTCCGTACCACCGTACAATAATTGTTTTTCATGCTGAATGAGCAAGGGATTTACCAATATCTAACCTGATGCAAGATGTAGCCAAGAAGATGCTTATGATGCCGCGGTACCGAGTTCAAACCCCGCCGTGCATCAATGGATTTTCCTATCGAAAAATTTATATGCGTTTCTCACAGTGGATCTCCAGTGAAGGAAAACATCGTTAAGAAACCAACAACACCCGCATGGTGGTAGGACACTATCTAGTGTCCGCCTGGCCAGCTACCAGCCTCAAGTTAGAAAAATCTGTCGTCAAAACATCTAATGTGTTCCGGCAGCTATCCTTGAGAGCCAGTCCCCATTCTAGGCCTAGCGTGCTTACCGTCTTCGACCGCATCATCACTTATAAACAGGTGAGATAGTGGTCAAACGCTAGTCTATAAGATATACTTTAAAAAAACCACAGATTAATGAATAGTACGACTTAAGACCCCCTGATAATAGTTAACGGGAAACGCAGGCTAAAGCAAGGAATTATAATATACTAGCTGTACCCCACGGCTTCGCCCGTATTCAAATGTGTGATTGTTAGACAGTTGTAATTTACACAGATGATTTATTTCTGTTGCCGCTATACCAACAAATACTAAAAACAGAATAAATTTTAAAATTATAAGGGGTCCCCATACAAGAAACGATAACCCCATAGATGGCGTTATATTGAAATGCCGATCCCTAACACATTTGTGTTAACTTTCACTTAGATAGCTTTTAGAATTAGATGTTAGATGGCGTTATAAGAATTAAGCACGCGGCTCACAACTCTTTTGGTAAAATGTTTATTAATTATAATATTTTGCTGGCGAAAAATGATAGTGGTATTTTTTGCTCGATCATATAAAATACTGTAGTGTGGTACGGAACCCTACGAGTGCGAGTGCGACTTGCACTTTGCCAGTTTTATTTTTATGAATTGTTGATAGAAGATATGGATGTGAAAGGGGTGGATGCGGATTTTTATTTTATTTTTTATTGTAGATAAGCAAGCGTTTGACCACTATCTCACTTGATGTCAAGTGATGATGTGATCGACGATGTAGCACGCTTGCCTATAAGATACCTGCTAACTCGTGATTTGAAGACTCCCGGATTGTACTCCACAGGAAACACAGACACTGGCAGGGAATTCTATTCCTTTGCTGTGCGTATGATAAATGCTGATGCAAAGCGCTTTGTGCGAAATAATGGAATATCAACCATGTATCGATGGCGTATATCTGTGCGTCTGGTAGTACGATGGTAAAAAGGGAACGGTGGAATTAATTGGTGCAGCTGGAAGGCACACTCCTTGAAATGTATCCGATACAAGACCGATAAACTGGCGACTATGCGGCGATGCTCTAGGCTCTGAAGCCTTTTGCTTACAATATTTTTGTCGTTTATGAGTTTCTTGGCTCTCCTCTCAATAACTTCCAACGCCCCCAGCTGGTATTTGGCTGACCCATCCCAGAGGTGAGAACAGTACTTCATACATGATCGGAGTTGAGCTTGATACAAATGACTGCGGATAGACCCAAATGGAAGATAATGACATGATGCAATGACCCCACTTAAGTGGGATAAGGGTAAGAAGATGATGATGATGTTTTAGTGGCCACAGTAACTTACTTTAATTTATTTTTTTAGAAATCAAGAGGCTAATAGAGAGTTCCCAAGTTTCTACGACTGGTACTCTAATAATCTTAACGATAATGAGCGATATTCTTCGTCGAATAAAATACCCAGGTATGATACTTAAATTAGTTTCTTTCTCTGTTACTCTTAAGGCTATTGTTTCACGGGTTCCTGATATTAGGGACTTATCTGACAGATTTTTGGCAACTTTTATATGGCGTCATCTGTCAGATAACTATCTGACACATTATCAGAAACCGGTGAAACTGGTCTTAAATAACGAATGTAAACAGTGTGACTAAAATACTGAATCTTAATTAAAAATTGATTATTTTTAAGTCTTGGAATTTTTAATATTAAATGTTTGTCCTATTTTTAGTGAGCCCAAAATGCGCTCTTCATACGAAATTACCAAAGACTATGTACCTAATGAGGAAACTACTCGGACTTGGGTAAGTACTTCATATATTTACATTTTATTAATTAAAGAAAAAAAATATATTTATTCCTAATATTACGAAAATATTACAGGAAATTGAGTTGATAATTATTAGGTACTCCGAAACTCTAAAAATCCACACTAAGAAGGTAAATTATAAATGAACTAATTTATCATTGTTTGTTTATTATCTTAGTACATATAGAAATACAAGTTACTACTTACTGTAAAATCCTATAAATTTATTTAAGGCAAAAGATACTCTTTAAAAATGTAATATGTAAACAACATTAATAAAGTATTAATCACATACTACTAGGTTATAACTGCTACCAAGTGCAATGTATCATTTTCCGATGTTGCCAATAAAAGTTAGTATAATAAACTGGCCAAGTGCAAGTCGAACTCGCACTCGTAGGGTTCCGTACCGCAATACAGTATTTTATAAGATCGAGCAAAATATACCACTATCATTTTTCGTCAGCAAAAAATAATAATTAATAAACATTAATAACACACATTAATAAACTTATAACGCCATCTAACGTCTAACAAAGGTGTTAGGGATTGAAATTTTAATATAACGCCATCTATGGGACGTTTACCTAACTAAGCGTACATAGATGGCGTGAAATGCCAAAAAAACACGTTTGTTGTATTGGGGGGACCCTCTATTATTTTTAACTTTATTTTGTTTTTATTATTTGTTGTTATAGCGGCAACAGAAATACATTATCTGTGAAAATTTTTGCCGTCTAACTATCACGGTTTATGAGATACAGCCTGGTGACAGACAGACAGACAGACAGACAGACGGACAGCGGAGTCTTAGTAATAGGGCCCCGTTTTACCCTTTGGGTACGGAACCCTAAAAAGGTATTTGGTGAAATAGAAATTTACCTATTGTTTATTAGAATGTCTATTTTAACTATAGTGGTCCAAGGAGACTTCACCAAAAATTAATTAGTAAATAATGATGATTACTGGTGGTTTTGCTCTAATTTGTTTCTCATCACAAACATGATAAAACATGTCACCAATTTTTTTTTTCTTTTTATAAAAAGCTTAATAGCAATGTGGGTTTGTGCATTACTAGTAGTCTTGTTAACCCCTTTGCCGTGTTGTGTTATGGTGCGGTGCATAGTTTATAGTCAGACTGTAATGTTTGTGCCAGATTGAATTGAAGTCCGTTAATTTAGTGCATCGTCGTCATCGTTTTTTAAACGATCTTAAAATATTATGTCTTATAGGCTAGCGTTTGACCCCTATTCCACCTGTTGGTAAGTGATGATGCGGTCAAAGCTGGTAAACACGCTAGGCCTAAAATGGGAACTGGCTCTCAAGGATAGCTGTCGGAACACATTAGATGTTTGGCAACAGATTTTCTAACTTGAGGGTGGTAACTGGCCAGGCGGACACTAGATAGTGTCCTACCACCATGAGGAGTTTGTTGGTTTCTTAACGATATTTTTTCTTCACTGTGAGAAGCGCAGATACATTTTTCAATAGAAAAATTCATTGGTTCACGGCGGGGTTTGAACTCGGTACCTCTAGCATCAAAGCCGACCGTTCTCCCGATTTCGCCATCGGACCCTCAAAAAAGATTAAGGACGTCGTCTGCTTCGTTTACCAGGATCACCAAATAGCATTGATTACATTTTTTTAATCGTTATATCTCGTTACAGGATTATTATGGCCAAAACATGCCCAATACTGCAATGTGTAGTATTTCGCCGTGTTACTGCAAATGTTTATTGGAGGAATCATTAAAGTAAAATTAGACAGACTCAAATGCTTCTGATAAATCTACGGCTATGAAATTAATGGAATCAGATTTGACGCTTGTTTTAAAAATAGTGGTTTTGTTTCTTATAACTGTTAAGAAAATAAAATTAAAAAAAAAAACTATGATAATTATGTAACATTTTGAAGTTATATTAATGTAATTTAGGTACATATAAATAATTTATTTAAATAATTTAAGAGTAAATTACACGTGAAGTATGTTATACAATTTTTGGAATTACTAGAGCTTTTTGTTGCATTGTATATTAACCAAGCAGACCCTAAAGCTACGGCAACACCGCGGCATCCTGCGATCTGCGGGCGCAATCTCAGTATTTTTCAATTGTTTTCTGATCGCGTTTGGTGTGAACCAGTCGCTATCTGATCGCCGCCTTGATCGCGCATGCAGGACGCTGCGGTATGTCTGTACCTTTTAAAGGTGTGTTAATTGTATTAAATGTGTATATTTATTATATGAATTATGTGTTGTATGTGTCTAAGCATTGAAAAAATACAAAAAATATATATTTTATTCTAAAGTGTATATACGAGTATGTTTGTTTCATTTAATTATAATAAGATTATGGCTTTCGGAGCAGAATTCAGAAGCATTCAATATTTTTAAGTATATTAGTACAGTGCTTACAATACAATCCAAAGTCAATGACCATGTTTATTTTTGACATACAAGAACTTAACCGCTATCTTGCCTGATGATAAGTGAAGATGGGGTCTCATCATCATCTTGCTTTTCTGGAATACGGCCGCTGCAGCTGGACAGCTGACTATAGTCCAATCCACAGATGTAGTGGTAGGACTTCTGCTAGTCCGCCTGGGGTGGTACCACTACTTTGCCAATTAATTTTCGGCCGTGAAATAGAAATGTTTTTCGGTTGAAATGGCAAGGTGTCCAGTGAAATTACAGGGCATGTGAGACTTAACATTTTTATGTCTCAAGGTAACAGGCGCAGTGCAGTGACATCCAAAAAAAATTCTGGCAGTCCAGAATTTTGCATGCCGCTGTATCTGTAATAGGTAGACGTCATCGCTTACCATCAGGCGAGCGTCGTGCTTGTCCTGTTACCTTATAATATCATATAATATCACAGATCGCAACTATCCTATCTTACTTATATCTGTAGATCTAAGTAAGTTTATGTACCTGATATATATATCATGCCACCGTCCATGCTTATCATAGGTTTCATATCCATCCACAGGTTGTCTGGAAGAGATCGCTCTTAGCGATAAGACCGCCCATTGTAAATATAATTTTAGTTATGCCAATTTTGTTTTTTATTTATTGTTTATATATTGGTGTCAATAAAGAGTTTATGTATTGTATTGTATTGTATCCTAATCCGTCTTCCATAATGGCTGGTACCGAACATCATACTGGAACTTGGCGAACCAATTAGCGACATATCTTTGTCCAGTGAGTGGTTCAAGCCACGTTCGAAGTATTTAAACAGTGTAAATCGATTTAGCACCACCCAGGGATCACGTACCCATAGGGTAGATTAGGGTCTAAGCCTACGGACATTGACAACAATGCACCAAGGCAACAATGACCTTCTCGTGAGTGAAAAAATGACCCCCAAAAAACATTATAAATAAACTGGCCAAGTGCAAGTCGGACTCGGACTCGTAGGGTTCCGTACCAAGCTACAGTATTTTATAAGATCATAAATCAAAAGAGCAAAAAATACTACTATAATTTTTCGCCAGCAAAAAATAATAATTTATAAACATTTTATTTCTTACAACGCCATCTAACGTCTAAAAAAGGTGTTAGGGATCGACATTTCAATATAACGCCATCTATGGGACGTTTATCTAAGTAAACGTTCATAGATGGCATAAAATGACGAAAAAAACACGTTTCTTGTATGGGGATCCTCTATGGTTTTTAACTTTATTCTGTTTTTAGTATTTGTTGTTATAGCGGCAACAGAAATACATCATCTGTGAAAATGTCAACTGTCTAACTATCACGGTTGATGAGTTACAGCCTGGTGACAGACGGACAGACAGACAGACAGACAGACAGACAGACAGACGGACAGCGGAGTCTTAGTAATAGGGTCCCGTTTTACCCTTTGGGTACGGAACCCTAAAAATGGGTGACTAAAATATTATATCCTTTTCCAAACAGGACATACAAAACAACAGACATTTTGTCGTACAAAACCAAAAATGTATTACCTTTCCACGGTCATTTGTGAGAATCACATGCAAATGTCATTATTTAACCTTTAATTTTATTAAAACAAACGAAAATGGGTCAACAATAATCGTATGTGGGTTATCTATTTCCACCTTGATCGATACTTGGCATGCACTAAATAGGATATGGTCACTATCTGGTTTTCGACAGTAGCTAAACTCAAATGTATGTAGGCTATGAAAGAAATGTATATTAAATAATGCTTAAACTAAAGTGATAGCGGTAGTTCGAGCATGCTCAATGTTGCCATTTAAACCGAAAAACATTCCTATTTCACGGCTAAATCAATTTGCAAAGTTATAGTACTGCCCCAAGCGGACTAGTAGAAGTCTTACCACTACAGATCCAGTCGACAGATTATCTCCTAACCGGTCATCCCACAGACCAGGCTTTATGATCTGTAGGTCATATTAAGCAGGCACTAAAACAACATGCCTGAAGTCAGCGATCTAATTATATTGACATCAAGACTTTGTCCAATGGATGGTTCAAGCCACTTAGAAAAGTCTTCTCAAAAAGTTAGACTAAACACAGTAGCTGATGGAGAAGGTAGATAGATAGATAGAATACGCTTTATTGCATTTAAATAACTTAGACTTACGTACAATAATGATTACATTTACAGAACAATTGGCGGGCTAATTAGGGATCTCTTCCAGGCAACCGTGGGCTGATTAGAGACACATTTATATAATACAGATGGTAGGTGTGCATGAGAAGCAGAAATATATTATTATTAAAGTTTGTTGCGGCTATTATGACGTATAAATTTTATTTACCGGAAAATTTACTCCGACCAGACCATATTATTATATTAAAACTAGCTGACCCGGCAAACGTTGTTTTGCCATATAAATAAATGGCTATTAAAAAATAAGGGTTGATCGTAGAAGGGTGAAAATTGAGGATTGTATGTATTTTTGTATGTTGTATCATAAAAAAATATAAATTAAAAATGTTGTCTAAAAAATAAAATAAAAAATTTAGGGGTGAACTACCCCTAACATTTAGGGGGATAAAAAATAGATGTTGGCCGATTCTCATAGATACCGGATAAGCACAAAAAATTTCATCAAAATCGGTCAAGCCGTTTCGGAGGAGTATGGGAACGAAAACTGTGACACGAGAATTTTATATATTAGATAATTAACTACATAATGTACCAGGTAGCACATAAACCTCTTTGCTTTGTTTTAATAACTGCATTATGTGGAACCTGGCCTCATTTAGCATTATATAGAACTAGCTACTCCCCGCGGCTTCGCCCGCGTTATAAAGTATTCAATGATCTAATCTAGGAAACTGTCTACCTTTTTGCAAAATTTCTGCCAAATCGGTAGAGCCGTTTGACCCCAAACAAAGTTTTAAAAAAAAAAGTTTTAAAAGTCCCAACTAAACAAATATACAAACTGATTTTCGCATTTATAATATTGGGGTTAATAATTACTGATATTATGATCTTTTTAACGCCGGTTTCACTAGTTCTCGAAAGCCTTAAAGGAACTTATCTGATAAAAATTTTACAACTTATATTATGTTACATTATGGTGTCATTGTTCTTTGTCAGATATTTATCTGGAACTTTATCAGGGACCTATGACATTGGGCCTTTATGCTAGTCTTATTAGTCGTATGTAAGTGCAGATTTTTAATCTGCCTGTATACTGAATTAATGGTTTCAATTTTGAATTAAAAATACAGTCGCTGTTTTCCCAGTGCGACGGATCTATGAAAGCTTATCATCACATTCCTTGGGGATACTTAAGGATGCTTACTGCAGGTTGGCTTTGGCAACCATTTGTAGTACTACTTTATGTCTAATCATCTTAAATAAATAAATAATAAATAACTTATTATTTATTTGCTCATAACTATAAAAAACTTTATATAATATAACAGGCCATAAACAAACGACGATAATGAATATTGTTCTTATTCTAGGACATGATTAACTGCATTCTAGAACGCTCAGTCTTTTCTAAGTCAAGCCTAAAAATAATAAAACATTTGGAGGCGACGGCGCGGTCATGTATCAAACATGCATAAGCAACTGGCACGCGAGCTTTTAGTATGGACTAGAAGCAACAAATTGAAGCAGGAAATAAGTGAAAGCCACAAGTGCGGTGTGAAGTGGTCATTCAGATGTTTTATTGCCAAGAGCTATAAATGCTGCAAAGATGTTTCACATAAGGAATTTTTGGCTTTTCTTATGTTGAGTATACTGGAAGCGTACGTAAGGTTTAAAATGCTCGTCATATCATCAGTCTATCTCTGTTGTAGTTGGACATACAATACAATAACTCTTTACTGTCACAAAATTACACAGTAAAAATATACACAACATAAGACCTAAGTCTTTTTTACTAGCTTTTATTTTGGGATGCCTCGATGCCTGTGAGTAAAGAAATCATACACGTTACATTTTGAGGTTAGTTTATTAAATGAGCTTAGATATGCCATAATCTAATTTCTATCAGCTATCCTTTTTACAAGTTCAACTCTGTATAAGTACATACACACAAGCACATACAGTATTTACTAGATACACTACTCCTACACACGCGATGAGCACATTCAACAAACTTGCCAACGATATGTATGTCTGCACCTTCCTTAACCCCAAGGGGCTTGGTTGCCAGTTGTCACCTTCATTGAATGTGCAGTACCTACCCAAAACGTTGCATAATGAGCTGTGTTTTTATTAGTAAACCACAAAGTTCCCAACTTAAGTACAAAAATGATCAAAACTATATCTGTTTGTTACCTAATTATATCTAAATGGACGATTCTACCGTACTGAAAGTTAACAAGGAGATACATTATAGCATGAGGATGAACATAGGCTAGTTTTTAGGGTTACGTAGCCGAATGGCAAAAAACGGAACCCTTATAGATTCGCCACGTCTGTCTGTCTGTCTGTCTGTCCGTCCGTATGCCACAGCCATTTTATTCCGAAAACAATAGGACTACAGAATTGAAACTTGGTAGGTAGATGTATTCTGTGAACCGCTTTCCGATTTTTATACAAAAATAAAAAATATAAAATTTTAAGGGGGGGCGGGCATCCCATACATGAAACTGAAACAAAAAAAAAATTTCTTCAAACCTATACGTGTGGGGTGTCTATGGATAGGTCTTTAAAAATGACATTAAGGTTCCTAATATCATTTTTTCTCAAAGTCAATCATTTAAAAGATAGGCGCATCTAAAGTGGTAAAATGTGTGTCCCACCCCCCCTCTAACTTCTAAATTAAGGGAGTGAAAAATCTAGAAAAAATATATTCTGTAGATCTCACTAAAAACTTTTAACGAAAATTGGTTTGAACGAGATACAGTCAGCGGTTTTTGAGATAGAGCGACCGCAAACATAACTTTGTTTTTTATACAAACACTATGAAAAACAAAGTTAATTTTGTAATTGCGAAAAATCATAGTTATAAAATATTCTACTGTGTTACGGAACCCTACGAGTGCGAGTCCAACTTGCACTTGGCCAGTTTATTTTTTGAGAAAATAACATTATGATTTTTATATATAACTTCTATAACTCAGATTACACAAATTTTGATTGACAGAACTTTACAGTGCCGAAATTCTTGGTGTACGTGTACGAATTCGCTGGTATCAGTTACTTCTGTATATGGCTAGATATAGAAGGCTGTTTTAAGCTTTCATACCTGCTTATGTATAGATAAATGATGTCGACGGTCGTCCCCTGCCCCTCAAGTTATTGTTAGATACTGAATATGCAAATATAACTGAGTTATTAAGGTACGGACACACCGCGGCGTCATGCGATCTGCGGGCGCGATCTCAGTACTTTTCAATTGTTTTTTGATCGCGGTTGGTGTGAACCAGTCGGTACCAATTCTTACTACGCTATCTGATCGCCACCTAGATCGCGCACGCAGGACGCTGCGGTGTGTCCGTACCTTTACTGTATGGAAGTTTAATATCATGCTTCAAGACAGCTTATTGTTTGTAGGTGTTCAGTTAATTCTTGTATTTCAACCATATACATATATGAAATACAGAATTGTTCTGTAGAGGACAATGTTTTTTTATATCTAATAGGCTAACGTTTGACCACTATCTTGCTTGGTGGTAAGCGATGATGTGGTTGAAAATGGTGAACACGCTAGGCCTCACAGAAGTATAAGACTTCTGTGCCTAGAATACTCTAATAATGTCAACTTTGTATGAGTTTCTAGGCAATTTTTTATCTTAAGTAAGTAGTTTGTTCGGAATACCCAGACATTGATATTAATTAACCTTAAAGCCTTAACTTAAATTATATAATTTTTATGTTGTCATTAGGTAATTATTTTTAAGTTGTTTAAATAAAATTATAATACAGCTAGATTAACCTTTAATCTTTTTCGATCTGAACAAAATGTAGTCTATATTGAAACATGAACTGCAATTATTGCTAGTTGTTTAAGGCTTAAGGCTAGTTTCCCCGGTTCTAGATAATGTAGTATCTGTGAGAACAGTAGACCTCGGGTGCCCTTATAACCATGGAATAACTGACACTTTCCCTTTTCCCGTTTGTCTTGTAAAGGACTGCGTAGTCAGATTGATGTAGGGTAGGTAAAACTTTTCCGAAAAAAATTTTAAAATTAAAATCCGTCCATATATTATGCTACAGCAAACTTCACCCCCGTTCCCCTCTCCACGCCCACTTTTTGGAACTTTTTTCACAACATCTTCCGTAGAATTAAGCCCTTAGTGTGCCTCTTGAATTTGACTGAAATCCGTCAACAAATAACGCAATCTTCCCCATTTTTCAATGAACTCCTAGTGTGCCTCTCCGATTTGACTGAAATCCATCGATAAAACATGCAACAACAGCAAACTTCTCCCCTTTCCCCTCCTATTCCCCCCCCCCCCCAATAAATAAAACGTGATCGGCTTTTAAACATTTTAAATAAATCAAGAACTCATGTTTAGTGATATAATTTTCGTCAAAACCGGTTGAAAAATGCGACCTGTAGGCGAGAACACACAGACCGACTGACAGTCACTCAAAAGCATTTTTTGGCGAATCTCAAAACAGACGTTTCGCTCTCTTTACTCGCTCTGTCAACAACTATTAGAAATTTATCTGACAGATTTTTGACAACTATTAAATGGCGTCATCTGTCAGATAACTTTCTATCTGTCACTTTATCATGAACCGGTGAAAATGGCCCCTACTTTACTTGGTTAGTTACAACCGCACCCAGTGATTGAGGAGTGCTCCGCTGGCATACACATCAACAAACTTTCAGATGTTGCTAATATTGAATGTCATAGTGGCAATATAAATATAATGTCAAGATCCAATTCCTGAGGGAATTTCTAACTTAACGCTGTGACACCGGCAACATGAACAAAACGTTGAAGTACTTTAATTCATTTGAAATGTTAGCTAACCTAAGTCCCATTCTGCAAAGCACACAATGAAACAATGAGTCGCTAAGTCATCCTAAGCACAGAACCACAGTAACATAATAGTTAAATACCAAACAGAACCCTACACTACGTTGTGCTGTCCAAGTGAGCCTTGAAGACGGTTCTCAAGGGAGCTAGATGTCACCAGTAACGAACGTCGCGCTTGTTGACCATACTGCCGAGTGTCATGCTTCCACTATGTAAATATGACTTACAGTGAACGACCCTGAAGATAGGTACAAAGGTAAGGACAGTGTTGTGGTAGATTTCACGTTTCATACGTTATCACGGTATCTTGAATACAAAGTAGAAACGTAACCACTTACAAGATAGACGTTTACCTAATGGTATTTAGGAACATGGATATTTAGGGATGCTAAAAAAAGGCTATGTTCAGTCATGGTGATGGGACACTGTCTAGTGTCCACCTGGCCAGCTACCACCCGTTGGCTGGAAAATCTGTCGCCAAACATCTAATGTGTTCCAGCAGTTGTCCTTGAAGCCAGTTCTTATTCTAGGCCTAGCGTGCTACTATCCTCGACCGCATCACCACTTACCAATAGGTGAAATAGTGGTGAAACACTAGCTGATAAAATATTTTTAAAAATGACACTAGACCAGCACTCGTTTTTTTTTTCTCCATAATATGCTTATACAGAACATTTTCAGTAAGAACCTTGACTTAATTGTCCTATTTCATACGTCGTGAGGCCGTGACCTGCACGACACGTGTGTTATGTGGTCACTACAAGGTGATTATTATGGACGACACTGATGTCTGAAACATTGATATGTCCTTTTCAAAGAAAACATTAGTAATATTCAAGCCGTTTTATCAAGTCTAGACGCTGAACTAATAGTTATAAAGTACCGAGGTACATTAATCAAAACGGAGCCCTATTGCTGTCACTTACATGCCCATCTGTATGTCCGTCCGTCGTCTGTCACACAGATTTAAATTATGATTTTAAACTATGTTATGTCTCTTCACAACTTCTCTCCAGTCTCTCGTTCGTCATTTACGTTCTGAAGAGACTAACGTAAGACGCACTTGTGCACCTTCTGAGAAAGTACAACAGCGTCTGATGCCAATTTACGTTCTATACACGGAACAAGTGTGCACACCTATCCTCATACTTCACATCGCATACGTTGCGTACGTAGGACCAGTTCGTCTGTAGCTTTACGCATCGTGATGCGTAATATTGCACACGGCTGAAGACCATACACGACCACCCACGGTACAGACCTATCAGAGGTTTCACTTATGCCTCTAGATCCCACGGTGAGCCTGTGCGGGGTGGAGTATCTCCGTGCGCGATATTACGCATTGTGGGATCTCGCCAATATTGAAGCTACAACGGAAGAAGTATCTGCTCACCTTTACCGTTCATCCTTCATGCAACTTACGTTTTATAAAGATAAGATAAATATCATCACATAACGGTGAACCGGGTGAGATAGCGGTCAAACGCTAGCATGTCTAAATAAGTATAGCACCTACTTTTTTAGATTGTAAGGTGTTTAAATCAAATTATTGTAATCAAATACATTTCATAAATACCGAAACGCCATGGAGTCAGTCCCGTTAGCCATTGTTCCAATGAAGTCGTCAGAATATAATGCACAGCCGTTGGAACATTCCATGGTTATCGCTAACTCTATCATGCATTGTAATCCCATGGGCGGACGGTGTCATAAACGTTCGCGTTGATTAAAAATTCCGTGACGTGATGCTACGAAGACTGCCATGGGGCTCGTAGTGTGTTACATATGTTTTTTAGGTATAATAGGTACAAGCAGCCTATTGTAGTTTTGCTCATGTTTTTAAAATAAATGCATACCAAAATGAAATTAAGTTAAATAAAAACTGGCCAAGTGCAAGTCGGACTCAAACAAAGTTATATTTGCGATTCTGAAAATGTGCTATATCTACAAAACTACTGACTATATCTCATTCAAACCAATTTTCGTTGAAAGTTTTTATTGAGATCTACAGCATATTTTTTGTTTTATAAATTTTTTCACTCTCTTATATTAGAAGTTAGAGGGAGGGACACACACATTTTACCACTTTCAATCAACACAACACATACAATCTCAATGTAATTTAAAGACCTATCTATCTATAAACACGCCGCAAGTATAGGGTTGCTGAAAATAAAACAATTGCAGTTCCATGTATTTGGAGTGCCCCCGTTAATTTTTTTTTTTTTGTATAAAAATCATAAAGCGTTTCACAGAATACATCTACCGACCAAGTTTCAACTGTGTAGTCTTAACAGTTTCGGAATAAAGTGCCTGTGATATACGGACGGACAGAGACATGACGAAAATATAAGGGTTCCGTTTTTTCCATTCCACTACGGAACCCAAAAATCACAATACACTTAATTATTAAACTAATACATTTTATAAGCTATATATTTCTGTATTACTTAAGTTTTGTATAATCTTGGTTATCAATAAAGAGTTTAATATTATGAAATTTAAAAAAAACTGAAAATAAAACCTTTTAGAACCGTAAACGTGCCGACTATTTTAGAGCCGAACGGTATCACATTTAACAATGGCAAGAGGCCTGACGGTATGACGTACATTTCTTGGTGTCGTGAAGCTGCTAGCTGCTAAATTGCCTCATTACTTGGCACTGAACATAATGCCTGAACTCAATAAATCGATTGGCGACACAAGTTTTAACGACGGTTAGTTTCATCTAAAAATCCGGAACAAAACCTGTTCCAATCTATTTCATTCCTTCCATTATCATGTCTTACAAAAACATACAAACATGGGGGACATATTTAGATACATCAAATATATTTTGGAGATTAAAAACAAATATGTTTCTCACGAAATTGTTTGCAATTAGCAAACAGAATGCTTCATGAATTTTATTTTCGCTTAAATTAGATGCTTAATAATGTACGTTATAAAATGAGTTCTAACGTTGATGTTAATTCTTAATCCCTAGCTACAATGCTTAGAATTTTTAATTTCAAATGGGATGTAAGTACTCCTTGTTAAACATTTTGTTACCATATGTAAAGTGTGGGCTGTCTGGTGGAAGATATGGTAGGTAGTAAAAAGACTGGATACGAAAATGACAGTGAATAGAGCTGAATGGAATAGCACGGAGAATAGACTATACTCTTCTATCCTTATCCGTGTGGAATAGAATGGGGGCTACCGTTTTTGTTTTTAGTTTTATTATGGTTCCACACGGTTATTGTATTTAGCCAGTTTCAAGTATAAAATATCTTCAAGTTTTTTAGAATTCAAGTCATTCAGTTGAAGTTGAAGTCAGTCAGTCAGTTGAAGTCAAAGTCACGTCTAAGTCATACCTTCAGTAAAGATGTGGACTTTACTGAAGATTTTCAGTGGAATTTTGGTGAGTACGCAAATAGCATGTTTTTCAACATTTTGCTGTTTGCATGTTTTTCAACACACGCACACATTCACCAGCACTTAATGGTTAATCCACATTTATCACACATTAACTCAGGGAAGAACACAAGTTTTAGGAAAAAATACAAGGAGAGCAAACACACTTTTCCACGTTCCCGCCAAAACTTGGGGCTACCGTTTTTCGTTCACCGCGTAGTGCACTGAGTAAAATGGACCTGATGACAGCTGTGAAGATATACAATTTCATAATGAAATGTCAAAACTCATGTTATGTCAATGTCAGTTTGAGATAAATCCTTAAGTTAAAATGACTTTGACATTTCGCGGACCTTGTATAACACCACAAAAAGTACAGAGCCACAAGTATAACTTGGCGGTGGTGGTTTTTGGAACTAATTATTTTAATTGAAACTGTGAGTTTGACGTTTGAGAGATTACCGCGACATTATTGTTGATAAATCTGCTACATTAAAATAGTTCAATAATGCCAAAAGTAATTAAAAGTGGTTTAAGAGAAACTGTTATCAAAGTACAAAGTAAAAGCACAGTGGCGCACAGGCACGCCAAGTTATACTTGCCGGACTGTAGGAGCATCATAGGTAATAGGAGCATATTATATCGATGTTCCGTAGGATTTGCTACCAAAAAGTAGCTTACCACCGTCAAGGAGAAAATCTGACACTATAACCTACGGTGTTCCGGCAGCGCAACCCTTAAAAGTCTATACTAGAAAAAGTATATATATATAAAAGTATACTGAAAAGAGTAGACTAAGCCTAGCGTGTTAACCATGTTCGACCACAATCATAGCGATGATGTGTACCACCAGGCGAGATGGTAGTCACACACTAGCCTGCAAGAATAAAAAAAAAAAAAAAAAAAATGTTGTTTGGCTCACAAGATTGCTTACGAGGATCAAATTCTAAGAAGTAACGTATAAGAAAATGAAGGAAGAAACATAATTTTAGAGAAAACACGAATTTTCTTAAAGGTATATGTATAGACAAGACTATAAATCTCAACTCTAAGAGCAAATGTCAACCGCAGCCCTAGGTCTGATAATTCTAATACACTTCGCGATCAGCCAAAACTCAGGATCCGTAAACCCCAAAAGCGGGCGCTAGACAATAAAATGTCACTCAATATAAATCTCCTTTAATTATTTCTTGTGTCATTCAGCTGTTGCTTCCCACGATACCAATTAAACCTTTTTACAGTTTGTAAACAAAATCAATATTCCAATTTATCGCTTGTATATTTTCTTAACCGCCAAATTGTAGAAGAACGTTTAGAGACCAATTCGAATGAAAATGGAAGGTTAAACGTAAACAACATTAAGATGGCTATCGTGATCGCAAACGTTGTGGTAACGTCGATCAAAACAATTGAACGGTTGCCACTCATTTTGGTTTTGCTCATTTTGGACTTTATTTTATAGCATAGTTGAGCTTTGGCCAAATTTAAAGTAAGTGGCATAACTGTTTTCTTTAGGCGGACCATTAGCAGCATGCTCAGGTGTCGGTAAATTTTCTATTATGCAGTATGTTTTAGAATTTTGCGATATGTGTCTGTCTGACCCGTGTGCAAAAATGATGCAAATATATAAATAAGAAACAAATCGCCTGGCTGCACGCCTACCGAGCACACATAAATTTACTATACAAGTAAACGTTGACCACTACCTCACCTGGTGTATGCGTTTTTTAAAGTTGTGTTTCACTATTTCACTTTTTTTATTTTTTTTATATAAAAAATTGTCTGAAGTACTGAAACACACAGTTACATTTATGGTTGGTTTTAACCTACTTTAATATTTTTTTTAATATTCTGACGTAGACGATTGGATGACAGCTGAATGGTTCATTACTTTTGTTTTTTTTTTCTAATTCAAAGCGTTAAAATTTTGCTTTTACTATGTTTACTTGATAATTGGTTATGATTTATTTTAGTATTAATGATTTTGACGTGTATATGTGCGTATATTAATACTGCCTACATACTGAATAAATGCTTTGATTCTTTGATTCTTCATTGGTGGTAAGTGATGATACAATCAATTATGTAGCACACTTACCTATAGGATACCTGTTCACTCACGATTTGACTTTGACGACTCCTGGGTTATAGTTAATGGGAAACACCGCACCGGCAAGGAGTTTAATTCCTTGGCTGTTCGTAATGATGAATGATGAAGCAAAACGTTTCGTTAGGTTCTTCTTTTGTCTCACAAAGCTAATATTATTGTAAATTCAAGTGTTACTTTACGATTATTAATGACTAACCTGTGGGCCAGAATTTGAGAAGGCGAGATGTACCCTAACCCTAATAAACAGTTTTGAATACATATTCAGTCGCTCGTCATTTCAGCTAAGTTAAGATTAAAACTTTTTCAACTTGCAACTATAAACATATAGTTTATAGTACTTCAGCAGTTGGATGACGGACTAAAATAGTTCTCAACTCCAGCATCAAATATCTCAAATCTTATTCTCAAAGGAATCCTAAAACTTTATCCCCAGAAAACTAAATTTAATCGTCCTACCCTCCTTGTATGTTTCAGTCATAAAACACGCTATAATTACCCTACCCCTTATATTTTCTATCTATATCGGTATTTGAGTTAGCATTTAAATGTATACGCTTCCTCGTGGAAATATTTATTGACTGCTTCGTTTATGTTCGTTTTGGATTGACGAACGAGTAATCTGAATGTCAAGGAAAAAGGAAAAGAGTGTTTATACATTTTGCACACTTTTTATCGACGAGAAGACATGCCATTTTGTTAATGAAGAATTTACTTTATAAAATCTTGATACCTTAGACTCGACCCATGTGTAGGGTACCTAATAAGATTTTTTTTTTCAATCTTAGCCTCTTAGATGTAGTAGAATTATAATATTTTTTATGAAATTTAAACACTTTTTTCAGTTTTACCGCATTCATGGCAGATTTTTCGCTACATATTCACAGTGATACAGTCAATTTTTCAACCGACTTTCAAAAAGAAAAAGAAAGAGGTTCTCAATTCGTTTGTTTTTTTTTTGTTTTTTTTTTTGTGTGTTTTGTTACGCGATTACTCCGTCAATTCTGAACTGATTCGAATGATTATTATTGTAATCGGTAGGGTACGTTTCCGAGATGGTCCCATTGTAATTTCATCGAGATTTGATAAGTATCTCATGAGATATGACGATTAACGTTTCAAACTTGCTACTGAAATTGACTCGCAGGGCATTGAAGTCGGTTGTTTTAGTTTTTAAACTATCTTAATTATTAGGCATTGAAAAAACACCTTGTCACAGATTATATAATAGTCACTACCTGGTAGCGTTGTAAATGTTAGTGCGAAAAATACTTTATTACCCCTTAAAAAATATACAGTATTAACATTGACGATATGATATTGCTTGAGTATTATCACCTTTTCCAGAAATGTTTATGAAGACAATGGTTGCTTTGTTTGGGTTTTGTCACATAAAAACACGGAAATGCCAAATGAACGATATCAAGGGACGATGAAGACGACTCGTGGTGATAGACGTTTGAATATGTCAATAGTATTTTTATTAAGCGGATTATAAAGCAATCATGCTGTATACAATTTATAGTACAGCTCAGTTGCCTTTTATTTATGAAATGGTATAAAGAAGCAATCTTACTAAAAAGAGAACAGGGCCTTTATTCAGTAGGACCAATGAGATAACTTGCCAAAAACGTGTGATTTTGTGACGTGCTCTAAACGTAAACGTGTTCCTTAAACGCGCCACGGCACATTATTGAGAAATGGTACTCTGTATGCCAAACAATATGTTTTCTATGTTCAGTTTTCGATTCCACGCCATTCGTTCGCCAAACCTTACTTCCGGTTCCATCGGTAATTTTACGGTTTCATACATTTCTTTATTTTTCTGTCTTATCCTTACATTAGGTCAATTTACCAGCAATAAAACTTCAATATCAATTCTGTAGCTTAATTTAAAAACGAAGAAACATTAAATAAATTATAATACTTTTTTTATTGAAAACAATCAATGGATCCTCTTATTACACTAGTTTTGGAACGACAATAATAACTGAATTCTCAAAATGCCAATTATTGTCAATAATTGCATTGTCATTTTATCAATAACTACATGCGCCCCACAACTTCACCTGTGTTGAAAAGAAATCTATTATGTATCAGGATAAAAAGATATCCAAAGAGTTATACACTATAATATTGTATATAAACTATCTATTTACCAAACTTTACCCAAATCCGTTCAGCTGTTTTTGCTTAAATATTAGTAGGATTGTTGATATAAGTTGTACATACATACAATCACTCCTTTTTAGGGTTCCGTAGTCCTGACAAGGAACCCTTATATATTCGTTATGTCCGTCTGTCTGTCTGTCTGTCTGGCCGAGGTTTTGCTAAGAGACCGTTAATACTAGAAAGCTGTAATTTTGTGAGGGTATGTATATATATTACGCCGACAAAGTGCTGAAATAAAATTGTGAAAAATATTTTTTCTCCCCTATAGCTACCCTACGATGAAAAAAAAAATTCATCTCATATATGAGAAGTGGGGATGAATTTTTTTTTCATCGTCTACCCCATTGTGTGGGGTATCGTTGAATAGGTCTTTAAAATGACTTCAGGGTTGCTTATACCATTTTTCGATTGATTGCTCCATTTACGAAATATTAAACTTTAAAGTGCAAATTTTTGTTCCAAAATTCCAGGCTTGAAAAATTTAAAGGAAAATTATAGCGGTTGGGATACATTTATTAGTTTAGCAGTAATAGTCGTTGATCTTGGGTGTTGGATAATTTTGTAGGTACCAAATACAAAATTCTTAGAATAAATCCTTTAAAGTGAAAAAGACGGAGTACCTAGTTGCTTGTTTATAACGGGTAAAGACTTGTGTTGAATAACAGGCTACTACGGAACCTGCGCGTGGCCCGACACGCACTTGGCCGATTATTCCTTTTCTTACTATTTAATATGAGTTTTACCTACTCGCATAATTTAGGCTATTTTTGTAAATAGTAGAACCTACCCTTAGTCCATCTTATTGCAAATGTAATGTTGGTCATCCTTGTATAACTTGTTCAACAAACAGAAGCCAATAATGAAAATTGTAAATGTTTTTATGTATATATCATGGTGCACCGCGCATGCGTAGTTTTACGCGCGCTTTTTGGTTAAATTCCAGAATGTCACTTGCTGTCAATTTTACTTCAAAAAATGAGACGCGCGCGTTACACGCCATCTTACCTCACGACATTATGACAACTCTAAACGCGCTCACTACCGCGTTTGCCAAACTTGATATTGGCATAGAGAATACCTTTGATGCGAATAACGTGGAAATATTGTAACGCGGCACGTTAAGACTTTAAAATGGTCATGCTGAATTAGGCCCCAGCAACCTAAGCATGCACAATGCTCAATCTAGTCAAAATGAATATAAATATTGAATATAAATACATAGCACAAGCTATTGTGAAAATACTTATTGGTACAAAAGCATTCAACCTACATGTACTTCAAACATTTGAAAAATCAATCGACATAAATGTTATGTTTATTTTAGTTCAATATTTCATTAATGATTTTTAATTCGGGTAAAACATAAGAGTTGTAGTTTTAAAATGTGGACTAATGATTTTTTGGACACAATTCAAATCAGTGTGTTTCAACATAAATACCAAATCATTGTGTGAAAGTTCTGACTCATTATAGCTCTACTAAAGCGTTAAAGAAAACAACTGAATAATTAAGTACATCGATTTATTCACGTATAAGTCACTATCAAAGTTGCTAGAACTTTTCAAGTTCGCTGTCACAAGTTCACAAAAGTTGGACGTTTCATATAACATTTATAGCAAAATGAATGTACTTAACATTCATTTTGCGAAACTAAAACAAAAGGTCAGCTGAGTCGTTGACTGACAGGACATAATTCACAGGTATTATGGTAAATAATTCCGATTTGCTATTCTTGTTAAAATTGTCCGTAGTCTGGATTTACTTCATTGCAGTAATATGTGTTTATAGTACTAAACTATCAACGAAATATTTAAGAAAATTTCATTAACTGTACTGTTTCAAATGTTGATCGCAATTTTGTAGGAAATCTCATGCGCTTAAAATCATACCAGTAAAATGGAAATGTGTTTTCTGTATGTATATACATTATTAAAAGGGCACATTGGCCAGTAAAAGAGAGCACGTGAGAGACATCTAAATGTAGCGGTAGGATAGCGGACGCTGGGCAAAGTTGCATGAAATTCTTGTTATCCAAAGATATCTTGAGATTTTCACAGGTCATAGAAGCATAATATCGAAGTTCCGCCTGACTTTCTGCCAAAAAATAGCTTACCACCATCAAGGAGAAAATAAGGTGCCATAAAAACGGTGTTCTGGCAGCTCACAGCCTTTGAGTCAGTCCATGCTAGTCCTAGCATCTTCCTCATCTTCGACCGTATCATCGCTTATCACCGTTGATATGTGTGTTATTTGTAACATTTCGGTAACCGATCCGAGGAGAGTATTCTAGTCACATTCGCCACCACACTAATGCCAAACTAGAGCTCTATTTCTAAGTGCACGCTGTCTACCACAGTGCTCTGAAAACAGCGTTACAATTAAATATCCCTTCAAATAATCCCACATCTGTCCCAACTTCGGTACAAATGGAGCCATTTCTGGCATGTGTCCCTCATGACACCAGTTTCAATTAGAGCGACATTGCCGATCATAACTCATCCCCAATGTATCATCTACTATTCGCTTAGTAACACTCGGTAGCCAGGGCTCAAGTAATTATGATTAATTCTGTTATACAGATTAATCTATATTTTAGTTTGAATTTTCTAATTCCACATTCAAACTAAACTGAAATAAAAATCAACAAACATTTTCATTGCATTTTTTTGGGATCGCCTTTGAAAGAATCACCCTGATAAAGCATTTGTTTTGCTTGCTAGTAATAATAATTTAAGATCGTTTAAAAAACTAAAAGAATCGACTTCAAACGTTGCGCTAGTCAAAGTAGCCAATAGACGAAGTAACTATTACATAATCTGTGCCAATAGTTAGTAGTAAGTTGTCGAGATAAATAAATGCGTCTTAATACAAATGTAGATATATATTAAAAACGGCTCGGCCGATTACGTTAAAATTTAAATAGAACCATCTGGGAAGGGTACCCTTTGAAACAAAAAAATAATTTTCCAAATCGGTTCAGGCATCTTCGAGTAATCGGTGAAAATACGTAAAAATAAAAGAAAAAGGTTCCGACGAATTGAGAACCTCCTCCTTTTTTTAAGTCGGTTAAAAATAAAGACCATAGAGCAATACTATTACAGCTTCAAAGTAGCGTAGCGCTCAAAGTAGTATAAGTCTAAATTGAACATTATCTACTATCAACAAGTCTCAATCTCAACCGTAAATTAATCAATACATTACAAAATACCTCTTCACCTTTCTAAAGCCATTTACAAAGCCTAATTATCTAAATTGACGAGTTACAAATATAATTACAACGGCACACGCTTCTTACTTGACTTACTAATAAGGCTTTCAATGTTTGACGAACTCAAGGCCCTAAAATAAAGTAAATGTTTGTGAAACATAGACAAACAATTGGATTACACATAGATTACTATAGAAGTTGAACAGACTCGATGAATATCGTCGGCGTTTTAGAAGCAAAAGGTTGAAGAATATCAAAGAATGTGTAATGTGTAATTGAAAATTCAGTTGTGAAAGTGTATATCAAGTGTATAAATGTTTGGTCACATCAATATCAAGTGCGTACTTTTATGAACTAAGAGAAGTTGCGTGTATGATTATGGACTTACGTTAAATCACTTAGCCATGTGTGTATAAATGACGTTACATATCCACGTTTCTAATAATTTTAGATCGTAGTTTAAAAACGTGAATTTAACGTGACTCGCGATGTTGATATCGCCTCCGCGCACTCGAGATGACGGCTTGAAGGCGTTATTGTCGATCGTTTTAATAATATCGACATCGCGGAAGTCACGTGAAATCGTGAGTTATTAAAATAATAAGTTCTACGCTGTAGCAAATAGCTACGTAGGCTAGCATTAATTGGCTACGTCTTGAAGACCTTTGATGGCTTAGAGCTACGACGGCTTCTTTTTTTACGAATATATAGCTACGCGCGTGACAGAATCATTCACGTTACAACTCACGCTACATACACGAAGTATTCCAATTCCAAGGCTTGGCTTTACACAGACATCATGTGCGTTACAAAGCAAATTCATGCAACTTGAAAAGTAGATCCACAATGCACCATAAACTTAAGCGTGCGTAGCGTGATCAATGCGATGTACACTCGCCTTTATTTATGCTAATTTACTGAAGTCAAAGTCAGGAAGCATAAATAACCACTCATAGATTTCCCAAAGTATATGTTTAGTTGACAGGTTATGTAGATTTACGAATAGTTATGCAGGTATATAGTGCACATGCGTGACTCTAACAATTACTTATTGACAAAGCTTGAAATTGTTATTCAGGTATTTCATGTATGTAATTTTACCAAACTAAATAAAAATTTAAAAACAGAACATTTATATTCTTTGCTCTTCCATAAATGACGTAGTTTCTTTATACTTTCGCTTAGATTGCAAAGGCTAGATTTTTTATAATATCGTATAGGCTAGCGTTTGGCCACTATCTCACATGTTGATAAATTCACCTTAAATATTGTTATGAAACATAGACGTATCCAAGCATAGAATAGTTAGCTATTATTTTGTGGTGCAATCCTATCGAGTTCAATTCACATACCGTAACAGTCCCAAACTGTATTTTTCTAGACGACAATACCGTAGGTGAAATGTCTTAGTTAGTACACTAAAGCCTGGTTACTAATGGTTCACCTTAAATTGCATATTTTTCGAGATGATATCGTTTATTTTCGGCAAGTAATCCCAATCGATCGTGATCAAAACAAATAGAAACAGTTTTAGTTCAGTTTCGAAATTGGCTAAGAGCAAACTACGATATTGGCAAACCGATGCCGGTAGTAAATGGGCCAAGTTAGCCGACTGGCTGTTTCTGTGATTACTAGACCGCAGAAACTGACCTATTATGCCAGACGGACACGCACTTGACCACTGCCTCACCTGATGTTAAGTGACGATGCTCGAATCATTCTAATCTGATAGTGGAAGACGGCAGTGAAATGCACTGAAAAACTTATTTAATTCCAGTTTACTTAGACTCATTAAATCAACAAAAAGATGACTTAGTGAATTATAAGGCGGCAATAGCCCAATGGATAAAGGTGTCGGAATGGCGATCGAGAGGTCGTGAGTTCGATCCCCACCCATTGCGCTATTGACGTGAACCCACTCCAGACACAAGCATATTTAGTAATGTGTAACCCACATTGCTAGTAATGTGCAAACCACATTGCTAGTATGCTTTATAAAAAATTAAAATCAGCCAAGTTGAGTTGCACTCGCCCACCGAAGCTTCCGTACCAACGTTGGTTGATACCAATTTAGCTAGACAGACAGACGGACAGACAGACGGATTGACGGACAAGAAAATGATCTTATAAGGGTTCCTTTTTTTACCTTTTGAGGTACGGAACCATAATATGTTTAATTCATATTCATAATTCAGAGGTTCATCTGAATGTTTTTCCATCATAATATATCACAAGTATATCTCTGAAATATGATGATGGATGTATATTTTTTGACATCCTAAAATTCACCGATAAAACATTAATTTATGAACGATATAATAAACAAGATAAATTACGACGAGTAAAAAGATTATGTCTGCTATTCAAATTCATCGTGTAATTGAGACCTACCCTTGTCAGTGAATGAACTCATCAATAGATTTAAGGGGATTTTATATTTTTATAAACATTAATCTGAAGCTTTTGATGGACAAATCACTGCTTTATTGAATGATATTATGTTCAGTAAATTATATCTGAAAAACGCTTATATTCAGAGTTTTTTAATGATGCTAGTGACCTTGGTCAAAGTCCGAAATGAAATGATGGGCGTAAAGGTTATACCTACTAAGTATGATTCATAAATAGAATGTCAAGTTACTTTTTAATAGACGTTTTGTTTACCTACGTGTATGAGTATGTACAAATAACGTGTAGGTGGTGAATACAGAACATACAGAATAATAAATGTAAAATATAAAACATGTTAATATAATTATACACTGAGACATAACTCTTCAAAATTTACTAGGACATTTTGATGTATAACATATATATTATAAGTATTGATTAAACGCAAAAAGAAGAGTGCTAGAGCACCTGGACGTGTAATCCGTGCGGGTTCGAGTCCCGTCGGTACGATGAAATTTTGGATTGTGTTTAACAATTTACAAAAATATAAAGTGTGAGACACTTCAAAGAAACATAATATTTGATTTACGCAGTGCATCATCTCTCGTCGGATTTGAAAACTGTAATGATTTCTTCCGAATGATTAACTTACGTAATAAGTAGTCATAGATGGCGCCACCAATGCATAATTGGGTTAACAAATGCAATCCACTAATTTCGTCGTATCGAACCGTGGCTTAATTGGCAGAGCACCTGGACGTGTAATCCGGGGGGTGCGGGTTCGAGTCCCGTCGGTACGATGAAATTTTGGATTGTGCTTAACAATTTACAAAAATATAAAGTGTGAGACACTTCAAAGAAACAAAATAAGAGTGTAATAATTTTGTCTGTGTAACTGTGTGTCTGTCTGTGGCATTATAGCTCCTAAACGTATACCGATTTAGATGGAGTTCTGATATGTAACTCAAACGAGAGTGTTCCGCACACTCATTACTATTAACTTTCGACCTCATTATCCGTTCCTTTGTTAATTAAGGATTATATAATATCTAAAACCTTTACAATCAATTTATATATCCAGTTAAGTTAGTTGTGAAAGCTCGCTAGCTGTGCAACATATTTACCACATACGGAACGTTCGGTTTATGTTTCCCCGCTGAGCGAAGTTGCGTAAAATCCTCGCTTCTAGCTACATACATTACCGTTTATTAATCCTGTTATTCCAGGTTGCCAGTGAGGTTATATTATGGGGCATAGATTACGAACAATTAAAATACAGCTACCTAAAATCAGTCATGATAATAATTTAAAATATTATGTGCTAGTATATTTAATGTGTGTAATTTTTTCTGCTAAAGAACACCGTGCTTATCAGAAAAGTTAGTTAGTCGTAATATTAATAAAATAACGCTTATCATTCGTAACCGACTTCACAAAAAGGAGCAGGTTCTCGATTCCCTGTTAAAAAACAGGCGAATCGAGAACCTCCTCATTAAAAATAATGTTCGCTACTTCTGAACTTTAAAATTGTTTTTATTTTAAATTAGCTGTGCCAAGCGGCTTCGCCTGCGTTAAAAACAACTTTTATTTATTTAAATATTTTTTTTCATAAGAACCATCTCCTGATACGGTAAAAAACACGACAAAAAAGGAATTAGCAAAATCGGTCCAGCCGTTCACGCGTGATGCCGTGACCAAGGGAAATTGGGATTAATGTTTATATATAAAGATTAAGATAAGAAATTAAGATAGGGGAGTATTTTTCTGTTTGGTCCCATTGTAATTTTATCGTGATGTGATAATTATTTCCAGAGGTATGGAGATAAACCTCAAACCTAGCGCGGCATTTCAAGTCAGTTTTTTTTTCGTTTTGTAAACTATCTTAATAATTATTCTAGTGTAAATTAAGACCATTCTAAAGTAAGTAGTAATAATAATTCTGCTAGTTTGCTTGTAGCGATACCACCTCTTTGTCAGTAATTTTACCTTGAAGTAGAATATTGGATCATAAATATTTAATGAAGATAAGTTAATATCCTCAAGGACAATAATATTTTAACCCACGATACAATAAGTAAAAAAAGAGGAGAGTAGATGTGTATTCAAAATCAATAAACTGATTTCACAGTGTGATGACCCTTTTTTGTTACACCTCCACATACACAGTACTGAAAAGGCTCTATTAACCATGAGTCAATCCACTGTTGACCGTCTATAATGACCCTATATAATTACAAGTATAATGGTTTAAATTAATTCTATTTACTCCTGCAAGCGTTGATATAAAAAGTCAACGAATAATGTTACGTGGATATCTTTGAATAAGTCCTATATAAGTATATAATATACCTTGAATAACGTCAACGCACAAAAATTTTCATACACTGACTTGCTTTTGAAGATATATATGAATAAATACTATCTCATTCAACGAATTCTATCAAAAATAATATATTTCTATTACATATATTCTTACTTGACATCAAACTTCGTCTTCAGCTTTAAACTACAAGTACGCAATCAATGTCTGATTCAGAATGTTCGTGCTTTACATTTTAGAACAGTAGGCAATCTTAAAATATTATAAAAGTATGCAGATAACTTAGACAACGTTATGACTGAATAATTGAATAAAAGTTTGAGGAATGGACAATGAAACTTGCAACATCTCACTGAAAATGTATTTATCTAAACTTTAAAATTCTTTACTTATTTAGATTTAGATAGCCAAGTTATGCAAAGAATTTTATTGATACGCAATTTCTCTTTTGCTTAAAAAATTAAATACGTAGAAAAAAAAACTGCAGGGCAATAATATTTTATATTTCTTGTATCTTATAGGGCTACCATTGACCACTATCTCGCCTAGTGGTAAGTGGTAATGTGATCGAAGATGGTAAACACGTTACACATAGAATAGTCTGACTCTTAAGAGCTGTGTGCTGCCACAACACCGTATGGTTATTGAGTCAAATTTTACCAGGTGAGATAGTGGTCAAACTCTAGCCTATAAGATCCAAAAAACACAGTATTCAGTAAGTAGGTTCGAAAATATCTGCTTCCTTACGAATGAGGGTAGTGATTAATGAGTACAATTGAAAGGGAATGGCTTCAGTGATTTCCTTCCAAGAGCTTCACGAGATGGAATGATCTTAAAATATATTGGCAATTTAATAAAGTTCCTTAATAATTGTAACGCGTTTTTTTTCTGGGTTCCATATCTCATAAGAATAAAGAGAACCCTTACAAAACTGATTAGTTTATTGTTTGTTCTCGAGCTGATTGTTGATTGATCAATTGATCTGTCTGTCTAGCTATTGATCTATCTCAAAAAAAATTTGAAAGTCATATCCCGTAGTTATAACACTCAAATTTTAAATTTAAAACCATCCACTGCAGGGCTAGCACTAGCATGGCCTTATCCCGGGGGAAAGATAAAATTATTTCCCTATTTTCGCCACTGACAGGAGATCAACACAACAATTTAAACGCTTGGTGAAGTTTAACCCCGAGTTTTGATTTTGTTTTTAACCGACTTTAAAAAAAGGAGGAGGTTTCTCAATTCGACCGTATATATTTTTGTATTAAAAAGTTTAAAAAAAGAATTGATTAAAAGTCAACAGGCGTTTATAATTGTCGAAAAACTTTACTTATAATTTGCCTTCTTTACCAAACAAAACACGGATTGGTGGAAAGACAAAATAGTTCCCTTACCATGCTGATCTTTGTATTATATCTGTTCATTGAGATTCTTCGAATTAGCCTAATTATAATGATATCTCTGTTATAAGTTGGTTTTGATTAGGGTATTCTGACCATTCCAAGAGGTGCCCCAGCATCAGATCATAACATTCGTAAAGAATCATTGATAATGAATTTAAAATTGATCAGACCTATGAAAGTTGCTCTCCATAGTATACATAGCGTCATTAACTAGAAAAGTAAAGCCCTTAAACTCGAAACGCCTAAACGGATTTTCATGAATTAAAGCAAGAACTCTCTTGATTCAGTCCCCTATTGTTATGCGTCTGTCTGTGGCATCGTAGCGCCCAATTTAGTTTACTTTGTTTGATAGGTGACTAATTCGAGAGAGTTCTTGCTTTAATTCATAAAAATAAGTTGAGGCGTTTTGAAATTCGGGCTCTTATCTAGTTAATGATGCTATGAAAGGAATTTTCATAGTCTTAAGAAAACTAAATCAAAATCCGTTCATCCGTATTGGCGCTACGATGCCATAAACAGACACAAACATCACAGATACACAGACACAGAAATCCACATGTCAAATTTATAACAACCCCTCTTTTAGTGTCAGGGGCTAAAAATAAAATATTATGATATTATTTTATTCGTAGATGATATTACTTTCTTGTTTTGTTTCTATTTGCTGGAGAATTTATTGTGATATTTATCGATGTATCAAAGATTTTTATTCAATTACAATAATACATTTGTGAACAACCAGAATCCCCGGTGCGCAAGTCAGAATCGCTCTTGACCGGTTTTTTGATCACAAGCTCGTTCAACAGAAAATGAATGACACTGTTACAAGAAACTTTTATTAAAAGCCGACTACAAAGATACTTGTGTAAAAATGATCTAGTAATCGGGCTTATTTTATTTGAAGTATTAGTTTTTTATGTAAGTTCTATGAACGGGTTGCAATCATCCTAAAAGCATCAGCCAGTTCTTTTATGAAATCTTTGTAAACGGTTGTATACGAATGAAGAATACAATCAGGGCTCAACGCTTTCTGATAAAGTTTCAGATAAATAATTTGACAGATCGCGCCATTAAAAAGCTGTCAAAAATCTGCCAGATAAGTCCCTTATAACAGGAACAGGAGGAACAGGACAGGAGGACAGGAGCCACTCTAGAGTCTGCTAGATATATCTGACTGAAGTCAGTTGAGAAACGTCACAGGTTAGATTGGTTTCGTCATATATGAGGTCAGTATGCCACCGCCTTTGAATCTTACTGATTACTATTGATCGGTCACATTCACACAACCTACCCCCCGATTGTTGATACTTGTAAGGCTACCTACACATATGACATAAATATCATAGAATGAACGAGTAGTTAATATTGACTATTTTTATGGGCGTTGATGTTTTTTATTTGGAGGCTCTAAGGTTTTATTTGCTTATCCTGTGTGAGTAAAGTCGTGTTTAATTAGTTTGAATTAACGAACACACGATAATTTTATTAATTAAATATACTTATAAAGATTAAACAGTTATCGAAATACTTTAAGTACAAATTCAATAAATTAATGGGTATCCTGTGGAATTTAAGATAAACATAAAGTTAAAATCCTTATTAATTTTTATTCATATTAACCTTTTTGTACCGCTTGTCCCCTATGGAGGACAGATCACAGGACAGACATAAATATACCAATGCAGGCATGGTTAATATTATCAAAGTTTCTTTAAGTTTGACGATATACCGTATATAGTGTGAATAAAGTTAGAAGTCGAAAAAAAATAAGTTATTATACAAAAATTAATTTAAAGTTTTAAATGAAAACTTTGTAGAAAAATTGTCTTTTACTACTTTTTGCTAACGCAGATCCAATCTGAATAATAAAACTAAACGTAGATCGACGTTAACTTAACGATCGTTTAAAGAGCTGCGCTTTTAATTTTCTGTACCAAGTTTGAGGTGTTAATCTTCATATCTCTGGAGATACTTATCAAACCTCGATGAAATTATCATGGTACCACCACACTTGAGATATCTCCTTTCCAACAAAAAAGGAATAATCAAAATTGGTTCATAAACGACGAAGTTAACAAACATAAAAATATATATATTATACGGTTGAATTGAGAAACCTACTCCTTTATTTGAAGTCGGTTAAAAAGAAGTCTGTCCAAAACCTAATATCTTTCAGGGACGATTCGGTCACAAAGATCGATAGAATTTACGTGCAAAGCTAATTTAAACATTATGGCTAAAAATAGTTGTATGATTTGCTAGTGATATGATATGAAAAACAGAATCTCTACTAAATGTTCACGGGCTGATCGTGTTATAGTAAAATAAATAGGGTAGTGATAATAATAAAAAAATAATACACTTTCGTTATAGGTCTTTAAATAATATAAGATGGCTTAAAATAAAAAAACCGACTTCAAATGCCGTGCAAGTCTTGTACTCGCGCGGCATGTGAAGACGATTTCTTAGTTTTTAAACTTTATTAATAAAATTGTAGTACCTGCTAAGTGATCTTTTCACGAGTTTTGACTTTCAAAAACATTTTCACCATCGGATTTTTTGGCAGCTCTCCTGCCGAAAACGTGGAAAACTATTTGTAAATGTATACAAATAAATTATTATCATAAGTTATATAGTTCAAAACTCGCGCTTTTAACATACTTAATAATTTAGGTATTCTCAACTTGATAGTAATAAGGAATCACAAACTATTCTACACTTGACACACTGGTTTCAAAACCCAATTTTAAACTAACATTTTCTCCACGCTGTCACGTCTTTGTAACGTATTCATGTTAGGCACTCGACATTTTTTTTCACAACTCAACCCATTTCTCTCGCGAACAAAAATTTACTTTGTCACATCAAATGAGCGAGCTTTTCACGAAACAAAACACTCGCATATGCTTAGGAAAATAACGTTGAAATAAAATAAACAGGAGCAGAATTTTCTGGAAAAAACCGGTGTGATACGAAATGAATTCAACCGCACCTGACGCTGTCGAACCGTCCGTTGGGTATTAAAGTTTCACAACATTCTTTGCAAAATGGATAATTGCGGGGCTAATTTGTATTTTGAAATTGGAATTCATTCAGACTTTTTGCTGGATAAGTGAAATTTTGTACAATTTCTCTTTGAAATAGTAAAATGTTTTGGGATTCTCTCACTAATTCTCTCTCAGTCTATATAGAGCGAACATTAATCCTTGAGAAGTAGGGAAAAGGTTAAAAGTATTATTATTTAACGGTGTAGGCAAAGGATACATTCTGATGTACGAATTTTAGATAAAAGAGAACGTATTGAAAATATCATAATATATTGGTTACACAGATTGCTATAAATGATATATATCTAACGAAAAATATAGGCTAAAATCTTATATTGCGCTTACTCCAAACAAGGCAAGAGAATTACGGTGGTGATAGGCAAAAGGCAACCACTGTTAGTTTCCAATTATTGATTGCCATATCTGCCAAACGAAGAGATATTGCCGATTGATTCGCATAATTTCTACATATTGATCGATTCCAGCGGCAAACAGTTCGATGTTATTATAGTTATGATGTTGTATGGATTGGGCTTGTTTTAATCGACAGCATATATCCAGTATTCATTCCTGAAATTGCATGACACAGTCTACAAAATATAGTAGAAAACCAATAAACTAGCGCCTTGTTTCAGTTCAACAGTTTGGTTCATGAAAAGGTAATATATAAGACCGGATCGATGTTCTATAACAGAAATAAAAATAACACTTTTACACCACTCACAAACTAAATTGAACATTATATACATGCCCTTACTATATCTAATCCATTTCTATAAAAAATACAATGATTCACAGCCATCGTATGATATTAAAACTATTTTTATCCATACGTTCGAACAAGACGACTCAATGATAATAGTGACACGAAAAATATTATATATAGAATCTTTTTAGCTGCCTTTTCACGTGAATGATACGCATAAATTTGGCAAATTGGCAAAAAGGCAATGAATTTAGTTTCTATTCTATCATTTCATTATATTTATAGCACAGTGTGACCTAAACTACTTGAGTATTTTCTTTACTCATGTGCCTAAGCGCGCAATTTACGCACGCTTTTCCGTGACTTAAATTGTCGATTATTTGACGGAAAAGCGTGGCGTAAGCGCAAAGTGCTGGCATGTCACACTGCTATCTATAAAATAATATACTATTTTAATCTGCTAGCAACCCGCCTTGGCTTCGTACGGGTTTAATGTACCTGTATACTTATTTGGTGTCAGTGCAGTGTTGAGTAACAATTCCATCATACATTATTTTGATATAAACATTATTTTTAAGGGATAAGATATAAAGAAGATAGAAGGCATAGACATTTTGTTCGACAAACACAAATTTTTCGCTAATATTCCTCACAAATAAATGTTCAAAAATGTTAATAAAATAATACATACCTACAATATATACAAACTCAAATTAAACCATAGCCTTCCTTACTTTGCACCTCAAAACGAAAAACCTGTAAAAAAGGTACCTCAAAAATAGCTTATGTATATGTGACAAGTAACTGGAAGGGCATAGAGTTACATAAAACATGGTGTCAGATAACGCAACAGATAATGTGAGGCAAATCCTCAGGGCTTGAAACTAGGAAGCGTATTATCAGATCGAAAAAGAAATGGCGAAACACGGGGTAATATGAGAAGGCTGATATTTGGGATGAAAAGGGGTTTCACTATCACGCTCTTCTTATCAGTCGGGAAAGGATTTGTTTTATACTAAAAGAAATACGGGCTCCACGTTAAAGTTAAAGATGTTACAAGATATGTTTTGTATGAATTCAAGGTATTAACTTGAAAAGAAAATCTCAGATTAGTGCCATAGATTTAAAAATTACCGCTTTTCACCCGGCGACCCGTGATTTTCGGATGGAAAGAAAAGACATACATACATCGTTAGCCTATGTTAGTCCACTGCTGGACATGGGCCTCTCCAATTGCACGCCACTGAGCACGATTCTCGGCAACTCTTACTTATCCAGCTCTTGCCAAACACCTTGCAAAGATCATCGCTCCACCTAGTCTGAGGGCGTCCTACGCTACGCTTGCCGATACGCGGTCTCCACTCAAGAACTCATGTACCCCAACGGTGATCGGTTCTTCAGCTGATGTGTCCAACCCACCGCCACTTCAGTTTGCTAACGAAGACATATGGAAATAAATAAAACTGTGACCTCCAAATACCGTGAAAAAAATTGGACTGACAATTACATAACTTGTTATTAAAAAAACGTGACATATTATTATCAACAGGTATATTTGTGTGTAAGTACTAGGAGACCTCATTATTGTTTGTGTGTAGGTAGTTCTCTGATGCTCCGGAATTTTACGAGCAATTGAAAATAAAATTAAGTAATTTATAAATACAGCAAAATAGGTATTTTTTTGACGTTAACTAAACTTATCTTGATTATATTATTGTACCTCCATTTATTCGATGCTTAAATCAGGGATGAATTAATAAATATTGTTTTTAAACTAAAAAAATACTGACTATGCACCGTACAAGTGATAGTTTCGG
The DNA here is from genome assembly GCA_954871355.1 of Cabera pusaria. Classification (NCBI taxonomy): domain Eukaryota; kingdom Metazoa; phylum Arthropoda; class Insecta; order Lepidoptera; family Geometridae; genus Cabera; species Cabera pusaria. The sequence goes on along the minus strand of OX940897.1, from coordinate 18,676,243 downwards.
CACAAAATAAATAATAGTTGGTTTCGGCTAGTTTTTAGGGTTCCGTACCCAAAGGTGAAACGGGACCCTATTACTAAGACTCCGCTGTCCGTCTGTCTGTCCGTCCGTCTGTCACCAGGCTGTATCTCATGAACCGTAATAGTTAGACAGTTGAAATTTTCACAGATGATGTATTTCTGTTGCCGTTATAACAACAAATACTAATAACAGAATAAAGTTAAAAATAATAGGGGGACCCTCATACAAGAAACGTGTTTTACGGCATTTCAATATAACGCCATCTATGAAAGCTTATGTAAACGTCCATACATAGCGTTATATTGAAATTCCGATCTCTAACACGTTCGTTAGACGTTAGATGGTGTTATAAGAAACAAAATGTTTATTAATTTTTATTTTTTGCTGGCGAAAAATGATAGTGGTATTTTTTGCTCGATCTTATAAAAATCTGTAGTGTGTTACGGAACCCTACGAGTGCGAGTCCGACTTGCACTTGGCCAGTTTCTTTGAGACATTTTGGAGCCACCGCCAATAGCTGTAGCTACAAAAACAAATAAAAATAGTTTTGTTTCTTGTTGCGCAATGTAATTTTTTCAAGTAAAGCTCCAACAATCTCTGATAGAATTATATTTTTTTTATTTCATTTACAGAGATAAAATAATTACGTATTTATCACCGCCATAAACAAACACAACGTGTATATATGAAACGATATTCTATATATTATGCTTTGAAACCAATTGGCACCAATGTATAATACCCAACCAGCAAAAACTACACTTAAAATAATCTCTAGACCACTGTTTTCTTGCTTTTATACCATTATTATATCGTCGTATAAGCCTGGATTTGGGCACCATTTATAAGCGTAATTTGTTTATATCTTTCTAATATCAGTCTTATTGAATGTTGTTTTCACTTAAATTAATCTTACCAAAACTAATTTAAGCGTACATAGGCTTTACATTGTTTTGACGTTAAGAGTCCTGTGAGCGTAAGAAAGTTTATTTTGATTTTACATAAGATCAAACACAATCGTAAATAAACTTGGTGTAGTGTTTGTTTGAAAGATACAACTAATAAAAAAGAAATCGAAAACAGTAAGGATAAAGGTATTTAATAATTTATATTGTAAAAACCGTACCATTATTAACAGGTGTTTCGTTTTATGCTTTTCGATAAGTATTAGTATTGGAAAATATTATTTACTGTAAAGTACACCCTAGTTTATGCTTCACAACTCGTGCGCTACATCAATATATAGTATTTAGTATTCTTGTTTAATTATTTTATTTGTTAATTTGTATTAAAAGCGACGTCATTAGTATTGCATTTATTAGAATCACTATACAATACAATACAATACAAAAACTCTTTATTGATTACCAATTAAACAAATTGTACAAAAACCAAACAATGAAATAAAATTTATCTGAATGGAAACACAATCGGCGGTCTTATCGCTTGAAGCAATTTCTTCCAGACACACTACAGGACTATTTAAAGCTCATTTAGATCATTCCAACATGACTCCATGTTGGAATAACTTAGAGATCCTTGAATTGACATAAAACATTTATTTTCATTTAAGAGTGAACGTTTGGTAAGTGAAATGTTATTTTATGTGACCGCACTAAAATACTTTTGGTGAAATATAATAGTCAACATCAAATGTTACTCTCACAATTTTAGTCACAAATTCGATTTAAGATCAAACTTTCTTAAATTAAACTCGTTTTCTCTATTGTAAGTATGATGATTCAATATCACTCTAATACTGTGCCTATCCACTGCTGTTGATCTTATAATAGTTTTGAATAAGATCAATATTTACATGTTTTAAGTACTCTAATTAAATGCTGATATTAGTCTAACATTCTTACAATAGCATTCAGAAAATATGTAATAAAATTAAATGAGCTTAGAAGATGTGGATATGAGAGCTAATTTATCTCAAGTGTGATAAGTCTTAATAAATGCTTTTTTAGGAGAGTGTGGCTTACAACGGCACTGTAAATTTAAACTTATATGCATAATTAAGACAAGGTATTAAGATCAAGCGTATTAGAGCCTGTAACGGCTTGTCAGAGACTAATATAGGAGCGATAGCAATGACGAAAACAGATAAGAGACCACTATAAGCTCAGAACTCTTATAAAGTGAGAAACGTAAGACGATTTTGCTAGTTGGGTAGTAATAAGATAGTTTTGACATTTGACATGTGGTAGGAAGCATTATGATAAATTGATGTTCCGCTTGAGTTGCTACTAAAAAGTGCCTTACCACCTTCAAAGAGGAAACTTGCCGCTTTAACTTTACGGTGTTTCAGCAGCACACACCTCTTGAGTGTCAGACCATTCTAAGCATGACGTTATTGCATTAGTATATTATTAATCTTTCGGATCCTTCGCTACGTATTTTCTAGAGAGCACTGCTTTTCAGCTTTTTACAAGCTATTATTAATCTTGCAATGTATGTATGTATGTTACTATGTATGTTCGGGTGAAATCTTGGAAGCTAAATTAGACCCACTTCCCGATGTCTGATTGGACTCAAATTTGGTGTACTTATGTATCTTCGGAGACAATACAATGAAATGGTACCATGGAGCTGGTCTGATGATGAAGACGGAAGGTGGCCACGGCGTCTCTGTGATAAATCAACATAACCCTACTGAGTTTGGGCTCGATTGCTTCGTCTTGAAGAGAACTTTACACTTAGATGATATTCAGGGTCTGATGATGAAGCTAGAATGTGGCCACGGCATCTCTGTGATAAATCAACGTAACTCTACTGAGTTTGGGATCGTTTGATTAGTCTTGCAGAGAACTTTACACCTAGATGATATCCAGGGCCTGATGATGAAGGTGGAAGGTTGCCACGGAATCTCTGTGATAAAACAACAAAACCTTACCGAGTTTGGGCTCGATGGATTCGTCTTAAAGAAAACTTTACACCTAGATGATATTTAGCGACTGGTGATGAAGCTGGAAGGTAGCCACGGCATCTTTGTGATAAAATAACGTAACCCTAGCGAATTTGGGCTCAAATGATTCGTCTTGAGAAGCACTTTACACTTAAACAATATCCAGGATCTTATGATGAAGGTGTAAAGTGGCAGGTAATTACAATATTTCAGAGCCTCAAGCTTTTAAAAATATAGGTAAGTACCTACACGCCAAATACTTACTAGAATTTATTTTTAACATTTTAGTTAATTTTCCCAGATAAAAGCTTGTTTTTAAAAATATTTTTTACTTATAATTTATTTATGGTATCCAGACTACACATAATATAATAGTTATTTTTGTAGGTGAACCAGAGAGCTTTACTCATCTCAGCACCAAACGGAGTTGAGATGTTCTCACTATTCGCACAGTTGTTCGGACAACCGATATTTAGAAATAACTTATACGCAGACCACAGATTACCCCAATTTAGATATCACATCCCGAACGATCGCAAGTCGATGCAAAAGAGTTTTTCGATAGATGCGCTCGAATCGAACTTTGACAGTAAATATACATACTTATTAAATTTGACATTATGGTTAAGAGCATTCCTAATCTATTTATTCACTATTTCTATAAATTTTGACAGCTTAGTCTTTCCTAAAATGGCCATATTTCACTGTCAAAGTTAGGATACTCTTATTGAAAAATCAAAAAAAAAAAATCTTACAGCTCACAGGTTCTGACTTTCCATCGAGACTAAAGCTGTTATTTCAGACATTATTTCACTGCCACAACATTTTCATATGAGCGTTGAATTTTTTCATCATTTTTTTGCTATTATGCAGCATCTATTAGGGTTTATTCTATGTAGTAGCCTTTTCTACTCCCACGGGGGTCGTATGGACAGTTCCAGATAAAACGGGTGTATTGAAGCCATCTCACCCCACTCACACTGGACATTTTATATACAGATGGTAAGATATGGAAATGACACGCCTGGGTGTCGTTACAAAGTTTGAAAGACATTTCCAATTCATTTTAATATTTTAAAAGTTATTGGACTTAAATAAGAATTTTACGAGCAAAAATTCGATACTGGTGTATGAAATAGTGTACTAAAAGTCGATGTAAAAGTTAAAAAGAATGAATTAGCAACCCATTTCAATGAATTTTCTAGAACCATTAAAGCTGAGATTCCAATTCGAAAATAAGTATAACGTGTGACTTATGTAAAACCGTCTCGAAGAATAATACAGAAATTATTTGACATATATATATATATTACATATTATAAAAAATTACAAAATAAATCATTTTAGTTTTATTTTTATCGAAAATAAGCTGTTAAAATAACAAAAAAAAAAAAATAATATGTGTGAGTATTTAGTTACAGGACTTGCAATGCATGCCTCCGGATAAACTTGGATAAGACCAAGATAATGTTCAACGAATATTCTATCCCGAAACCGAGTGCCCTAAACGGAGTTCCTCTCGAAGTTGTTTATGAATACGTCTACCTTGGGCAAATCTTGCAATTGGGTAGAAACAACTTTGAGAAGGAAGCTCGCAAAAGGATAAAGCTGTGTGGGCAGCATTTGGAAAACTTCGTCGAGTCTTTTCATCGCCCATACCGCAAAGCCTAAAGACGTGAGTGCGTCCTACCTCATACCTTTACTTACGGAGCCGAGACGTGGACTCTGACAGTGCGACTGGTTTACGAATTCAAAGTGCGGAATTCAAAGTTGCTCAGCGAGTTATGGAGAGAGCTATGCTAGGAGTCTATCTGAAGGATCGTATTCCACATTAAGTCATCCGTCAGAGAACCAAATTTATAGACATAGCTCAAAGGATTAGCAAGCTGAAGTGGAAGTGGGCTGGTCACATCTGTCGTAGAACCGATAACCGGTGGGGTAGACGAGTTCTAGAGTGGAGACCACGGCTCGGTAAACCTAGTGTAGGGCGCCCTCCAGCTGGGTGGAGCGATGATATTCGCAAGTTTGCTGGCAGCGGTTGGAAGCAGAGAGCTGAAGATCAAGCTCAGTGGCGTGCCATGGGTGAAACGTATGTCCAGAACTGGACAGAGATAGGCTGATGATGATGTAGTAGCACAGTGATACATATTAAAATATATTGTATACACAGTTATTGTCTATATCAGAGATAAACGATCATTATCTCTGACTATACGAGTACTGGTTCTATTCTGTTTGCAATCCATGAGTATTAAACAATGGAATTTATACTAAGGCGCTAATAAATGTATTATTAAGTTATTAAAACTTATAGGAAAAGCCTATGCTAAGCAGTGGACAGAAATTGACTGATTATGATGATGATGATTCATGGCGAGCATTAGGAGAGGCTTATGTCCAACAGTGGACAGCTTAAGTCAAACATACCGCTGATGATGATGGTATGATGATGATGATGACTAAAATTTATAACAATTTTCTTCCATGTAAACTTAAATTCTGCTATATTTCTGTTGTTTTCTCTTGCCATACCTATGAAATATCAGTAGGTAGAATAATAAAATCTGAGTTAAGCCCAGCAAGCACCGTGAAACGTGAAATTTCAGCGTTTTTGAGATAATGTAGACGTGCAAAAGACAAGTGATTTGGGTCAAGAGGTTTCAGTCTCACTAAGCTACCACAGAAAAAAACAGGGGAATATATTATTCACCAACAGGGATACCGCAATAATGCTTGTCGTTTAATGATTTTTCCACAACGCTTTACTTTGTCCCTGATAAAATACATGCAAAAATCGCCAAATTTTAAATAGATTTGTTTGGCATATACTCTTATAAAAAAATAATGAAACTCTGATTTTTCGCACCCCATGAGTTATTATTTGTTGCACGTTACGGTTTTTACCCGACAAGTCGACGCGTATATATTTCTTTATGTATGACCACGCATAACTTTTTACAGAGTAGTCTGATTTTGATAATTCTTTTTTTTATCTAAATATTCGGAAAATCAACTTTTTGAACGTTTATAGTTAAAGTACCAGTATGAAAATATGATTGAAAATACTTTTTTTTTTAGATTGGTAAGCGTTTCACTACTATCTCACATTACGCTACGAATCTTTTAAGATTGCTGTATGATCTTGTTAATAAAATGTGTGTAGCATAGGCTCATGTGGCCATATCAATGGTAATAATAATTAAGATAGTTTCAAAACTAAAACAACCGACTTCAATGCCCCGCGAGTCAATTTCAGTAGCGAGTTTGAGACGTTTATCGTCATATCTCTGGAGATACTTATTATATCTCAATGAAATTACAATGAGACCACCTCAAAAACGTACCCTACCGATAACAAAAAGAATCATTCAAATAAGTTCAGAATTAACTAAGTAATCGCGTAATATACACCAAAAAAAAACATACAGACGAATTGAGAACCTCCTTTGTTTTTGGAAGTCGATTTAAAAGTAATAACCACCAGAATAGCATTAAACTGTAATAAATATTCGTAGTCATACATTATAAATATGTATACGAGCCAAATTAGGATCTCACCTCGTGCAAACTCGGTCAACTCTTTCGCAAAATAGTCATCGTGATAATAAAACTTCCAGAATGGTTAGAAACTCTAACAAGGTAAGATAGCGAATATATCAAGTATACGCATATTAATGTTAAAAGTTAGGTCTAAGTTCTAGAACTTGTAGTTTATTAATAACGACGGCGAACTATCGCGTTGTTTCAAAGTTTACACATCCATGATACAGAGCTCTAATCTCTACCTCACCGCAATTTCTCTAGAGGCTAACTTTAATAACCACTTTGTAAAAATGAACTGATTTTCATGTTAATAGAAACCTAAAAGATTTTTTTAACAGAAAAAATACAGTGCAAAGAATCATTGTGGGTATTTCAAGTTAAGGTTTAAGACTAAGACTAACTGTTTTAAGCTGCTGACAAACAACAAACACTTGCTATCGGGTATCTCACTATCGAATGTGAGAATGCAATTGATCACTATCTCATCATCAAGTGTGACGATACTATGTAAAGTTAATACTAGTTATGATATGTTATGACTGACGAGTTGGTCTAACTCTAGTGGTTAGAACTGAGACGTGGTACGACGTTCTACAACCTCTACGAGTGCTACCTATGTACCGCTCTACGAAAAGTATTTTTTAGTCAGGCGTTTGACCGCTATATCAATCACCATGCAATCTACGATGTATGTAAAGTATGCTTTTTTCCCAATAGGCAGCCTCGTGATTCAATACTAACTAGAATACTTATCTATATGATATCATATAGGTGGTAGGAGCATTATATCAATGTTCCGCCTGACTTGGTAGCTTGCTACCGAAAAGTAGCTTTCCAACATCAAGAAAAATCTGTCAGACGATTCTAGGCCTAGCGTGTTCACCATCCTCGACCAAATCATCTCTTACCACCAGGCGAGATAGAAGTCAAACACTAGCCTATAAGATATAAATAAAAACAATGTATTGTCACTATTTAGCATGTGAGATCACAGTCAAATTCTCGCATACATTCAATAAAATAATACTTATTTAAAAAAATATTATACAGTTTTAGGCCTTCAGAGTTATGCTAGGGCCATGGTACGTGTTTCGCTAACACAGGCTGTGCTTAATTAAACAAAGGGTAGTTAAAACAATGGCCTTTTGTAACCCAGAAATAAATCTGTTCCATGGCTTTTATTTCTGTCAAATAAACTGAAAAAGTAAAAGCTGGCATTTGGAGTGTGCTATTTGTACTTCGATGTATATTAGAGAATTGCAAATAAAATAAAACTATAATCATGCGGTTGTATGACGTATTTTTATCGCCTTATTCAGATTTTTAACTGTTTGCAGGTAGTTAAAAACCTAGCTGTTTGGGTGCAAAAGTACCGTGGAAGGATTAAAAATGTATATTATGTAATGTCAAACACATATACACTCTTAAAGATTTTTTTAATGAAAATGTTTTGTGATCAGCAAATTTCAATTATACAGAATGTCTAGTAAATCATCAGCCACATGCTAAAAGGGATGATTATGTTCGTTCCCCATACCACAGTCGTAACTTAGTGCCCCAGGAGGACTATCATCTTTTCTGTGCCCCAGGCCTGGGCCTGGGGCCTCGCCTGGGCGAGGGCCTAGTATTGGTGTAGTGGGAGAATGGTCGGCTTTGACGCCAGAGGAACTAAGTTCAATCCCCGCCATGCGCCAATGGATTTTTCTATCGAAAAACTTATGTGCGCTTTTCACAGTGGCCCTCCGGTGAAAGAAAACATTGGTGAGAATCCTCCAACCTCCGCAAGGTATTAGGACACTCCTAACTCCTGTCCGCCTGGCGAGCTATTACCCTCATGTTGGAAAATCTGTCGCCAAACATCTAATGTGTTCCAGCAGCAGTCCTTGAGAGCCAGTCCCCTTTCTAGGCCTAGCGTGCTACCATCCTCGACAGCATCATCACTCACCAACAGGTGAAATAGTGGTCAAACGCTATATGATATAAAACATTTTTAAACTTATCCATGGCTGTTCGATATAAAAAGCCTATGTCTTAACTATGTAAGGATACTTCTGGCGAAAATCTCTGTTTTTATTATATATTTGGCCGTACAGACCCATCTTAATAAAATCAACCTGTATACAGTCTTGACCACAGCATCAAGAATCAACCTACTTATACATCAAGGTGCACAACCAATCACTTTGATGTATGGGTCCCGTTCAAGAATTTACGAGGCGAAAGCCTTTGCTGAAAATATTTCGGGTCCATTACCCCGACCCTGCGTGTTGGTAATTTACGTTTTTCGTGTAATTGGCCCTTAATAGATTGCCTCGGGGTTAACAACGGAAAAACTGCTGCTTACTTTATTTTGTGTTCATAGATGAAATAGAGGAAAGAGGAATGTATAAATCTCAGTCAGTCAGTTTGTACCAATCATAATAAAATAATACTAGATACTGATAATTTAAGATCGTTTAAAAACGCAAAAAAACCTACATTAACGCCGCGTTAGTTATTTTCAGTCGTAAGTTTTAAAGTTTTTACCTTCATATCTTTGGAGATACTCTGGGTCTCTCAGAGTATCTCCAGAGTTATGGAGATAAATACCTCAAAGTTGTCTGAACCGATTAATCTTGAGTAGGTGTGATCTCTTAGTAATTTTTATCAAGATCATTTGATTCTTCTGAGACTTGATGACTTGCTGCCTAGCATGGGAAGTTGGTAAGATTTTTAAATCATACCATGTATATTCGTAAAAGTAAGACTGTTAGTAACACATTTGTTCCATGCGTGCATTTTATCTTCATCTTTCATCAAACACTTTTGTTTAATGAATTAAACGTATTATTGTGGAGTTATTTCTAATTGTTACGCGGAAGCAATTAACTCTAATATGTTTATAGTTCCGCAAAGAAATAGCGGTATTCATATGCGGGGTAAGCAATAATGTTAATTCGATGGAATTATAATATAGCAGTAATGTATTAGTCTTAATTAAAAACTCGTGTTCTACGTAATACTGGGAGTAATAAAATTGCCCTAAAGCTGACGGTGGGCCTGAGGTCATTTTTGTTCTATTTATAAAAATGAGACGACCTTGAACGGTAATTGAAGCGGTAAACCTACCTGACCATAACTGGCAGCCATGCAGCTGGACGGCCTATTGGCGTACAGGATAAATAGATCAAATTCTTGCCGTGCACCAATGGATTTTTCTATGCGCATTCATAAATGTTCATCAACAGGTGGATGACGTGGTAGGAGTATTATGTATGCTACATCGTCACTTAACATCACGTGAGATCGCGGTCTAACGCCTATCTAAGATAAATAAGATCGTTTAAAAAACTAAAAATGAACCGACTTCAATGCCGCGCTATTAATTTTCAGTACCAATTTTGAGGTATTTATCTCTATATCTCTGGAGATACTTATCGACCCCGATAAAATTTTTATGGTACCACACTGAAGATATTTCCTTTCCAACAAAAAAAAAATCAAAATCGGTTCATAAACGATAAAGTTATCCGAACAAACATAAAAAAAAATACATAAATACGGTCGAATTGAGAAACCTCCTCCTCTTTTTGAAGTCGGTTAAAAAAGGTTTCACTGTTCCTTTAAGTACGTATCAGCTACTGTTACAAGAAAACATACAGTCAAACTAATCACTAACCAAAAGACCGATACCTCCCAAACTCTTCATTAGTTACGAAAATAGTCCATTAATGCATAGATGTCTTGTAATCTTACTTCGAAGACTTCATCAGCAGAATATCAGTAATTACCAAAATACAACCTTATATATATAGTGATAGAGTCGAAAGTGTCAGAGATATGGAAGAATTTCCCAAGTGAGAAGGGCTGGTTTACGAGTAGGCACGATGGACGTCAAAAGTAGATTCGAAGACTTTATAACGCCGTAACAAGGTAGTTAATATTCAAGTTCTGTTGGAAGTTCGGCTTTGTTTTGCTATAGAACTTAAGAAAATATGTTCCGATATTGACATTATTTATGCAAGACTGCACATGTTATAGCTAACTGATTCAATTAAATTCTGCTTGCGCTAAGTCTGGGCTATCGTATAAATTATTGTTATTGCAATATTTTAGAAGTTATTAAGGTTTTTACCACCGACCTGACGGCCAGGTATTAATCATACTCGTACTCAATTTTTAGGGTTCCGTAGCCGAATGGCAAAAAACGGAACCCTTATAGATTCGTCATGTCTGTCTGTCTGTCTGTCCGTCCGTATGTTACAGCCATTTTTATTCGAAACTGTTTAGACTACAGAATTGAAACTTGGTAGGTAGATGTATTCTGTGAACCGCTTTCCGATTTTTATACAAAAATAAAAAATATATAGAACTGAAACAAAAAAAAAATGTTTTTCTTCTTTGTCTTCAAAAATGACATTGAGGTTCAAATCATTATGGAAATATGTTTTGGCAAAATATTTTGAGCTTTCAAGTAATGCAAAGAAGCTCTGTGTAGAACCTACCAGTAAAAGGTTCTGATCCATGTTTTACCTTCCCTTGATAAATTACAAAACGGCCTAAAATTTACTATTTATTTTTTTGTACCAAGTATGAGTCTAAAATTCCATTCTGTAATTCCCAGAAAAAAAAAGAGTTGGTGAAAAAGTTTGTGTGCTCTGTTTGTATTTTTTTGGGGTATGAAGTTGGACTCGACATTGACTTCTTTTTGACTTAAATATGACCTTACATTGACTTTACGACTTAAATATACAAAGAGCTATTAAAATACATTGACACTGGCTAAATACAGTATTCGTGTGGAACCACAACCAAACTAAAAGAACCTAGAAACAAATATAGCGGAGCTCATGAGATTATACTTATAACTGTTCACGGAATGACTGTAAAAGAAAGACTTGAATAAAAGCTCATTGCAATAAACTTTTAAATACCTAGCCCAGTTTCACCCGTTTTCTGATAAAGCTGCAAAATACAAAATAAATAAAAGGGGTAATAAAATAAAAAAAAAAGCCCGGGGCCGAGGGCCGAGGGGTCTAGGGCCCGGTGGCGTAATCGGGAGAACGGTTAGCTTTGATGCCAAAGGTACCGAGTTCAAACCGCCGTGCACCAATGGATTTTTCTATCGAAAAATGTATGTGCGCTTTTCACAGTGGCCCTCCGGTGAAGGAAAAATATCGTTAAGAAACCAACAACCCTCGCATGGTGGTAGGACACTATCTAGTGTCCGCCTGGCCAGCTCCCACCCTCAAACTACAAAATCTGTCGCCAAAAACATCTAATGTATTCCGGTAGCTATCCTTGAGATCTAGTTCCCATTCAAGGCCTAGCGTGCTTACCATCTTCGACCGCATCATCACTTACCCACAGGTGAGGTAGTGGTCAAACGCTAGCCTATAAGATATAAATAAATAATAATAAATAAGATAGAGATTTAATTAATCATTGCTGGAGCAGGTGCCCATTTCAGCACCAGACAATTACGTGAGAGCTCGGCGTCACAACATTTTGAGTAAAATAATAATAATACAATTTGTTAGGTCTATTATTCACCTACGATTACAAAAAAAAATTATTGCCCTAGCGTAAAAGGTTGAGCAGAAAAAAAATTTTTGTGAATTAAAGCGGCGAAAGGCGAAAACATTTAAAAAAATGTCATATCTCATAAACTATCCAAAATGGTAGAACATACATGGGGGTTCAATACATGCGCAGTGAGGTCCTCTACCACCCTGCTTCGTTTGATTCATCGGTACTGAATCACTCTGTACATATATATATATATATATATATATATATATATGCACATATATGTATATATATATATATGCATATGCATAAGTATATGAATGTATATGCATATACATTTATTTTTGGTGACGCTTGGCAGCTACCGCGGCTCCCCTCCTCGCTGCGCTCGTCGGCGCACGTCACGCGGTGGTCACTGTTCCTAGTGTATTGTTTCAGACTAATGAACAGGCTAGGCAAGTAATCACGTCATCGATCCTAGTCGTTTGCCTAGCTGTTTGATCAAATGGCTGGATATCATTCAGTTATCTAGTTGAACGGCGCTGTTTAGTTAAGAGGCTAGGCTGGTAATTGAACGGCTAATTAAGCTATCTGCCTGCGACATATACATGGACATATTTGTCGATTTCGTTTTTGTAAAATTTTCAAAATGGTGCAGATATGGGGGTTGGAAAACGTAAAAATTTTTTGTTGCCTATATTAAGCCGCAACTTTTTGTCCGAACATCCTTTTTTATCTGATAAGCTTCAATCGGTCGGGGCTGTATTTTTTAGCGTGGATTTTGTTTTAAAGTGCGTGTTGAACATTTATTTAGTTTTAATATAGTCTCGCGACGTCTACAGCTCATAGAGCCACTAGTAATAATACTAAAATAGAAAGCTTTTCTACTCTAACTGAAAGCACTTTGTCAAACACGCAGTGTTACGTTCAAAGTGGACAGTAGGTTTATTGCACCGTTAAATAGGCAGAAATATACGACTGACCACAGTCACCAGCCGTTTGTTTGAAAGGATAGGTACAAAACCACAATGAGAGGTTTCCGCCAAGTGTATTAATGTGGTCTAGCCATAGCTTTGTCGGAATGTTTAGTACCCCTGACTTCTTGTAAAGAGGTTGAGTATAATTCAGAGTACTATCTTTTCGGTATTATTCTTTTCGAGTATTATCTTTTCGGTGATTCAGATAACTATTAAACCGATCGGAGAGCTCCACAAAAATGACGGTTTTCAATTCGTCTGCATGGTTTTTTTTCATTTCAAACACGATTACTCTGACATTTGTGAGGATGTGAGCCGATCAAATATATTTTTTTGTAACATTTTGTAGGGTTCATCTCCACGGATGAATTAATGAATAATAATTTATTGCACACCAAGAAAAAAAACAAACGAAAGTACCAGAAAAACATAAGGCATCGGTAGTACAATGGGCAGTCTTATCGCTTAGAGCGATCTCTACCAGGAAACCTTTGGATGGACAGGGTTCACAAATTATAATATTGCGGGGTGTGCAGCTAGCTATAAGTGTACATAAATATGAAATATACTTAAAATTCATTCTTATACATATACACGAACATAATATATATATCATAGATGCATATACATTATAACTACATACATACCTAAATAAATAAGCTGATAAATCAAATAAAGGAAGAATAGTATTTAAATATCATATTTTTAAAAGCTTGTAGAGATTGGGCTTGTCTTATTGTTGCAGGAAGTTCAATTATACAATTTATTAGGATCTGATGAGTATCTCTAGAGATATGGAGATAAACACCTCAAACTTGTCACTCAAACGAACCGATTTTAATTATTCTTGAGTAGACGTAGTCCTTTAGTAAATTACATCTAGATCTGATCAGCATCTCTAGAGATATGGCGATCAAAATTTCAAACTTGCTACTTGAAACTGAAGACGAAATTTTAGTTTTTGAACAATCTTAATTATTTTTGTAGATAGACAAATACGTTTGTACTAATAACAATAAGACAAGCCCAATCTCTACAAGCTTTTAAAAATATGATATTTAAATACTATTCTTCCTTTATTTGATTTATCAGCTTATTTATTTAAGTATGTATGTAGTTATAATGTATATGCATCTATGATATATATTATGTTCGTGTATTTGTGAATTTTAAGTATATTTCATATTTATGTACACTTATAGCTAGCTGCACACCCTGCAATATTATAATTTGTGAACCCTGTCCATCCAAAGGTTTCCTGGTAGAGATCGCTCTAAGCGATAAGACTGCCCATTGTACTATCGATGCCTTATGTTTTTCTGGTACTTTCGTTTGTTTTTTTTAAATTTACCATCACAGTTACTAAAGATACGGCCACACCGCGGCGTCCTGCGATCTGCGTACGCGATTTCAGTACTTTTTTATTGTTTTCTGAACGCGTTTGGTGTGTACCATCTGATCGCCGCCTAGATCGCGCACGCACGACGCTGCGGTGTGTCCGTACCTTAAATTGATAAACTACACTTGATCCAGCTTCACCGGTTCCTAATAGCGCTAATATGAAGAAATCTCACAGATTTTTTACAGCTTTTATATGGCGTCATTTGTCAGATAACTATCTAACGCTTTATAAAAAAAAAACAAATATTTTTCAATATGAGTGTAAGTAGGTATACTGATTAGAGGTTTTGTTTAGTAACTAATACTCTATATAGGTATATAAGTGAAGGTTACCTAGAGGTAGTCTGTTTGACTCAGAAAAGTACACTGTAAAAAAGTTATCAATCTTATGAAGAGCACAGCTCTACACGCCCTAACCTAAAACTCTCTAACTCTTATCATAGTGAATAGCAATCACGTGTATCCTAGTCTTAAATTCTCTACAAACCCTACACCTTAGTCAAAATGTCCGGCTTAGATAATACGAGCTCAAACATTCTAAGAAACTTTAGAAAATCCTTTGACCGGTTAATTCATATATAGAGCAGTCATACAGCTGATGTTGCCTTATGTTTCATGTTGCTTAGTAATCCCCTTGTTATGCAGGCTCACTTTGTGAGGTTGGTATTAGTGCTTGGTGTACTTGTACCACCAAGAGATTGTGGTACACTTGTGAGATGATGTGTATTTATTAATTATAGTAACTAATATGTTAGTAAAATATTGTATCCTCTTCAAAGGATGAATATTTGTAAGAATTAGTTGTGTACCTACTTATGATTTACCCTGTTAGTTTGTACATGGTGATATTTCCTCGTATTTGCGTCGAATCGATACTAATCCATCTGGAGTTGTAAAAACTAATCGATACTCTAACTTAGACCATTGACATTTGAATGTATACGACGTCTAAAAATGTGCCTACATTAGGGAGGCCAGAGGTCAGTGGGGCAGATTAGAAGATCAGATATGTTTTTCTTTGTGTTTAAAAAATCAAAACATAACAAATCTATTTGTATTATATTATATCATAGCTCACGAAAATACTCTTCTAAATTCACTCTATGTTATCTATTTTTATTCTAATCATCTATAAATATTTTTTTGTATATCGACTATTTTACTTACTTCTAAGCGTTGCAATGCACTTCCTCAAGAAGTTTCAGAATCAGAAGCAAGATCGCAATGATTACTGGCTTTACTTTATAATCACAATTAAAACTCAAAATAACTATGTATAAATCTACAATATAATATATTGTTGTAAATAGTATAGGACTAAGTATGTAGTTACATATATATATGCCTACACAATATACTTGCGTACGCAATGATAAGTGGACGCTAAATAGTACTATCTTGACCATCCCGGAAGGGTCCGAAATTCCGCTGTCAGTAGTTCCGGAATTCAAGCGATGCCACCAATGTCCATGTTCAAGCTTGAGTGGCCAACGGTACGAAAAAACTTTTGTTACAATGTAAAACTATGTTATATATTATGTAATGTTTTACAAGACTTTTTGCATCTACTACAAATATATTAATTGTAATACATATAATACGAAAAAAATATTACAAAATCAGACTATATAATTTAAAGGTTTATTCGTTTGTTTATAGTTAGGTAGTTTAAAAATATATTAATGTATATACTATTATGTAAATAACACATTCCTATATACACTTGTAAATGTCAATATAAGATAAAGTACTTAAATACATTTTGCAATTGATGGTGTCCGGATATAGATTATGTAATAAAAGCTTATTTTAACCATAAGATTTAAAATCACAGTAAAAAATTAAACACCGACGTTAGTAGATAGATAAGGTACCTACATATATCTTTGTAATTAAATATAAGCATCATCATCTGACATATTAATTAATTAAAGGTAAAAATAAAGATATTTATTACAGATTTTATAACAGTAGTACATTCATAACTGATTTCATAATTAAATGGCACAGACTTTTCCTACACTACTTGTACTATTAATTATTCTATGCCTACACCTATACATAAACCAACTATCCTGGTAGCTGTCGAAAAATGTATATTGTTTGCATTCACAGGTAAAGTGAAGGAAAATATTATGAGCAGATACACGGAAATATTATTAACATTTCTATGAGCAAATATCTGGCCAAGTCAGCCGTACATGTATTGACCATGTCTTTCCTGTAGATTCTTTATCACAAACGTGGCATATAGAGGTCTTTATAGTTTCTAAGCAACATTATGAACAATACATATTCAACGTTGTTATTTACTGCAGCTCGTTTCGGTGAAATCAGTAACAAACTTCCGTTTGATCATAACAAAAAAACAATGAGAAGCAATTTATAGATTGCAAATTGTGTTCGCATCCTCTTTTATGTTGTTGCTTTTCAGAACGTATCTTGCAGAATATACTCAGGGGAGTGTTCAGATCGCGCAGATAATTGCTTACAAAATTGAAATTAATTTTCATTGTATTTGTATTAAGCTTTCGTGTTCGTAGCGTAGCTAGGTTGTGTTGATGAACCTATTGTCTTAGTAAATCCATGAGCACACATCAACAGTTAATTGTAGGTATGTACCTACCTATCTGTTGTCTGTTTGTTAGACGTGTGAACATGATAATGGTTAACAGAACAACCAAGACATTTGCTTGATGGTAGTTTATAACGTCTACTCATGACAGACACTAAATTACTGAGTACTCAAACCCTGGAATACCAATTTTCTGTTCGTCGCTGACACTATCTATTGCCCGAAAAAAACATCTAGTACAATCTCATGTGATTTGTAATTCACGGGATACTTTGTCTTTCAAACCGTCAGACCGGAGAAAAAGTTATGGAATAACAGTACCCTTAGTACGAGTTTTCATACCAAACTCGATATCGTATATCGAGCAAATTTTGTATGAAAAACAGTACAGCGCCTCTAGTGGTTACTACACTTCACTAAATTTAGACCAATCTGGGAGCCAGAATAAGTCGAAAACTATGTGAGATCTGTCGTAAAAGCGTTTACGATAAAAATTCGTACTAAGGGTACTGACAAAGTGAGTTACCACCCCAGGCGGACTAACAAAGTAGTACAGCAATACTTATTATTGACCATTATTTATTGTGAAGTTCTATGTACTATTTACTGGCACCTAAATATACCTACCAATACCTTTATAAATATACCTTTTATTACCATATAACCAATCAACTTATTAGTATTACAAAAACGAAAGTCAGTTTGCAATCAATCAATCAAATATTTCATTTGCTAGAATACAGTACAAAATGATCTTATATCCAGCCTGCAGGCAGGCGTGCAAATATTTATGGTAACATGTCAAATATTAATAAAATACATATGAATTAAATTAAATATTTAAAATTAAATTTACATTCATTAAAGCATTTACTGTAAATTTTCTTAGTTATCAAAAATTCAGATAGTCTTTAATATGATAAAAACAATTTTCCAACAACCATTGATGCAAATGAATTTTAAATGTATTATTCTGTAACAATTTAATGCTGTCAGGTAACTTATTATAAATAATTATACCTACACATATTATAAGATTTTTTTTATAAATCTCTCTATGACATGATGGTTGAAACAGAAGATTTTGAAATTTTGCTCTTTTTGTCTTAAAATAATTTCGTTACGTTTCATAAAGTAATTAGGATGGTCTCGAACAAAAATACAAATGTCCTTAATATACATGCAGGGGAGTGGAAGGATATTACATTTCTTAAACAAAAGCTTACAACTGTCTAAAAACCAAGCTTTATTTAAAACGCGAACACATCTTTTCTGTATTTTGAAGGCTTTATCAGAGTCCACAGAATTTCCCCACAATAATAAGCCATAACTAAGAGTAGAAGACACATAGCCATGGTATGCAGCTAGAGCAGCTTCTACAGAGACAGTTTGCCTTACTCTTTTTAGTGCAAAAACAAAGCGACCAAGCTTTTGACAAACCGTGTCTACATGTTTCTTCCAGTTAAGGTGTTCATCTAAATGCATTCCTAAAAATGCATATGCAAATTTGTTTGTTTGGGACTTCTTCACGGTCAAACGGCTGGATTGATTCAGCTGAAATTTTGCGGAGAGATATCCATATTACAGATTAGGCTATAGAATACTTTTAAACGCGGTCGAAGCCGCTGGGCACAGCTAGTATCTTATAAGCTAGGGTTTGACTACTATCTCGCCTAGTGGTAAGATGATGTGATGAGTGGTGTGAGATTATGTGGTGGATAATGGAGAACACGCTAGGCCTAGAATACTCTGACTATAAAGGGCTATGTGCAGCAGATTTTCCCTTGATTGTGGTAAGCTACTTTTTGGCAGCAAGTCAGGCAAAACATTGAAACAATATGCTTTTATTACCTATAGACGAATACCCGTGCGGAGATTTGAACCGGTGACCTGTCGCTTAGAAATCAAGCCATCTATCCTTTATGCCAACGTGGCCATAGAAAAGATAATAATAACGTGGCTCTCGATGTTTCGCTGACCTTATGCTACATAAGTTGCTATGCTATATATATGCTATGCTATATGCTATGCTATAATATAAGGGAAATAGAAGGGAATGACATAAGGGAAGTGGTTAGAGGTGTAATTTTATATTCATTCCTTATTTTAGCAAATGTAAGTACATAAAATATTTTATTTAAGTTAATGACGATTTATCGAACAATTTCGGCAATGCAAAGATTTATTTCAAAAATAAATCTATCTAGGCATGTTCCAAGTGGTTTTTCAAATGGATGTTTATACGAGAACTAAACAAATCGATGCCACTAAAACATTTCCACGTTTTGCTGTATAATGGGCAGTATTTTATCACTTGCTTCATATACAGGCTGGTGTTAGAGATGGGACCGTAAGCACAGATAACTTTTCCAGTGTAGCTACAATGAAACATTTGAAGAAGATATGATGCAACCACTCAGGCGTCGCAGACCCACCGGTGGGTCGAGAAAAATGACAAGCTATTCCGTCAAGCTTCACGGGCCCGCCGGTGTGTCTGCCTAGCCAAACATTTTTTTTTTCTATATTTACAGCGCATAAAAGATAAAAGAGAGAGATAGAGAAGTCGAGTCGATAATTTTTTTTTTTTTTTTTTAATTTCCGCCGCCTGAGTGGTTAAAAAGTTATACTTCATATGATGATGATGATGTCGTCCGCGTCGTGTCCGACGATGGCGACCCTGGTCTATCTTCTGGCGTGTGCTCGCAAGTAGCTGGCAAACCCGAACTTGGTCTTGAATACCCAGTCACAAGACGCGCAATAGAGCTGGCCTTCGCTGTTGTACGTATAGTTGTAGGAGGGTTTAGGTCGGTTCTTGCGAACTTGGCACTTTAAGTCCAACTCGGATAGGCGAGTATTCTCAAACTCTGCTACTCCCTTCTTTACCTTCGATCGCCCAGTCTGTCTGGTCTGTGCATTCTCCTCACAAGCTTCTGTGAATAGTCTGCACGCACTCAAATTTCGTTTCAGTACGTCCTTATAGCAAAGATACTGCCCGCCGGAACTGCGCTTTCCAGTCGAAAGCTCCAAGTAAAATGCACTTTTCGGAAGTCTACAGTCATCCATTCGCTGAATATACTTTATATACAGTGACCTTGGAGGGAAAATGAAATAGCTATAGAGATATAACCCGTCTAAAATGATGAACACGTGATACATATGCCAGCCATGAGATATAATTAACAACGTCATTTGGTCGCGTTATATATGACACCGGGTGAAATCCAATAGGCGCCTCTAGAGCTGGGGGCAGAGCTGGTGGCAAATAATAAAATCGCATACGCGAGAAGGATAAAAAAAATGTTGTCCGTCTCGCTCACTCAAACTAATGATTGTATAGTTTTATCCTTCTCATAATATTATTGTTATTATCCATCTACGACAGTGACATAAGTTATTACAACATCATGAAGTTAGCCGATAAATATAAGGGAATCATTCATCGGTTAACTTCGTGAAATAATATGAAGGTATATCTATATTTAAGATATTTCTATTCTGGTATTTCAATATACACAACACGTGTTTTAATGGGACAATAATTTAGATAGTATAACAATCGTTTCTACAAATGTATAGTTTGATGTAGAGGCACAGAATAAATAATGTACCTAGTAGAGGTTTTACAAAAACATTTAAGGTGCGGCGCCGCTTTGGTTTTTTTTATCTGTGTAATATAACGGAGGCTCTGCTTTCGAGAGTGAAAAAAATGAGTGAACTGTTTTAGTAAGTATTTGTTTTTTTCATCTTTCTACAATAAGAACAAATACTATTTACAGATAGAGCACGATGTTTCTAAAAACATATACGGTCGAATTGAGAAACCTCCTCCTTTTTTTGAAGTCAGTTAAAAACTTATAAGATTAACCGACAAAGTTTACCACAATACAGATGATTTTTTTCCTGTAAGCTTACATATATATCATATTTCAGCTAGGTTATTTTTTTATATAAATGTTGGACAGACAAGCACTTGCCCACTGCTAAGTGACAATATCTGGCAAACGAAGACGGTACGGACAGTGAGACGAGGTCTACTGAGTTTAGTCCAGCTAGCCACCAATTGCTTTTGGAGTATAGATTTTAAAGTAGAATTATTAGACTACAACTCGGTAAACGTAGTATAGGGTGCCCTCCACCTAGATAGTATTATTATCTGTTCTATGCCTAGATAGACCGATGATATACTCGTACGCAAGCTGGCCTTTAGCGGTGGGAAACAAAGAGCTGAAGGTCGAGCTCAGTGGTGTACCATAGGTAAGGCCTATGTCCAGCAGTGAGCAGTGATAGGCCGATGATGATAGATTCTGGGAATTTTAGGGACGAAAAGAAGGATGAAGTTATGATTATTTCATGTTTCAAGAACCAGAGCGCCTACGGATTTATTCGCGTTGATTTATACCCACCCGAAAATTCGTGTGATGCACTATTGAGTTTGTTATATAGCTGTATACATAAGAGCAGTTCCGTGACAACGCTGAAATAGCAATTTATGGACATTACTGTTCACATTATGGTGAATATCAATTAGTATAATTATCTAGATGGCCCGGAGATACGATTACAATTCTGATTGTATATCAATTTCAGTTGTATGAAAGCTGTTAGAGACATGGTAGGATTGCGTGTCATCAACATTTTTTGTGATTTCCTTCACGTACAACATTTCAAAGCTCAGTCACGAATACATTTGTTTTCACACGAATAGCTATTTGACGTCAAAATCCCCTTTTGAATATTTTGCCATGATATTTTTAAAAGTAGTAGGTACCTAGTGTTTTTCATCAATTACAAAACTATTATTTGTAAATTAAAATCAGTTTATTTATCCAAATCTAGCTGTTTCGAATGAATCGGCAAACGCACAAGTACAAAGATTCAACAAAAGTAGTTAAAATATTTCCTATTGGGAAACATCTCAATAATAACGGTGAAAGAAATGTCCTAATCTTATGCCTATGGTCTTGTTCAAATAACACTGTCTATTAAGACAATAGTACAATTAATGGACAGTTTTATTTGAACAAGATACAACTTGCTTATATTAGTGTTATATTAATATATTAGGGTTAAAGCAACCGTTTTGTCAGGGGATTACTACGGTCCGCGGTTACGCTAGTAACTAGTATTAATCTATGGTTAGTACAATGGCGCTGGTAATCTCACTAATTCGTAGTGGTTGGTATACAATTGTTTCATCGAAATTCGCTGTATAACACACACTTGCACACACTTACACGGACACAGATACACACATATACACGTATCAAACAGCAATTATTGTAATTATAAATGTTTGCATTTTTAACCGACTTCACAAAAAAGGAAGAGGTTATCAATTGGATCGTGTATTTTTTTTTAATGTTGGTTACCTCAGAATTCCGTCACATCACAACCGATTTGAAAAATTATTTGTTTGAGAGATTATGCCTCCCGTTTGGTCCTATTAAAATTTAATCGAGATCTGATAATCATCTCCGGAGATATGGGAGATAAACAATATAAACAAATTTGATACCTTGATGACATGATTATTACTAGTGGTTATTTTCACTATCGCGGGATGTGAAGTCGGTTTTTTCGTTTTGTACGATCATAAATTATTCATTTTATTGTATCCTATGTTTATAATCTGCTTTGGCTGTAGTCTACCATTATCACAATAATCAGCTGGTGTCAGTCCACAGCTGAACGTAGGCCTCTCCCAATATACGTCACTGAGCCCGATCTAGGTATGTCCATCCAATAGTCTATATCTATTACTATCTAATAAGAACTACGTTTGTTAAGCTGTAAGATTACTGAAATAAATAAAGTTCGGGTGTTGTATTATTAAATTATAAGAAATAATTATTCCATTTTTTCTGAAATAATTAAAATAATATAATTTTAGCCATCTACGAATTTAATATCGACACTCGATATAAATATATTGTATTCATTGTACCATGCATGTTACTATAAAAGTTGTACCAGGAGTATTATATCTGTCTAAAAAATTACATAAGTATATATCCCAGCGTTGTAATCAAACCCGCAGGTCGCAATATTTACACACATTAACATGACCAGAGAAACATGTTACAAGCTTGCTTTAAATATTCACAGCTCACAAGTTTTATTAAAAATACAAAGGTAAGAGGCACTCACCACTCCAAAACAAAAACCTCAGGTCGCCTGTCTGAAGATAGCCACTCGAGTTCACTTCAAAAAAACTAAGTTAGGCGCACTTTACCGACGAGCCTTACGCCCCAGTTAACAAAAAGCAAAGCCTATACATACACCAGAACATTTATTCCACTTCACTAGAACACTCAACATGGACTTTTAAAAACTATTCGATCGGTTCTCGAAATTAATTCGAGGTTCCGCCTTCTGGTTTCGAAAGGCTATTAAAAATTTACGTGGAGAAAGAATGGAGAGCGCGCATACGTCCGTTCGCAACGAGAGCCGGGCTTACACTGAAATAAAACTTATGGAGTTGTAGGGCGGGCGGCCGGATACTTTTGTATATGTACTGAAAGTCAAGAGGGTGAGGTACTGTAGTGAACGTTTCAGCATTTATTGTCTTGTTAGTTGACGTTACTGGATCGTTTAAATTATCTTTAAATTTAGGCAACGGGATCATATTCACTCAACTTGTTTTTGATGATTGACTCTGTTTGTGACTCCGTGTAAATAAAATATCAAATCTGTTCGAGATTATATTATAGTCAGACTAATCTCAATACTTTCTATTTTTCTTGCACCTGAGTGGTCGTTTAAATATTTATCATTCTGTTTTCCTATGTTTAAGAGCCAATTTCACCAGTGAATATAAATGCGATCAGGTCGACTTGAACTTGGTTTACGTGCTTAACTGAGATTAAACCGGCATTTTGCATTTCAACACCACAAACTGAACGTGGTTACAGTTAAAAGGAGTTCTAATTCTGAAGTACCGATTTTGGGCGTTTAGCGCTCTTGATCCCGTTTACAGCCACTGTCACTCGTATTTGCGCGTTCGTTTCCGTGTCCGTGCATGGCATAACAAGACGAGACGTCTTCTTATTTCGTTGTTAAAATTTTAAATATTTTAATTCCTTGGGCTACATTTTAAAATTTGAAATTACGATTCTGAACACAAAAATATATACCATGCACGGACACGGAAATTAATTTGGTAATATGACTTTGTCAGTTTGACAATGCCAAAACAACCTAATACGACAGATCTATGACGACATTTACGTTCCATTGTACGTAATAGCATAAAATCTTGGTTTTGGTAAACGCAATCAAATAGAGCCTGATGGCAGGTGGTGAAATCGAGTACGCGTAAACCAAAATTAACATCGACGTTAGAACACGTTTTAGTAGAACTTAGTTCAATAAATCTCATCTATCGATATATCCATTTAACAAGCATAAATGGTGAAATCAACCCTTAAGGTTGATTTCACCATTTATGCTACTAATCGAGATTTATTGAACTAAGTTCTAAAATGCCTTACAAAAATGTATTGACTGTAACACCTTGAAGGTCTGTAGAACTAAATTAAAATCTTTGTTCGTACCAATAACATTAAATTTCTAGAGGCATTAAGTTTGTCTCGAACTATTTTTCCTATTACATGAAACTGGTATATACATTACCATTATTTTGAGGGAAATTCAGATACCTAATTGAATTTTCGTATCTTTTTATTCTTATTATATTACTGAGAGGCAAGGTATGGGATATAATTGAGGCATCTGAAGATTAGGGTTGTAAAATGAGATGTTAGGGAGCACACATACCATCTTAGTGCTCCCAGCTTACCTGCCCGTGGTGCATCCTGCTGACCAACGAACGAGGCTCTGGCGACCGACAATTGGCGGTATAACCATTTCAAATTAAGGCGTGGCTATAAATACTACAGGCCGGTGACGGCAGTGTCACCGGTGCGAGGAGCTACGTCCTGCGATCGCCAACCAGCCTGCCCAGCGTGGCGATTAGGGCATATCCCTCCCAATGAGCTGGAGATCAGGCTTAGTGGTGTATCTTGGGAGAGGCCTACGTCCAGCAGTGGACTGAGACAGGCTGATTATGATGGTCTAAAAATAAAAAATAAAGGTACGGCCACACCGCAGCGTCCTGCTTGCGCGATCTCGGCGGCGATCAAATAGCGCAGTAGTATTTGTACTGACTGGTTCACACCAAACGCGATTTACGGCGATCAGAAAACGATTGATAATCAGATCGTAAACGCGCACGCGGACGCAGGACGCCGCGGTGTGTTCGTACCTTAATGGTTCGCAAATTCTGTAACAAATCCCTTTTCTCTCGGTTAGCATATTACGGGTGTTCGGCTACAGGTGGTAGGAGTATATTATATCGATGTTCCGCCTGACTTGCTACCAAAAAATAGTTTACCAATATTTAGGAGAAAATATGCCGCCATAACCTTACGGTATTGGCAGCACACCACAGCCCTTGAAAGTATTCTACGCCTAGCGTGTTTACCATCTTTGACCACATTATCGCTACCACCAGGCGAGATAATGGTCTTTTTGTAACCGACGAAATAAAAACGGAGGAGGTTATCAAGTCAACGTGTATATTTTTTTATGTGTATATATACGCATAACTTTTTACAAAGTAGTGTGATTATGATAATTCTTTTTTTTTATGATATAAGGTGAGTAATGATGGTAAGCGATGACGTCTACCTACAATATTACAGATACAGCGGCATGCACTGAACTGCGCCTATTACCTTCAGACGTCCCTGTAATTTTACTGGACACTTTGCCATTCGAACCAAAAAGCATTTCTATTTCGCGGCTAAATTAATTGTCAAAGTGGTGGAACCTCCCTAGGCGGATTATCAGAAGTCCTACAACTACAACAACTACACACAAAACGCTAGCCTATAAAATATTTTAAAAAAACATTATGTATAAAAAATATTGAAAATTGTTAATAGGACAATTATACCACAGTTTTACAATCATAAAAACTGTGGTTATACAATTCATTAAAATAATTGGTTTGGCTGTCCATTTGAGTTCAAAATGCATGGTAGAATACTAATTTTAAACGTATTCTAAAAAGGCCAATTATTTCCGATTTTTTTTTGGTATTTTAGTTTATACATTTTCTTTGGCTCAGCATCGTAGGTAATATATTTTCTGAATGAGTCACCGAATTTATTGAATTGAACGATAAGGATTTTGACAAGTTTTTAAATGAAAATAATTGAATTGTCAGCGACTACCGACTGCGACTC
Organism: Cabera pusaria; assembly: GCA_954871355.1. Lineage (NCBI taxonomy): Eukaryota > Metazoa > Arthropoda > Insecta > Lepidoptera > Geometridae > Cabera > Cabera pusaria. Next base: position 18,650,065 of record OX940897.1, on the reverse strand, counting down.
ATCAAAACATTAGTGAGCGTGAAAACGTGAAGTTAACTAAGTTATGGAATGAATCGTGTTATAGATAAAGAAGTACTTATTTACCTTAATGTAGCAAGCATTATCCCAATTTCAATACGATATACCTTACATATTTTGAATTTATATATTCATAATTTCACAAGTATATATATATTATATATGAATAAGAAAAATCGACCATCAACTTTAATTTATGCAGGAGTTAATACCAGTGCTACGTAAAAAAAATCTTTCAAGCTAAATTTTCAGGAGAAAAAATGACGAGTCTTCTAATTTTACCACAGAATGTCCCTGACCGTGTTATGGAAACAAATCTAACTACACCGAATGACGTGGAGACCCGGCAATCTCGTGACGAATACAAACAGACAAACACTGCGCTGGCTTATGACGTGATCACCGACCTGTGACAGAAAATACGAGTAGGTTAGTGTAGTTATGTAGTGTATTCTTTAGCTGACCTAGAAAAAGATCTTATCCGTTCCTACTTGTTTATTAAATCCATTTATGAAAATGATGTAATGTTTCTTATTAACCCCTGACGCAAAAAGACTGGATGCTGTAAGTTTGACGTGTATTTCTGTGTATGTGAGTGTCTGTCTGTTGCATCGTAACGTTAACGTAAAACGTTAGGGCCTAAATGGATAAACCGATGTTGAATTAGTTTTTTTTTTAGCTTGATAGGTGTTTAATCGAGAGTGTTCATAGCTTTGATTCATGGAAATCCTTTCAGCTGTTTTAAGACTATGAGCTTTTTTATAGATGATGACGCTATGAGATCAACTTGTAAACGTCTCATCAATTCTATACAATGACATAAGAACATGGTAGCATTAACCTGATGCTGGGGGATCTCGTGCAATCTGCAGAATACTCTACTCATTACAAACTTATAGCAGACTAGCAGCCCGCCCCGGCTTCGCACGGGTAGAACATATATGCCTACAAAATTTGCATCAGTTTGTTGCATCGAATATAAAATATGAACATAATTAACAACCATCGTCATATTTCATCCAATTTACACAAAACCTTAACGAATTATGCACCTAAACCTTCCTCATAAACACTCTGGCTATTGGTAAAAACCGCATGATAATCCGTTTAGTAGCTATTGAGATTATTGCGAACAGACAGACAGACGCAGTGATGAACTTTGTTTTATAATACTTACGTATTGATATTGGACGGCCCTTTGGCGTAAAGGATAGTTACCCTGATTCTGACCCGACGGTCGTTGGTTCTAATCCTAGCTATATACCTACCAATGAATGTTTTATGTGCATTCATGAATCATGAGTTTTCGTACAGTGGTAGTGGAATCATTAAATCTACCAAAAAGGAGCTTACCACCAAGGAGTACATCTGCCGCCGTAACCTTACGGCGTTCCCCGACGCAAAATGTAGGGGTAATATACGTTTAACGTGTGTATCTGTGTGTCTGTCTGTAGCATCTTAGCACCTAACCGGATGAACCGATTTTGTTTTTAATATTGATAGTTTTTTTTTTTGTTTGATAGATGTCTTCATCGAGAGTTTTCTTAGCTTTGATTCATGAAAATTCGTTCAATCGTTATAAAATTATGAGCTTTTTTCTAGTTAATTGCGCTATGAAATCAACTTTCATAGGTCTGATCAATTCGAAAATCTTCTTCTTCAACGATATTGTAAGAACATGGAAGCATTGACCTGATGCTGGGACATCTCCTGGACTCTACAGAATACTCAAATCCTCACCAACTTACAGCTCAGATTTTAAATGTCGTGTTTAGAGTCATTGGAATGATTTTAATGAAGAGATTATATATAGATCAGTCGGGGTGGCTTAAATTACTATATTATTATATATATAGATGAATATTATTTTATACAATAGATCATATTATTATACTATATTGACTTCAAATTTATTGTGATCGGTGAGGATCTACAGCATAGCTAAGCTTATAATAATATTTTCGTTGTAACTATGACCTAATCTGTGGTTTCACTGCAAATATTTTATTAATTTTGCGATAAGTGTTTGTGAAATTCGTGATATCTTCTAGAGTTTTCAATTGAATTATATACTGTAAAGGACAATTTTAATCTATAATATGTGGCCAAGCTAATTAACGTAATTATTTGGATAAGGATTAATACTATATACTTGAAAATAGCCTTGGAAGTTATGTAATATTTTTTAACAAAAAATTTAAGATTAAAATGGTTACTGTGAGTCAACCTTAAGAGATAGACATATGCTGTCGCGGATTTTTTTGTAGGTCTTATTAAGTTGTACAACTCTTCTATAGAAAATATTCTTCTATCTATTTTCAATTAAGCAGCGTTCGTAAGAAACGTGCTTTTTCGACCGTTTATTTGCCGACTTAGGTTGCAAATTAGGTCTCCAAGAATGTACCTTTGATTTAAACGGGATAATATATAGCCTATTTTCATTCCGAAAGTCCATTCTATGTTAATACATAAAATTCAAAAAATACATAAAATTCAAAAAAAAAAATTCTTTCACTAATGTGAAAGAATTTTTTAAATCGGTTCAGTAGTTTTTGAGCTTACTCATTACAAACATACAAAAATACAAAAATACAAATGTTCTCTCTTTATAATATTAATTAATAATTAATAATATAGAAATAACATAGATATGTTGCGTTTGGGCTTATTGGAATTGTTCCCATGAACAGATTATAAGAATATCATTCGGGGGTGGTTTAATATTTAGGAATGTATGTATTTTTATAATACCCGTCATGCAAAAGCGACTGTGTACTGAATGGTACTGTAAGAGTAACTTGTAGACTGTAGGACTAAAATATTATAATAAGTACTACATTGTCGATCGCGTCATCGCTTACCACCAGGTGAGATAGTGGTCAAACGCTAGCCTAAAAGATATGAAAAAGCCATCGGAGTAATAAACTCTGACCTGTTTCACATACACGTAAAGTAGGTAAGACAGCTATTATAAACTTTTCTACTACACCCCACAGAAAACAAAACTTCGACATTAATGTCGATACCAATTTGTCCGCGTAGTATACTCGTACTCGATCAATAGAAGGTAATTAGACCTTCTGAGAAAAGTTACGTTACAGGTCAAAGCTCGATACCGAAGTCCGAAAGTGGGTATTGTCTATCGTACTTCAAGTTCTACTATGATTGTTTGAATTAATTGTCTCCTAAGTTTGGTAGGTTAGCATAGATTAAGTAACGCTGTTTTGCAAGCCCGATAAATATTGACCCGAAGTTGAGATTTCGCGAGTTCAAATCCATGCGCGCATATTATTATAAGTATTTACTTATTTTCTAAACATTTTTTTTTTTTAAATGTATGCCGCGTTCTAATGAGTTCATCAATTGCTATTTTTATTTGCTCTTTAGCTCAGAAGTACGCATCAGATTTTGAGTAAATACACTCTATTTCAATGTTTATGTTTTTCTAATTGACAACTGCCGCACTAGGAAACTCTGTGTCGCGGGGGACTTCTAAAAACATACAAATCACGGACACAATTACACCCAGACTCAAACAATAATTGATTCCGAAGCACACGAAGAATAGTCCCATGAATTGATAGGCTCATTAACCACTAGACCACCTGGCCACCATGGTCAGTCAAACACCAATTAATCATAAATTAATAAACATAAAAATAACTATCCGAGTCGGTTAACAAAACCAGATTTATAGGTAACATAAATTCCATTGACTAACTACCGCTTCCTTTTATGATTTCGTATATAAATATATAATAATATAAAGTGAATAATATAAAAATAATAGAATAGAAGTGTTGGTAAAGAAAAAATTCATGAAGACACCGCTTATATTCATAGCCTTGGTCAGTCACAATTCAAAACGTTTTGTACTTTGGCCATGTGTAGCTACTACTTAAAACAATGTGAGTGTCGGCATAAACAAGGCTTTGCGGGCAGAGCAGAGTCGTAGCTCAACTCCTCTGAGATTTTCTTTGCATTACAACAATTATCTTCTCCTCTCTATTTCAGTAGGAACATTATAGGCGCTTATTATCTCACATGATTCTGTCTTTATAGGTAGACTAGAAGTGTCCCGCGGCTTCGCCCGCGTAAAAACTTATTTTATTTACTTAAAACTTTTCTTTTGTAAAAACGATTCTATCAAAGACATCAAAAAAGAATTAGCCAAATCGGTTCACCCGTTTTCATGTTATCGCGTGACTAAGGCAATTCGGGATTCATATTTATAAAACCCGAAAAACCCAAAGTTTCAGACTTTGTTGCCTACCCCATTTCGAAAAATTCAACTCAATAATAATACAACACGTACTTTATCTCATCTTGTTTCGCCATACAAACTATGATTCCCCGTTCCGTATCCGGGAGGAATTTTTAGAAAATCTTTTCTGAGCGGATACCTACGTCATAATAACTATCTGCATTCTAAATTTCAGCGCAATCCGAAACAATATTGAGTTTTAGACTTTTTTACCCCAGTTTATCCTGTTAGGGTGGCTTTTTGAAAAAGTATGAAACTCGTATTTACTTATTTATTTACAGAAGTACTTGTGTGAAATGTCGAATAAAATGACTATCCAAACTTTGAACCCCCGCTAACCTATGTCAAAATAACTATCTGCATGCCAAATTTCAGAGCAATCCGAAACAATATTGATTTCAGACTTTGTTACCCCTCTTCACCCTTTTAGGGGTGAAATTTCGGAAGAGTATGAAACACGTTTTTACTTACTTAAGTACTTGTGTTACGTTTCAAATATAAAAGACTATCTAATCTTGTTTCTCCATACAAACTTTGAATCCCCGTTTCATCCCTTTCAGGGGTGAATCTTGGAAAATACTTTCTCAGAGGGAACTAACTTCGTAATAACTATCTGCATGCCAAATTTCAGCGCAATCCGAAACAATATTGATTTTCACACTTTGTTACCCCATTTCACCCTCTTAGGGGTGTAATTAAAAAAAACCTGAAACTCGTATTTACTTATTTTTTTACTGGAGCACTCGTATGAAGTTTTGAATAGAAAATACTATCTAATCTTGATTCTCCATACAAACTTCGAACCCCCGTTTCATCCCCTTCAGGTGTGAATTTTGGAAAATACTTTCTCAGAGGGAACTAACTTCGTAATAACTATCTGCATGCCAAATTTCAGCGCGATCGGAAACAATATTGATTTTCACACTTTGTTACCCCCATTTCACCCTCTTAGGGGTGGATTTAAAAAAAAAACTGAAACACGTATTTACTTATTTTTTTACTTGGAGCACTTGTATGCAGTTTTGAATAGAAAATACTATCTAATCTTGTTTCTCCATATAAATTTTGAACCCCCGTTTCACCCCTTCAGGGGTAAATTTTGGAAAATCCTTTCTTAGTACACCCCTACGTACTGAGACAAATATACCCTCCAAATATCAAGTCTCTACGACCAGCGGTTTAGGCTGTGCGTTGTCTGTCAGTGAGTCAGTCAGTCAGTCAGTCAGTCAGTCAGTATGTCAGGACAAAGATTCTTATAGTATTAGAAGATACACATTTGACTGTTACCACTCACGGTAAAATAATACATGTCCGTATTTATTAAAGCGGCAGTATTCCTATATTAAGAACATAAACATTTTACTTGTCAAACTGTATAAATTTTAATCCAAGACGTATTCTCGGTTGTCAAGGTAATTAATTTTGACAAAGTAAAGCGAGATATGTAAACGACAGATACTCGGCTAAGTATATCATACTTCACTTATCACAAAGTTTTATAATTTCCTCTCAACAAGTTCAGAATCAAAACTTTGTCATGTTAAAGCCGCAAGCACGATCTTTTACAGCGAATAGTTACCCCAAGTAAATAGTCTAACGTATACAGATAAAACTCAGTACTTTGAACTTCGTAGTCGCTTGGGGAACATTGGCCCATCTTGTGCGATTAAATGGTTTTTGGTTACATGTTCCCTAAAAATTTTTCTGTAAGTAACTGAGAATGCCTCTCCAAGGATTTCAACTACAATTACAATACAAACCGGTAGAAAATTGCACAACCTACGTGAGATCCAGCTCATGCGAAAAGTTTTCTGCTAACATCGGTTATTTGCGGCATCCATGACAAGGTTCTGTCAAAGAGTACCCCAAGGTTTCGAACAGTTTCGCTGTAAGGTATATTTGTGACGTCAAAAACTACTTGAGGGAGGCGGCACCAGTCGATTTTAGGAATCATCCTAGAACCGCCAATAATGATGACTTGCGTTTTATGGGATTGACAATAATGCCGTAAGACTAAAAAGGTAGACCACACCGCGGCGTCCTGCGTGCGCGTTCGCGATCTCAATTTCTATTGTTTTCTGATCACCGTAGACCACGTCAGGTGTGAACCAGTCAGTACAAATACTACTAATTAGGCTGCGTTAACGATGAATATTCGCGTCTTGCGGCACGTTGGGTGTCCGACAGAAACAAACGTATGGCGAAGAATTAAATGCGTTTTATCAGTAGTAATCTGAGTAATTAAAAATATATATTTATATTGTCAAATATTAAATTGACGCCAACTTCTACCTTTGTAGCTAAACAAAATTATAGACTTTAATGTCTACAAAATATAATTTATCGCAAATATAACCCACCATATACTGTAAGGAATGCAACCCTGGCCAAAAATGACCACACTATTTTCGATATTTTCTTTGCCGGCCCTAGGGATCGCCAAACAAGAAGGTAAACCTACTAAAAACCTCAGAGCGTACATCATGGCTACGTGACTTTTCTGACCATTTTGTGGAACTATCGTGTTGGGAATTGCCGTCTAACTTCATATTTTATTACAGCGCCTCCTCTTCAATTGACAACACTTTTATAAACCTTTCACACAGGAGTATTTTTAACACGCTTTTATTAGCTTCACTTCTAACAAACTAACAAACAAACAATGTTATCAAATCCTGCGAGTCAACTTTAACCTACTTTTAAACCGACTTCCCAAAAAGAAGGAGGTTCTCAATTCGTCTGTATGTTTTTTTTTAATGTATGTTACGCGATTACTCCGTCAATTGTTAACCGATTTGAATGATTATTTTTTTAATCGGTAGGGTTTGTTTTCGAAATGCTTCCATTGTAATTTCATCAAGATCTGATAAGTGTCTCTAGAGATATGACGATAAACGTCTCAAACTTCCTACTGAAATTGACTTGCGGGGCACGGAAGTCGAATCTTAATTATAATAATTATTGTCGAAGCTAAATTTTTTTAACAGCTTCCTAGCAATGTGGTTGCACATTAGTACTTTTGTTAATCCATCTAACTAAGCTAAATATGCTCGTGTCTGGAGTGGGTTCACGTCAATAGTGCAATGGGTCGGATTAGAACTCACGACTTCTCGATCGCCATACCGACGCCTTAGCCATTGGGCTATTGCCGCTAAATTAAACATTGTATTTATATAAAGTTCGTTCAGATAACAATACTATAATCTGGCATCTAGAATCTAGCTATCTAGTATATGGAAATTGATCTTACAACGGCATCAACTAGAAAAAAGCGTTTTAAAACGGCTGAACGGATTTTCATGAATCAAAGCTAAGTAAACTCTCGATCAAGGCAAACAATCAAACAAAAAAAATCTAAATCGGAACATTCGTTTGGGCGCTACTATCTCACAGACAAACACATATACACAGATAAGCAGATACACAGATACACACGCCAAACTTATAACACCCCTTGTCACCCAAACCACAGAATACTTAATAGTACTCCCAAACATCACCTCCAATAGAAACGTGCAATAAAATTTAGTCACCGAAATACGTGACATGGACCCTTTTTTCTACCCTCAAATAACACGCAGGCATAGAAATATAACTTAATATGGATGCCTACTTGTTAAGTTAAATTATTCATCCCTTTACTCCTCTTTATTGAATTTAAGTTTGTTATAGGTCTTATATTTAAGACATAAGAATTCTTGTTTGCGGTAAGTAGCTTTTTTTATTTGTGACAGTCAAGCGCTTTCTCACTTGATCTTAAGTGAAGATGTGGTCCAAGATGAAATCATGGTTGTCAGTAATAGGTAGAGGGAAAACAAGGCGCTGGACAAATTACTGAATTTGGGCCCAGTGGCGTAATCGGAAGAAAGGTCTTGCTGCCAGAGGTACCGAGTTCAAGCCCCGCCGTGCACAATGGAATTGGGTGAAGGAAAAACATCATTAAGAAACCAACAACCCCCGCATGGTGGAAAGACACTGTCTAGTGTCCGCCTGGCCAGCTACCACCCTAAGTAAGCTAAGTTAGAAAATCTGTCGCCAAACATCTAATGTGTTCCGGCAGCTATTCTTGAGAACAAGTTCCCATTCTAGGCCTAGAGTGCTTACCATCTTCGACCGCATCATCACCTACCAACAGGTGAGATAGTGGTCAAACGCTAGCCTATAAGTTATAAAATAATAATAATAATAATTAGTCCAATCCACACACTGCAACTATGGAACAGTAAAACAATGGAATCGTTGAATATATTTTGGGATCAACTCGTCTTCCATTCCATGATTTTACTTCTCAGTTTAAATTGTCGTACATAGCGTTTTTTAAATTCAATTCAATTCCAATAATTTATTTTAGACTTTATGAATAATGTTCATAATATTAGTGCATAAAAATAGTTGGGTACATTAAAATATAATATAAGATAAAAATATAAAAACTGAATAAAAACTAAAAATAACTAAATCGAAGGGTTTTATATCGTACTAAGTTCAGCAACATGCAATTTACGCTAGTTCTGCACAATTGGACAGTCAACGTCAGTCCTTGTCGAAATAAGTTGAAGGTAGCTGTTGGATTTTTTTTTGTTTTGTTTTCTATATAATGCCTTATGCCTACTGGTAATAATTATTTATAACCAGTAGGCATACAGCATTATAAGCTTGTAAGTTTTCATTGATATTTATATGAGTTTAGGTAACAGGACAAACAAGACGACGCGATGGTGATACAAAGAATAATGAAATTATCATCTCCATGCGGGTACTACTGAGGAACGCAATCAGTAGTTTTAAGTAATTCATTTATTAGAGTAAGTAAAGGATTTTGGGTTGACACGTACTTAAAAGTACGGCCACACCGCGGCGTCCTGTGTCCGCGTCTAAATGCGCGGGCGCGATCAGATAGTGCAGTAGTATTTGTACTAACTGGTTCACACCAAAACCGATCTACGGCGATCAGAAAACGATTTAAAATCAGATCGCGTGCAAGCTGACGCTGGACGCTGCGGTGTAGTTCGTACCTTAAAGGTACGGACACACCGCAGCGTCCTGCGTGCGCGATCTAGGCGGCGATCAGATAGCGCAGTAGTATTTGTATTGACTGGTTTACACCAAACGCGATCAAAAAACAATTGAAAAGTACTGAGATCGCACCCACAGATCGCAGGACGCCGCTGTGTGGCCGTCCCTTAACTCTTAATTTTTGTAGGTGTGAATAAAAATAAGTTAAACTGCCAACGAAGGCTCAAATAGCAACATTAAAAGAAATATACATTTTCTTTTGATACACAGAAACAAAATGTATATAAATCCTGTCTATTGAAATATATTTCTTGGAAGATTTAACATAATAAATTACAACCTATCACAAACGTTCACACCGATATTTATCATTTTAATTTACACCACCTACGCTGAAAAATATAACTCATCATTCAACGAAAAATCATTGAAGTATGCGTCATTTCTACCAAATCATACAGTATATAAAATTAACTCAGGAAATTTACGTTTCGTATACGCTTGTGAACTGAGCTGTCAATCTGTTTGCTATAATGCCCGATTTATCACATGCACGGTAACATGTTTATAGCTAATGCAGCTTTTGAGGAAGAGTGATTGACTTCTGATCGATTTATCGGTGAAATGAGCTAAGGTATTTTAAGCTGTGGCAGTTAATGTTAAAGAACATTTTGTCTAGTGCTGTATTTCTAGCTGATACTATAACACTTTAAAATAAATCAAATTGGGTTGGTTTTACGAATATTTATTGCAAAACTGTGAGCTTAATGTATTGTAAAACGATTTTTTTATTTATCTTATAGGTTAGCGTTTGACCACTATCTCACCTCTTGGTAAGTGATGATTCGGTCTAAGATGGTAAGCACCCTAGGCCTAGAATGGGAACTGGCACTCATAGATAGCTGCCGGAACACATTAGATGCTCAGACTAACATAATAAGGCGGACATAATAGGGTCAGACGCTTCTTTAGTATTACTCTGCAGCGTTGCTTTCGTAGATTTTTTTATTTATTATGGCTCCACACGATTAGTGTATTTAAGTTTTTTAAATTTTAGTCGTGGAGATGGGTCAAAGTCACATTTCAGCTCAGTTTTCAAGTAAAAGTCTAGTCTAAGTCATACCTTCAGTAAAGATGTGGTGTTTACTGAAGATTTTTAGTGGAATTTTGGTGAGAACGCAAATAGCATGTTTTTCAACATTGTGCTGTTTCCCTACACTCGCACACATTCACCGGCACTTTATGTTTAATAATCCACATTTATTACACATTAACTCGCGGATGAACACAAGTTTTAGGAAAAAATACAATAAGATCACACACACTTTTCCACGTTCCCGATTCGAGCATTCACCAAAGGAGATGTCAACGCAAGGCGTACCCCTCTGCTGGCCTACTCGGCCATACGCGTTATATACAACTACTTCACTAGCAACCCGGCCATTCCGCATCACAGAGTACTTTTTCCGCATCGTACCGTGTTGCGAATAAGAGCTCGGTGAATGCTCGAAGTGTTCCCGCCAAAACCTTCGTAGTAATTATGTCGTATAGCGTTTTTCGAGACTGCAAAAATAGTTCAAAAAAGCAGAAGAGTCACGAGAGGTATATCTTTTCACAAGTAGATTTGTTGTTTTGCTTTATAATCGTTATATTATTTGAGTAATACAACTTGGAACACACAACCTAAACAAACTCTACCAAGATTAGTCAGTGTGACAAGTTTATTTTATCCGAAATTTCGGGGTAATTTTTCTTACAATATGGGAGGTTTTTCGAATTGTTTGCAATATTATAAAGTTATGTGCTGACGAAACGGATTTATGAGACGAGTGTGAATGGGCCAGTTGGTAGAGGCCGACCTAGGTGAACATATCACGACCAGATCGGAGACGTTTTAAAGAAAGGCCAAGTCAAAAGTACCTATAACCGGCGAGCATGAATGAAGGCTTTCATGAAAGTGGAAGAAGCGAAGGAGGTATGTCAGGATCCTAGCATGTGGAAAGAAGTAGCCTCTGCCTACCCAACGGGAAAAAGGCGTGATTGTATGTATGTATGTATGTAGGGCTTCGTTAAACTAGTTCAGACTGTCACTAAAAGAGTTCGATAATTCCAACTTGTTTGATAACAATTAGCTATATTCTAACATTTTTTTTTCATTTTTAGGGTTCCGTACCTCAAAAGGTAAAAAAGGAACCTTTATAAGATCACTTTCTTATTGTCTGTCCGTCTGTCTGTCTGTCTGTCCGTCTGTATGTCTGTCTGTCTTTCTGTCCGTACCACCGATTTTATCAGGTACGGGTAAACCTAGCAAGTTGACATTATTACCAAATACTGAAATTTATAGTCCCTTTTAGGTGTATAAAAATCAAGGTCCTGAGTCAACACGATATAAGATCGTTTAAAAAACTAAAAAGAACCGACTTCAATGCCGCGCTATTAATTTTCAGTACCAATTTTGAGGTGTTTATCTCCATATCTCTGGAGATACCACACTTGAGATATCTCCTTTCCTACAAAAAAAGAATAATCAAAATCGGTTCATAAACGACGAAGTTATCTGCGAACAAACATAAAAAAAAAGAGTGTGTGTACTTATGTACACGCGTTAGAATTTATACTTCTGTGGCGTATGGAAAAAAAATAACTAAAATGCAGTAGTGATTAACGATAAATATTATAATATCGTTTAAAAACTAAAAAATAACCGACTTCAATGCCGCGCTATTCATTTTCAGTACCAATTTTGAGATGTTTATCTCAATATCTCTGGAGATACTTATCATACCTCGATAAAATTACCATGGTACCACACTTGGGATATCTCCTTTCGAACAAAAAAAGAATAATCGAAATCGGTTCATAAACGACGAAGTTATCCGCGAACAAACATAAAAAAAAAAAAAAAAAATATATATATATACGGTCGAATTGAGAAACCTGCTCCTTTTTTTGAAGTCGGTTAAAAAAGAGTTGGGCAGGGCAAACTTAGATTTTTGCGAACACTTGTTTATATTAAAAATTAAAAATTATGACAGCGAAATGTATCTTAATTTTCAAGTTTTTTTTATTTTTACCGAAATTTTCCCTTACTTGTGCTGTAGACCTTTGCTTATAACCAAAATTGACAATTCTAGGTCAACCGGAAGTACCCTATAAGTTTTGGGTTGAAAACCTATGGGGTACTTCCCGTTGACCAACTATTCATTATTCTGTGCGTTGACCTAGAATCATGAATTTTGGCAAGAAGCAAGGTCTTACAGCAGAAATAAAGGAAAAATAAACAAAAGAAGTTGAAAATAAAAGCGTGTCCCCATACATATATAGTTTACGCCAGTTAAGATAGGCCTCTGAGTTATATGAGCGCTCATACAATTTATAGGTTAGCTTAATTGGTACAAACCAACGTTGGTACGGAAGCGTCGGTCGGCGAGTCCAACTCGACTTGGCCGGCTTTTTTTATAGTGCACAAGCAAGCGTTTAACCATTATCTCACCTGTTGTTAAGTAAAGATGTGATTCTATAGAACTAGCAGCCCGCCCCAGCTTCGCATAGGTTAAATTGATTGAATAAATAATAAGTCGGACTGTATTTATCTACTGGTATTGTTATTACTTCAAATCCAGTCACTGGAAGTAGGTAATATTAAAATGTCTCATCGAAAAGCGAGTGGTTTTTTTTCTTAAACTAGTAATAATACACACCACAGACGCACGTTTCGCTACAGTGTAATAAGTGCGTGGCTCTGTGTGACACGCACACATAGCAATCAATCACAGTCACTCGCGTGTTCGGCACCAATACATCTGGATAGTCTGAGATAAGATGTTTGGCGATCAATTTTCTAGCTTGAGGGTGGTAGCTGGCCAGGCGGACACTACATAGTGTCCTACCACCATGTGGGGGTTGTTGCTTTCTTAACAATGTTTTTCCTTCATCGGAGGGCCACTGCGAAAAGCGCACATAAATGTTTCGATAGAAAAATCCATTGGTGCACGGCGGGGTTTGAACTCGATACCTCTGGCATCAAAGCCGACCTTCATATTACGCCACCGGGCCCTCAAAAGAAGTCTAAAAAAGTCACTGGTATCCAGTTTTTAATCCATTCTTATACGTATAAATTACTAGTTCTGCCACAGAATAATTAATAGTACAACATAGTGCCCCACGGTTTCGCTCGCATTAAAAGTAGGTATCTTGAAGCCTAATCCATCGCACTGGCTGTTCCTGTACCAAATATCAGCTAAATCGGTCTAGCTCTTTAACCCAGATGTCCCAAACAAATAAACAAACTGTGTAACGCATGTAAAATATTGCTGTTGATAGGCGAATGAAAGAGTCTGCTTTGCCATGATTTCTACTTATAATCCTTGAGAGCCAGTTCCCATTCTAGGCCTAGCGTGCTTACCATCTTCGGCCGCATCATCACTTACCAACAGGCTAAATAGTGGTCAAACGCTAGCCTAAGATATAAAAAAGCGCGTATTGCGAAATAGTAGATTATACAACTATATAGTCAAAATATACTTAAATTCAATGTTTAAAACCACCCCCGGACTGATCTATTTACAATCTGTTTTAAAATTATCGTAAATTTGTAACATAATTACAGTTACATGCCTATATGCCTATTACTGTTATATATAAATAACTAGCTGGCCCGGCGAACTTCGTACCACCTAACAGACAATGAATGTCGTGTTACCTTTTAGATGAATTTAATTTAGGCTTTTATGAACGTAATAGATGAATACAATAAAGATATTAAGTTTATTAATGTATTATGGCAATACAGATATTAAAAATTGGTAAAAATGTTTTTTGGAGATATAAACTTTTAAGTTGCTTGTACTGTAACTGTAAGCATACATTTCTGAACGCACGCATATTTGACAATCAATAAATATGCCAAACAATTATCATTACTGACAATATTTACATTTTTTAAATCTCATGATCATCATTAACAGCCTGTACTCGTCCACTGCTGGACATAGGCTTCTCCTATGGCACGCCACTGAGCTCGATCTTCAGCTATTTGTTTCCAACCGCTGCCAGCCAGCTTGCGTATATCATCGCTCCATCTAGCTGGAGGGCGTCCTACGCTTCGTTTCCCGAGTCGTGGTCTCCACTCTAGAACACGTCTACCCCAACAGTTATCGGTTCTACGACAGATGTGACCAGTCCACTGCCACTTCAGCTTGCTAATCCTTTGAGCTATGTCGATAACCTTGGTTCTCTGTCGGATGACTTCATTGCGAATTCGATCTTTCAGAGATACTCCGAGCATAGCTCTTTCCATAGCTCGCTGAGCGACATTTAATTGGTGGATCAGTCGCACCGTCAGTGTCCACGTCTCGGCTCCGTATGTCATTACAGGTAGGACGCACTCGTTAAAGACTTTTGTCTTTAGGCTCTGTGGTATCGGCGATGAAAAGACTCGACGTAGTTTTCTATATGCTGCCCATCCCAGCTGTATTCTTCTGCGGACTTCCTTCTCGAAATTGTTTCTACCCAATTGCAAGGTTTGGCCAAGGTAGACATATTCTTGAACAGTCTCGAGAGGGACTCCGTTTAAGGCAATCGGTTCCGGAATGACATGTTCGTTGAACATGATCTTGGTCTTATCCAAGTTCATCCGGAGACCGATGCGTGCAGAAGAATCAGCAAGGGTGGTCAGCATGTGTTCCAAATCCTGTACGGTTTCATCCATGATAACGATATCGTCCGCAAATCTCAGGTGTGAGAGGTTTTCGCCGTTGATGTTCATGCCTCGTCCTTTCCAGTTCAGCGTCTTGAACATATCCTCTAAAGCGTTTGTGAACAATTTGGGGGAAATAACGTCCCCTTGTCTCACACCTCGATGTAAAGGGATATGTTCAGTCTGCTGATTTTGTACTTGGACGGTCATAGTCGCGGCTTCATACAAACCTCTCAGTACTTGGACGTATCGCCAATCAACTTGGCACCGTTGCAGGGACTCCAGAACAGACCAGGTTTCAATAGAGTCAAAGGCTTTCTCATAGTCCACAAATGCTAGACACAAGGGCTGGTTATACTCTTCTGTCTTCTGTATAACCTGCCGCACAGTGTGTATGTGGTCTATGGTGCCGTATCCTCCTCGGAACCCAGCCTGTTCAGGGGGCTGGAACTCGTCGAGTTTACGCGCGAGACGATTTGTGATGACTCTCGAAAACAGCTTATTATAGACGTTATAGACGTGACTCAAGAGTGAAATAGGTCGATAGTTCTTTAATAGGGTTTTGTCTCCTTTTTTAAAGAACAAAATGACTACACTCTTGCTCCACGTCTTCGGAGTTCTCCCCGAAAAGTGGACAGAATTGAAAATACGCTGAAGCTGTTGTAGCGTAGGAGTTCCACCAGCTTTTAAGAGCTCCGTTGTAATTCCATCCTCCCCGAGGGCTTTTCCGTTTTTAAGCTGTCTGAGAGCCAACACAATTTCGTCTAGGCTGATATCTGGCAAATCTTCGGTATAGTGGCGGGTTAGAGTGGCTCTAGGATCCTCAATATGGGGTTGGGGACGGGACGCTTGTGAGGTGTATAAGTGGCCGTAGAAGTCTTTAACTTCCCTGAGAATCTCCGGCTTAGAAGCGACGACACTCCCGTTAGATGTGGTAAACTTCGTCAGATGGCTTCGGCCCAGCTCTTGAACAAAGACTTTTGACCCCCGGTTTCGCTCGATCGCTTCTTTAATAGAGCTTGTGTTGGAATTCCGGAGGTCACGTCTTACGAGCTTCGTGATCTTTTTGTTCAAAGACCGCTGTTCTGACGAAGTGACTGCAGGAGTTTCACGCCGCTTCTGCATTAGCTGCAGAGATTCTCCTGAAAGCTTAGACTTCTTAACGGCACCTCGCGTCTCACAGAATTTCGTTCCCTCTTCCCTGAGGATTTCCACCACTTGGTCGAGATCTTGGTCAATATCAACGTCGACTGTGGTTTCCAAGGCAGCGAATCGGTTCTCCAGTTTCAGCTGGAATGTTTCAGACCCAACTACGGACTGAAGCATGTTAGGTCGGAGCGTGGACTTCATTAGACGGACGCGTTCAAGCTTGCAGTCGATATCTAGAGTGCCTTGGACTAGTCGGTGATCACTGCCGGTTTTAAACCTAGTGATCGCTGAGACATCTCTAAATATACGCTTCTTGTCCGTCATAATGAAGTCGATCTCGTTTTTGGTCATAGAGTCGGGGCTTTGCCACGTCCACTTCCGCCGGGGATCTTTCTGAAAAAAAGAATTCATCAGAAAAAGCCCCTCTTTTTCCAGGAAGTTGACGAGCATTTGCCCCCTATGATTCCTGCTTCCAATTCCGTGTGGACCTACTACCAATTCGCTGCTTGATTGTACTCCCACTTTAGCGTTGAGATCCCCCATGACAACGTTGAAGTGAGCCTTTTGGGTGGTGTGCAAGGCCTTGGAAATGTCCTCGTACATTTCCTCCACTTCATCATCCGAGTGTGCCGAAGTCGGTGCGTATACTTGGATAACTTTAAGGTTATACCTCTCGGTGAGTTTGATCACAAGATACGCTACCCTTGTCGACACACTGGAGATTTCTAGAACGTTGTCAGAGAGGACCTTGTGGACCAAAAACCCGACACCGCCTTGGGATGGTTGGTCTCCCTCTCTGAAGTACATAAGATGACCGGATTCCAGGGTCACGGTATCCTCCCCCTCTCTTCGGATTTCACATAACCCTAGAATGTGTCATCTTATGTTCTTCAGCTCCTCTTCGAGTTGTGCCAGATGTTCATCAAGCCGTAGCGTGCGTCCGTTGTACGTTGCCAGTGTCAGTCGGTGTTGGCGGCCTACCGTAGCCCGGGGATTCTTAGCACCCCCTGCCCCGCCGTTACCATGACCGCCGCCTTGGCCAGGAATAGCAGGGCGACCGGGAACTGGGGGCCGTTGTGTGGTTGTGTCTGCCATGAAGGTTTTGCCCAAATAATCACCACGCGCTGGGCAGTCGGGTTGGGTGATCGCAGGACGTAGCTTCTCGCACCGGTGACGCTGCTGCCCGTCACCGGTCTGTGGTATTTAGTTACGCCGCTTGGAATGGTTATACCGCCATTGGTCGGTCGCCAGAGCCTCGTCAGCTGATCGGCAGGATGCACCGCGGGCAGGTGAGGTTGGCTGGGAGCACTAAGGTGAAATTGTGCTCCCTTACATCCTTACATTTAAATCTACATGACTTGAATTCACAAAAACTTGAAGAATTTTTACTTGACTTACTACTTGATACTGGCTAAATACACTAATCGCGTGGAGCCATAATTAAACAAAAAAAAATACGCGATAATCCGAATATTGTAATGCTATCCACACATGGGAAGAATTTTTATACTTGACACTGGCTAAATACACTAATCGTGTGGAGCCATAACTATACAAAAAAAAATACGGCGGAATAAACAATTGAACATCAAATGATTGGCAGTTTTAAAACCCAGGAACATTTTGGCAAAATATTTTATCTTATATAATTTTTTTAGGTCCATTATTCATTGTTTTTAATAGTTATTATCCTATTCCTGACAAAGATAATTCTAAAAATACAAAAATCATAAAAATTGGTCCAGCCGTTCTTGAGTTATAAGTGTAGTAACTAACACGACTTTCTTTTATATATATAGACTAGAAGTGTCCCGCGGCTTCGCCCGCGTTAAAAACTTCTTTTATTTACTTAAAACTTTTCTTTCGTAAAAACGATTCTATCAATAAAGACATCAAAAAAGAATTAGCCAAATCGGTTCACCCGTTTTCATGTTATTGCGTGACTAAGGCAATTCGGGATTCATATTTATAAAACCCGAAAAACCCAAAGTTTCAGACTTTGTTGACTACCCCATTTCAAAAATCCTACAACACGTACTTTATCTCATCTTGTTTCGCCATACAAACTATGATTCCCCGTTACGTATACCGGAGGAATTTTTAGAAAATCTTTTCTGAGCGGATACCTACGTCATAATATCTGCATTCTAAATTTCAGCGCAATCCGAAACAATATTGATTTTTAGACTTTGTTTAACCTGTTAGGGTGGCATTTTGGAAAAGTCTGAAACTCGTATTTATTTATTTATTTACAGAAGTACTTGTGTGAAATGTCGAATAAAATGACTATCCAAACTTTGAACCCCCGCTTCATCCCCTTGAAGAGTGAATTTTGAAAAATTCTTTAACCTATGTCAAAATAACTACCTGCATGCTAAATTTCAGCGCAATCCGAAACAATATTGATTTCAGACTTTGTTACCCGTCTTCACCCTTTTAGGGGTGGAATTTCGAAAGAGCATGAAACACGTATTTACTTACTTAAGTACTTGTGTTAAGTTTCAAATATAAAAGACTATCTAATCTTGTTTCTCCATACAAACTTTGAACCCCCGTTTCATCCCTTTCAGGGGTGAATTTTGTAAAATACTTTCTCAGAGGGAACTAACTTCGTAATAACTATCTGCATGCCAAATTTCAGCGCAATCTGAAACAATATTGATTTTCACACTTTGTTACCCTATTTCACCCTCTCAGGGGTGGATTTAAAAAAAACTGTAACACGTATTTACTTATTTTTTTACTTGAGCACTTGTATGAAGTTTTGAATAGAAAAGACTATGTAATCTTGTTTCTCCATACAAACTTTGAACCCCCGTTTCATCCCCTTCAGGGGTAAACTTTGGAAAATACTTTCTCAGAGGGTACTAACTTTGTAATAACTATCTGCATGCCAAATTTCAGCGCAATCCGAAACAATATTGATTTTCACACTTTGTTACCCCCATTTCACCCTCTTAGGGGTGGATTTAAAAAAACTGAAACACGTATTTACTTATTTTTTTACTTGAGCACTTGTATGAAGTTTCGAATAGAAAAGCCTATCTAATCGTTTCTCCATACAAACTTTGAACCCCGTTTCATCCCCTTCAGGGGTGAATTTTGAAAAATCCTTTTTCAGAGGTAACTAACGTTGTAATAACTATCTGCATGCCAAATTTCAGCGCAATCCGAAAAAATATTGATTTTCGCACTTTGTTACCCCATTTCACTCTCTTAGGGGTGGAATTTCAAAAAAACCTGAAACACGTATTTATTTATTTTTGTACTGAAGCACTTGTGTGAAGTTTCGGATAGAAAAGACTATCTAATCTCGTTTCTCCATACAAACTTTGAACCCCCTATTTCATCTGTGAATTTTGAAAAATCCTTTCTTAGTACACCCCTACGTACTAAGACAAATATACCCTCCAAATTTCAAGTCTCTAAGACCAGCGGTTTTAGGCTGTGCGTTGTCTGTCAGTGTGTCAGTATGTCAGGACAAAGATTCTTATAGTATTAGATTTGCCTATATATTTAAAAATGCTACCCAAAGACACTGTTCCACGCGGACGAAGTCGCGGGCACAGCTGATAAAAAATATTTATGTCCAATCATGTAACTTATGTCCAATCATGTAACTTACAAAATATTATAAACATAGTCCCTCACCGCTCTGTCTGTCTATCAGCCAGTCTGTTCGTAATAAACTCAAAAGGTAATAAACGGATTTTCATGCGGTTCTCACCAATAGCCAGAGTGATTTATGAGGAAGGCTTACTTAGGTGTATAATTCATTAAGGTTTCATGTAAATTGGTTGAAAACTTGAAATATGACTATGATTGTTTAAAATGTTAATTTATACTTGACGCAACAAACTGATGCAAAATTATGTAGGCATACATGTGCTACCCGTGCGAAGCCGGGGCGGGCTGCTAGTATATTATACATTGAATTAGTTATGCATTTCTGCAAGTGAAAGACGGCAGCAAAACGAGGCACTGGAGAAAAAAGAAACAGAGACGAGTTGAGCACCTCCTTATATTTGAAGTTGGTTGAAATATGTCTGTTAGAGTGAGG
Organism: Cabera pusaria; assembly: GCA_954871355.1. NCBI lineage: Eukaryota > Metazoa > Arthropoda > Insecta > Lepidoptera > Geometridae > Cabera > Cabera pusaria. The sequence continues at coordinate 18,629,860 of OX940897.1, read as the reverse complement.
GCAATGTTAATAATATCTGTCCGTCCGTCCTTTTAGTCACAGGGCTGTATCTCCCTAACCATAATAGGAAGACACATGAAATTTACGGACGCGTGAAATATACTTGTAAGTTACATGATTGGACATAAATATTTTTTACTAGCTGTGCCCGCGACTTCGTCCGCGTGGAATAGTGTCTTTGGGTAGCATTTTTAAATATATAGGCAAATTATTTTACAAATAAGACACATGAGTATCCCACCTACACCGCACCGTGCCACGCCGCGCAAATCCCCCTCCCCTCTCCCTCCCCCTCGTCCTTCCCCTCTCCTTCTCTCTTCCCTCCATCCCCTTTCTCCTCACTTCCCAATCCCTTTCCCCCCACTTCCCCTCCCCGTCCCTCTCTCTTCCCCCTCCCCTCCCCGTCTCTCTTCCCCCCACTCCCCTTCCCTCTCCCCTCCCCTTTCCCCCCTTCCCCCACTCCCCTTTCCCTCACCTCCCATCCCTCTCCCCCTTTCCCTTCCCCTCACTTCCACCCTTCCTCCCCTCCCCTCATTCCCCCTTCCCCTTCTCCCTCCCCCTTTCCCCTCACAAACTTTGAATGACATATTAATTTATATCGAATCAACAGCCTTAACAATAATTTTCTAGCTTCTAGCTTTAAAAATGACGATACTTCCATACAACTTTTCATGCCCTCTTTTAACCCCTAACAACCCTCTTTTCGCATGTCACCAGTGCAACAGTGAGGAGGACACCTTGAGTTCCGTCTGCCGGTTAGATGTGGTTTCGTCTGAAGAAAACAGCGAAGCCCTCCGACCTAATCCCGCGTCTCCACTATGTACACCGCATAATCACTCCCCACCAACACCACCGCCACCGCCTCCGCCGCCCGCTCCGTCCGCCCGCGCTGCACGAGCAGCGGCCCGCAGTGCGAGACTGAACGCGTCGTCGAGCGCCCCGCACTCAAGATCCTGAAGAAGGCCTCCGGGTGAGGCCGAAACATATGTCGATCACTATATGGACATCGCGTAAGTCACGTTAAATTCCCGTTTTTAAATCTAATAAATGTTTATTAATTATTTTTTTTTGCTGGCGAAAAATGATAATTCTATTATATGCTCGATCTTATAAAATACTGAAGTGTGGTACGGAACCCTACTAGTGCGAATCCGACTTGCACTTGGCCAGTTTATTTGAAGTCTGTTAAAAACAACTGTTTAAAAATAAAACAGTTAAATTGTTATACATTTTTATTTACAACACTTTAGCTTTACAAAATACAAATTAAGTATTTACATAGTAAGTCTTCATTTAGTTGAGTTCATTTAAATTGTCCGTTGAAGTCACATTATAGCCGCGACTGAAAATAAAAATGCAATCACTTTATTATCTTATTAATGGTATCTACTTTGTAGTTCGTTCTTTAAACTTTTATAAAAATGTAATTAGCTTTAGATGAAGTGCATTTCAGACTACGCTGTAATATAATAGGATATAGTTCAAAGCACAACAATATCGCTCAAACATAAATAAATACCTATATAGTTAGGCTAAGTTACGTGCCGAATCCCGTCGCGCGAGGGACGCGCGGTCAGTCTGACTCCTGTAAAAACGGACATCAAAAATGTCCGAAACGTGTTGACTCCAACACGTTTCGGACATTTTTGATGACATTTTGAATTTCGACATCTTAAGGCTTCGTTCACACAGCATTGTCCTGCAAGTTATTTTGTAATCGTTTTTTTTAACATAGTCAACCGGGTGTTCATATGGTAAATTTTCATTCGTGTAAAAACGAATAGCCGCCATATACCATATGCCACTGCGAACCGAATACGTCAAAGTTCATTCGATTTGCTTGACAAGTCCGTTGAGTATGCGTTTAAACGAATAAGCGGTACACGTTTTTTTGCAGTACAATCGACGTGTGAATGGATCTATGTACGTTGTATGGTCACTATTTATACGTTAAGACGTACACTGCAAAACAACGTGCAGGACAATGCCGTGTGAACGAAGCCTACCCCGTGAGTGTAAAGTCGTTTTAAATAATTATATGTGTTATTCTTACGATATTTTTCATAAATTAGTAAAGCTAAGTGTAACGTGTTCTAAGTAAATGTATGGTGAACGATATTGTTGTGCTATAAACTATGTGCGTATTATAGCGTAGTCTGAAGTGCGCTTGAATATCGTTCCATCATTTCAGGGTCAAGTTATGTTAAACTAAAACTAAAAACCTCATTTAGATTTTTTCTTTCCTGATTGCGTTAGAAATGTTAGAATATTTCCGGATAGGTACTTATACCAATTCGGAAGATGTGTCGGGCTTGTTCAATAAAAAATTTGTGGGATTTATCAAAAACGTTGTAGGTACATGATCACTTTCAATTTTATAAATACCAAAGCCAGTTTGTTTCTCCCCTCTTCACGACATAACGGCTTGACTTTTTTTTCGATTTTTTTTTAGATCATGATATTATAGCTAGAGTTTGACCACTACATTGTACACACCTGTTGGTAAGTGATGATGCGGCCGAGGATGGTAGATTTAATTGAAATTTTGCACATGAACAGCCAATATGTCAGTTTTTATATATTTTTTCCTCTTCAAAGTCAAACGACTGGACCAATTAGACTGAATTTTACTCAAGGATAGCCAGATTACGACATTGAATACTAGTAAAGCGGGCAACGCCGCGAACGTAACGCGGGGCGGGGTAAGTCTTATTATATGAATTGCACCTCGCTCACGTCTGCTGTTTTATCCCATCCTGCGAACACAGACCTTACAATAAAATGTATCGCTTGTTGTATATGTACAAAGACCTCCGCTAAGCCTTTTACCACCAATGATCCGCTGAACGAGACTAGGAAAATGAAGAGATGCTTTTGGTTTATTATTTTCTCGCGCGTCGTACAGCTTCCTCGTAAAGCTCTTGTAGATATGCACTATAACACTTAAATTACTTTTGAAAAGGTTACTCACGTCGTCTCCTCTATGGATGGCGAAGATCATGTCGTACTCATTGGCTCCAAGGTATATGTGAGCACGTCCGTCGTTGCCAACGGTGACTGATTTGCCAGTGCAATCGCTTCCGCTCTTGGTGCCAGATATTACATCACAGTATCTACCAGCTGGGAGACAAGTCTGAAAGATGAAAATGTAATTTTAGTTCTATAGAAAAGGATCACGGCATCTTTTCTTGTTTTCGGTTTAGTATGGTAACGCTGGTGACAAAGGACCAGCCAGTAGAGGCTGACCTACGCGGACGTATCACAACTAGATTGGAGACGCTTTAATAAAGAAAGATCAAGTCAAAAATCCCTATGACGGGCAAGCAAGTATGAAGGCACTCATAAAAGTGGAAGAAGCTAAAGAGGTATGTCGGGATGTAGCCCCAACGGGCAAAAGTGGTAGTCTTTGCCTACCCCCACGGAAAAAAGGCGTGATTTTATGTATGTATGTGGAAGAAGAACACGGCATCCTTTGAAGATTTTATAGTTTGCGGTCATTTTGCGGTTTAGTATTAGTATCGTAAAATTGCTGACAAACAAGAAGAAATGTTCGGATACATTTGTTTGTCCTTGATAAACGATGAGTGGCGTGCCATGGGTGAGGCCTATGTCCAGCAGTGGACGGAAATTGGTTGATAATGAAACGATGAGCATTGTTTTTTAAGAAGATTGTATAATAAAAGAAGATGATTGCTGTAAAACCGCGAAAATGTAAGAAACCATTGCAACTATTCTTCGGTGGATAGCTCATTAAAAGGTTTATTGTAAGTTCAAACTCATACAGTGGTCAGAGTAGTTATATTGAAACGATTGAGTTTAAAACGAGTTTAAAAAAAGCACGTTCTAAGAAATTGTTTCTCCTCATTGCAAGTGACTGTCTCCAATTTAAACAAATAAACTTCAAAATCGATTTAAATCTCACCTGAAGAGTTTGGTTAAGGTCCCAACTGTCATTATTGAAAGCGACAAAGGCCTGACCGCCACGGCAGAAGGCGATTTGATTGCTGCCATTGTCCCACCAGTCATTAACGCCAGTTCCAAGAGCAACGTTCCTGAACTGTACCATCTGGTAGATCTGACGCCAGCGGTGCTCGCAGATCCAGCCATTACCGCAGGAATTGTCCTACAAGGTAACATTGGGTTAAGGTTATGGCAGAAAAGGTAAATCGTTGATATTATCGTCATCTACAACAGCCTGTATAAAGCCTACTGCTGGACACGAGTGTCTTTTTTTCATATGTAAAGGCTAGCATTTCACCATTATCTTGCCTGGTGGTAAGCGATGATATTGTGGTCGAAGAAGCTGAACACACTAGACCTAGAATACTCTAACTCTCAAGGGACGAATACTGCTGGAACACCGTAAGGTTATAGCGATATATTTTCTCCTTGATGGTAGTAAGCTACTTTTTGGTAGCAAGTCAAGCGGAACATCGATATCAATGCTCCTACGACCTGTAGACTCCTAATGTATAACACTTAGCTCGATTTTGACTGCTAGCTTGCACAGATTATCATCCCATCTTACCAATGGACGTTCGTGTTTTAAAACTCATTCTACATGTTAAAAGAGCCATAATTAACGTCTAAAGTTTTCTTGTTTCAGGCACAATTTACTTAGAGAAAACTATTTCAGTATTACCAAATCTGAACGAAAGAAATGCTTTTATACAGTGAGCTTTGCAGTCCCTTTTTGCGGCGGCGTTCAGCTTGACTGTCGTAGAATTTGCGTGGTAAAGATAAGGTTTTGTGAACTTTTATTTGAATAAACGCTTCGTTCGCAATTAGCTATCAAATTTCAAATCTATATTTTAATCTATCTTATCAGTTTTTAAAATTTGAAGTTGATTGAGAATGTAATAATCACAAAATTATTCTAGATATAAAATGAAATAGACGACCGATATGAATTTTATTATTTACACAACATTGATAATTTAGTACTTATTGTATACAGATAATGTTGACAGGATGTTATTATCACTTAAAGTAATCGATCAGGTTAAGCCTTGGAGCCTACCACAAGGTAAAAATAGTTTTTGTTTTTAACCGACTTCCAAAAAGGAGGAGGTTTCTCAATTCGACCGTACATATATTTTTTTTCTTTATGTTTGTTCGCGGATTACTTCGTGGTTTATAAACCGATTTTGATTACTTATTATTTTTTTGTTAGAAATGAGATATCCCAAATGTGGTGCCATGGTAATTTTATTGAGGTCTGATTAGTATCTCCAGAGATATGGAGATAAACACCTCAAAATTGGTATCGAAAATTAATAGCGCGACATTGAAGTCGGTTCTTTTTAGTTTTTTAAACGATCTTATTATTATACTCCTCAGCGAATTCTTTCAATGAAATGTGTACTTATCTTTTTGTGTAGTTAATAAAGCTATATTTTGTATCACAGTACGCGGAGCGTCGCGTCTGTTTGAGCTGACTCTTATACCAGGTTCAGACCAGGCGTTTTTGTTGTTCAACTTCCTAAGGATGTACCTACGATACGAGTTATCCAAATACTCATTCGCGCTTGATTAGCTAATCAAATTGCTTAATTCTAAACCTTATTATCGCTCTATAATGTCAGCCTAAATGTTTTCCCATGACAAATAATTGAGTAACGAGACAGGTACTTTTAACCGGTACCTACTCGGTGTAGATACCAAAGTATCGATACTATAATTAAGATAGTTTAAAAACTAAAACAACCGACTTCCATGCCCCGCGAGTCAGTTTCAGTAGCAAGTTTGAGACCTTTATCGTCATATCTCTGGAGACACCTCTCAGATCTCCATGAAATTGTAATGGGACTACTTTGAAAATGTGCCCCACCGATTAAAAAAAGAATCATTCGAATCGGTTCACAATTAACGGAGCAATCGCGTAACATACATACAAAAAAAATACAAAAAAAACATACAGACGAATTGAGAGCCTCTTCCTTTTTGGAAGTCCATTGAAAAGTACTTGGAATCGAAATAAAAGTAGGTACATCCCTAGGAAGTTAGAGTAATTAAGTAAAGTTAAGTATAGAACAACAAAAATCGCTTGGTATGAACTTTGCATTAGACAAGCACTTTACCACTGTCATGTTAATGCGGTCATGATGCAAACTTGCTCGTTAAGTGTCGTTTAAAATGAAGCACAATAACTGCCTTGTAGTCTTACCAGTGATATAAATACTTACAGAGTTGATAGAAGGCGAGATGATATTGCCACTGTTGTCCATCGGGGGACCTGCTTCAGTATTATGGAAGTCGAAACTGCTCATCAGCTGAGGTTCACCATAAGGATGAGCCAACATGAAAGCAATGGCTCCTTTGTAAGGCTTAGAGTTCTTGTATGTGAGGATGTTTCCACCAGCGCCGTGACCTCTCTGGTTGTCGTGGTTATCAATGAATGTTAAAGAGACGTCAGAAGCTAAGAGACCCCATTGAGGACCCCAGTTCACGAGCCATCTGAGTTGGTTACCGCCCTGGAATGATATGATGCAAACTTCAGAAAGTTTATAAATCAATACTACCGATTTAAAATAGATATATATATATATATTATGCGAGAATTTAAATAGAGCTTGTATAGGTACTTGCCTAACAAATTTACTTATACTTTGAAATATTTCAAAGACATTTAAAATCAGATAAAAAAATACTGAAGATTATTGAAAAACGACTAATATTAGAGAACATGATATCGTTTCAATAAATCGACGTCCTAGGAAGGTGGTCTCAAGTCTCAACACTGATACCGACTATTTGTTATCGTCGCGAACTATATGTAAATAGAACGCTTGTAAAACTATACATCTCCCACTTTTTTGTTATAATTCTTAAAGAGTATCTATTATTTATTATTATTTTATTTTGAGCCATTTTTTGGCACACTGCTGGGCAAAAGCCTATTTACCCTCTTTCCAGTGATCTCGGTCGGCAGCTATGGATTGCCAGTCTTTATGTTAGGAGTCTAGCTCATCCCGCAGTCTCATACTGGGCCTGCCGCGACGTCGTTAAACGTGGGCTCCACCCAGTGGTGAGCTTAGGCCACAGCTTGTCCGACATGCGACAGGTGTGAGAGTATCTATGTAAAGTATTATTTATTCTGTGGTCCAGTCCACCAGACCTAGTTGACTATCACGGAGGATAGATATTCACTAAAAGCATGGGCAGATTAATATAACGATGAACTGCATAGGCAAAGAGCATCCTCAATATATCATCAAAACATCTAAGATAGATCAACGTGATCTCACCGCGTGAACGACGGACTCGCTCGAAACGTAGGTTTAGAAAATTCGACTAAAGGTACGTAATTCATAAATAAATGACCTGCGAATAAGGTGAACAAGTGTCATATAACATTTACCTGGAAAGCTCTGCTCAGCTCTAAGCCAAATTTGAACTCAGTAACGGGTGCCAGAGGCGTGTATTCATCACGGGTGATGGCTTCACCGCCAAGGTCAATGACCTCCTGGTAGATGTAGGGCCGAGCTCCCGAGGGGAAACCATGATTAGTGTTGAGGTTATGAAGGCGATTGTAGATCACGTTAAGGTCATGAGGCCACATGTGCTTGGCAGCGTCAATTCTATAATGTTTCGAATGAGAAATTTTAGATTTATAGCGGGAATTCGAAGCAGATCAGCTATTGTATGCGTATAGTTTTAGGCAAATAAGCTATAGTGACGATATGTATTTATGAAATCACTGAATGAGTATGAGATCAAAAGGAGTTTAAGAATATAAGACTTTTCTTTTGATCTGTTAGGTCACACACATATACCTAGTAGGTACATGAATCAAACGTGGGAAACGTTTGATTCATGTGGCCTATCAAATAATTTAAAAACGTTTACAAAACGAATAAAAACCGACATTATATGCCGCTCTAGTCATTTTCAGTACCTACTAAGTTTGAGTTTTTTGTCTCCATATCTCTGAATACACTTATCAGATCTCAATAAAATTACAATGGGGTATACTAAACATACTAAAGCAACCTTCTCAATCAAAAGAAAAAAAAATTCAAATAAAAAATATACATGTAAATTTAGAACCTTATCCTTTTTTGTGAAGTCGATTAAGAAAGGAAGTCTGTAAGCAAGTCTGTAAGCATTTTTTTTTTAATTCGTCATTATTATTTTCATGAATATAAACTGACAGGCGTTTTAATTTATTTTATTTGTTTTTATCTGATAGGCTAGCGTTTGATTACTATCTCGCCTGGCCGTAAGCGATGATATGGTCGAAGATGGTGAACACGCTAGGCCTAGAATAGTCTGAATCTCAAGGGTCCTGAGCTGCCGAAACATCGAAAGGTTAGGGTAACAAAATTTATTTCTTTTTTTTATTATTTGGTAGCAAGTCAGGTGGAACATTAATACAAGCTCCTACTACCTATGTGAAATCTATATATTTACCTGAATCCAGCAACACCAAGATCGATAAGGCGGTTCATGTATCCCACAATCATACCTCGAACGTATTCAGAGCCTTGATTCAAATCCTTGAGGCCAGAGAGCTCGCAGTTACGGACCTATTGATAAAAAACACCATTGTAATATCATCTAGTATCTCGACTCTTCTAATGGTACTCTAAATAATTATCCCTCCTTTGATTGACTTTAAGGCTGCCTGTTCATTGAAGCGGAGCGAGGCAGCGGAGCGAGAGAATTAAGCTTTGGTCTCGCGATCGTAATGCACAACGCTGCGTTATGTGGCATGCGCTGCTGAACACGTAATTGTTTGAAAAACGTCTCGAATGGTAACTTGTTCCGTCGCAGTATGCGTCAGCGGCGAAGAGCAAATACGTGACGCTGCGTTGAGCTGCATACCGCAGCGTTGTGCGTCACGATCGCCGAAACCGAACTTTAAGCTTCGGTCTCACGATCGTAACGCACAACGCTGCGGTATGCGGCATGTGGTTGCAGTACACATAATCGTATGAAAAACTTCTAGAATGGTCTCTTGTTACGTCGCTGTATGCGTCAGCGGCGAAGTAGGGAGCGGGCTGGTACTCTGCAATGCACGGCGTCGTTCTCGTTCATTCGCTGCGGTATGTGTCAAGGGTTGACAATGGAGTTTGAAGATAATTTAATAGAATTAGTCTGCAATTATCATTCTGTATAATCTGCGGCAAAATCAACTGTTCAATTCTTCGCAGAGACGGTAAACGCTGCGTCGTAGCGCTGCGTTTGAGCCGCAAACCGCAGGGTTATATGTTACGATCAAGAGACCAAAGCTAAATGTGGAGAGGATTTGCGGACTGTGCGGAGCCCAGCCGAGAATTGAGCATCGCCGCAAAGTTGTTCGTCTATCAGTTTTTTATCGCATACATTTTGGAGATTCTGCATCCCAGCTACATGAACTATAGTAGAGTCAATTTAATAGATCACATTTGACACTTCATTAAAATTCAACAACGTGACCTTGTAATGAAGGGTACATAAAATTATTAATTCTTTCAAAGTCAGAACTGCATAATTACTTAACATTTTTCAGTTACAAATACATATTTATTCTAAGAATTACAAAAGAAAGCGTTTTTACGATTTACTTTGACTAATAATTCATTTTAAACATAATAAACAATGATTATTCTAAAAAACTAAACGTCAGTACAAGGTTACGTCAGTGAATACTTTTTCTTTATAATCATTAGGGATGCTACCCAAAAAACCAAAAGATTGATCAGTCGATAGGTTGAAACGAATGCAAATGATAACTTGTTAAGGATGTTGAACTATAAAAATAACTACACTGTGATTGTAATTAACACACAATATTGTTCTTTGACAAAAAAAAAACAAAAATAATTGAATGGGAAGGAACTAAAATGAATAATAATTTGGGTTAAAAAACTAAACTACTAAACGTTAGATCCATAGGTACATTTGAGTATGTTTTTTATTTTATTTGTACATTCTACATTCAGCTACATTCTTATCCATAAATACATATAAGATCGTTTAAATATGTACAATTTCCGATTTGTATAATTTGTATTAACGTGTCTTATCAATTTCATATTAACGCAAAACAAACAAGTAAATAACACTGAATAATGTAAATACTAATTGTATTTCTCATTTAGAGGGGCCAGAAAATTGTTTATTTCGAATAACATCAAGCTAACTGATGTTATTCTTGTTTGTGTTGATGCGTAGCGATTAATCAATTGAATCGATGTTTTTAAGCAAGTCACCACCTTACTATGAAGCTAAGACTGACAGATGTCAAATGGGATCTATTAAATTGACCATACTATAATACCGTCATCACTCATCCCCATTTTTCTATCAAGCAAACAGACGTACTGATATGCGACTCTGTTACCCATATGGTGACATCTCATGATTGCGAAGTTATTTGCTTCTACATTCCTCATACGCACTGCCAAGGAGCGGAATTTCTTGCCTGCGTCTGTGTTTCCCGATAACTACCACCTGGGTCTTCAAGTCGCGAGTAAATAGGTATCTTCTGGGCAAGCGTGCTAAGTACATCTTAGATCACATCTTCACTTAAAATCAGGTGGAATAGCGGCCAGTCGTTTTAATAATCGTTAAAGCGGAACGGAAATTTTATGCATTTCCATTGATTGGCACAGCTCCGTTCCGCTCTCTCCTTTGGACATTGGACAGTCAGCCTAAATATCTATCCAACATTTAACTTTCATTAAAGATTTAAGCGACGGCCTCATAATTGTAGCCATGAATAACAAATACTTATTTTAGAAATAATTGTAATTTTAGTTTTCCGATACGTCGACTTCCGGGATAGACAGTTCAAAGGATGTGTCCGAACAGTTTTAGTATTTGGCTGAAGTTGTATACGAAGGAAGCTTTTATCCAAGATCCAGCATAAGTCTGATAAAGTCCCAATAGCATCATCAAGTTCTATGCAGCTGCGCTCAAACCAGTTCCCTCCTAATAGTTTTGCCATTTATCCATCATCATAAGTCTATATGTGCTGCAACTGCTAAATATAACCATTCAAATTGTATGTCATTCGGCACGATATACGCCACCTTTTTCTTTTATTCTCAATGGGCAAGCAATTGACCACTATCTCACTTGATGCTATGTGACGATGTGGTCAATTACGACCTCACGGAGACCATCGCTCCACCTAATTTTTTTTTATATCAGATGGGCAAACGCTTGACTACTGTCTCACCTGATGTTAATCGACAGTGCTATCGAAGATATAGCACGCTTTCCTAGAAGACTGTTCACTTACGTTTTGAAGATTGTTGTTATTTATAATCTTAACTCTTCTCGCAATTATTCCAGCGCCTCTAGCTGGTTTTTGCCTGAACCATCCCAGATGTGAGATCTGTACTAAGCTTGATACATCTTGAGCATCTATCCCAGTGTAAAGTAATATATCACTTTAGCCAGAATACCGAGCTTTTTAAAGCCAACTTAGCCTTCGACTTGGCGCGTTCTACACTAAACTTAGCAATCCGAGGTTTCCACTCAAGATCTAGTCTACCCAACGGAAAACCTATTTTAATAACATAACGACGAAATGGTCTACTAGTAAGTAGTACTATTAAATTATTCTTTGCTATTAGTGCCTTAAAGTCTTACTCTGTCAGGACAACAGCCATAGTCGTTGCCAGAGATTACACACTGGGGCCAGTTGAAGTCATTTCTGCCGTAAGGAACGGCGGGATAGTGCCAGTTGCCAAAGTCGACAGTGCTGCCGCCGGTACCAAAGTTGTCATTCCATGTGCCAGTCATGTGGTTGATGATGGCATCTACGTAAATCCTAGCAATGATAAAGAATATATTATTATGATTATCTTTGTTAGTTTTTGGATAATTGGCAAGGGGTTCATATACAAAGTCGAGATTATAATAGGTTAGCTGATAATATTGGATATACCCATAAATTTAAATTATTCTAAATTTTAGCGGACTGATATTTTAGGATCATTCCCTAAATACTCAAAAAGAAATCAGCGCAAAATGTTTTAAATTGTTGACAAATTAAATCATAATAGCTTTTTGGGAACATTACCGGCAGATAGTGACCTAGGTTCTGTCTTTTATTTATAGTTTAAAGATTATATATTGTGATTTATATATTTTTGATATCGTCATTAGGTTATTATTTTTAAGTTGCTTAAATAAATAAGAATTTTATTCAAAGAAGAAAAAAATTAAATCATAAACACTATTTTCTTAGTGTGGACACATCGCAAACCAGATAAACTCTGTGCTGTTTTACCAACCAAGTACCCAATATATGAAACAGTACTAAATAATGCAATGAAGTAGATATATTTTCTTACCTGACTCCAGCGTTGTTGCACCTCCTAACCATATCGGCGAACTGCTGCTCATTTCCAGAGCGAGTGACAAGGCGGTAGGAAATAGGCTGGTAGCGTTCCCACCATGGTCGGTTCTGAGCCCAGATTACCAAATTCTCATTTGGAGGAGAGATCTAGGGAAATAAATATAAAAGCTCATCCAGACTAATATTATAAAAACGTTTCTAAGTCTGTCACGATCTCTGTTTGTTACCTAATCACGCCTAAAAAGACGATCTGTGAAATTAAACAAAGACACATCAAAACACATACTCGTAGCATGAGAATGTACATGGGCTACTTTTTGAGAAAATAAAATCATGATTTTTACACGTAGGGAACTTAAATAACTCAGATCACATAAATGTTGATTGAAAGAGCTTTACAGTAAAAAAAAACTCTTGGAGTACGTGAATGATATATATGTAGTTATATAGTGCTAATTTAGCGTGTTGTATCACAGTAACAGTAACATTTCGGGCACATTCACACGATATAAGGCACTAATTATCTGCATCTTTCAATTCTTGAAAAGGCGATACTTTTTGCGGGGCGAACGCACACGTCTTCTTATACAAAAGAAAAATATTATGTCGTGACTCGTTAAATTTACCTATTACAAAGACAATTTTCGCCTTGTTCGGCGAGTTCAGGGCATGATTTTCGTTAAGACGGTTATTCACATTTTACCGTATAAGAATTTTTAATTAATTCGATTACTTCTAGAAACCCTCAAGTTATTTATTCTGAAGCTACATTCTGAGTATGATTAAATAATTAATGGAGGTTTAGTAGAATTCTGGCCTTCGGAAACTACATGAAGTAAACATATAGGTTAGACGAAAATAGGTAGTTTTTATTAGAAACGTAAGGATATCGTTTTGTTCTTGACGATATTATATAAATTAAATGTTTAAAACTTTTTGTAACACTAGCTTTTTGTGAAGATGTAATGAAGATTGTAATTTCATGTGTAATGAAAAGTACTAATTATATAATTTATGATCGTACAAAACGAAAAAGCCGAATTCACATGCCGCAATAGTTAAACTATCCAGTAGTCATTATCATGTTATCAAGGTATACAAATTTGTTTATATTGTATGAGACCAAACGGGAGGCATAATCACTCAAACCAAAAAACAATCTTTCAAATTGGTTAAGATTTGACAGAGTTCTGAGGTAACAAACATAAAAAAACCGTCGAATTGAGAGAACCTCCTACTTTTTGTGAAGTCGGTTAAAAATACCGACGACTTTAAATTCAACTATCCTACCTTTTGTCATTACAGAATTCCAGTTCCTCCTACAGGCCGGAATCATCATGACATCAGCTTTAAGGTATTTGCATTGTCTTAGAACTTACATAAGTATGCTAAATCCAATTGAGCTTTTAGCTCAAGGAATAGGCGTGACGAAAGATTTTGAAATCCTCTTCCGTAAAGTGGGAACACATTTAATATTCACGAAAAAACCTATATTTCGGTAATTAACTTAAGTTTAATGAAGTTTAAAGCAATTTTTCTAATATTTTTTCAATAGTGCGCAAAAACAGCTCACATGTCATGGCATCGGCTGTGACGTCACGCATACCTAAATGACATAATTAACGCAGTAACTATTATATAATCTGTGACAATGAATACATGGGTTTTCTCAAATGTAATATTATTTTCAAGAAAACCTCATAAGAGGATATAGTCGTGACGTCATGCGATAATCTCAATTTTTAAAATAAAACTAAACTAGTGTTTTAAATTGTTTTAATATGTATTTTCCCCTAAAATCATCAAATCTTTGATTTTTTGATACTGTCGTCATGCCTATTATACCAGGAAGTGGTTGACAAATGGTTTGTAAGATTTATATATTCTGTTACTTACATACGAACGAATATGAACATTACAACTTAAAAGCTTCTACACATAAATATTATTTAAAACCAAAAAGTGGACGAAGGCGTAATTTATATTTATTAACCGACTTCACAAAAAAGGAGGAGGTTTTCAATTCGTCGGTTTTCAAAAAAAATTATGTTAACCGATTACTCGAAGATGCCTGAGCCGATTTGAAAAAATATTTTTTTGTTTCAAAGGGTACCCTTTTCAAGTGGTCCCTTTTAAATTTTAACAAAATCGGCGGAGCCGTTTTGATTATATCAGCATTTGTATTACGACGCATTCACTTATCTCGACGACATACTACTAACTACTGGCACAGATTATACAATAGTTACAACGTCTACTGGCTACTTTGACTAGCGCGACGTTTGAATTCGGTTCTTTTAGTTTTTTAAACGATCTTGAATTATCTATATTTATCTTTATTTTATATAATATATAGTATAGGTATGTAGTTATACATAGGTATTATTATATATAGGTATGTAGGTACCTATGTACCTATTACTTTATTTACTTTACTAGGCGCCAGGTCTTTGGATCAGTAACAAAAGATGAGTTTCTTTAACAAATAATTTTCTTAGTAAAAATTAAGCGTTAAGTCTGAAAACCTTACTTATTTACCTACATTTTTACCTGAATACCACCAAATCCTCTAGGTCCCAGGAACCTCTCGCACTCGGCCGCGATATCATCCCACTTCCACTCGAAGAGATGTACCATGGTCGATCTTCCCGACGCATAGTGCGGGTTTTTAAAGCCAAAAGCCACTGCGGCCACGGCCGAAAGTAGAAGGATGAAACGAAGCATCCTGAAATTTGAATATTTTTACAAATATGTTTCGGCAACCAACATTTTAAGTAGGTAGGTTTAAGTATGTCAATGCCAATGCTTACCCAATGGTATCTAAGCAACTTCGTATGATGAATTAAAAATAAATTAAAAAACTAAAAAAGCATGCCCATTCTGGAATACTGAGATCTTACCAGATTATGTGAACGGATATAATTTGAAATTAGCCAGCTATGACATGATTGAGTTCAACGAATAATTGAATATTCTGTTTTGATAGAATGTTTTAAACGGCTCATCCCACATCATACTAAAGTTACACCTACGATACTATAGTGCGTACGCTGCGCTTCATGCGACTGGATATTTTAGACAAACTTTAAAATTTTAAAGCTAATTATAATTATTTTGTTGATTGTAAATTTTAAACTTTCGCGATTTACACACATAATTATATTGTAATACGGGACTTATCGCGCTAAAAACATAATTTTATTTACCTCGACGTTTCGATCAAGTTGCAAGTTATGGGTATCAGCATTGTTTTTATTGAGATTAGTTTGAAACTACCCTCATTTGATCTTGATCGGAGTTGCCATTACGACACACAATACTGACGACATCGGCAGATTTTTGTTGATTTAAACTTCGACTGGAACACTTGCTAATCACTGGGTTCCAAGTTGTGGCCAATCTAAAACCATCCTCCCGGTTGAAATTCGGATGTTTTTTTTATTTCAACCGCTTAACGTACAATACGGGAGTAATAGTAACGTTCGGTGGAGAGAATTTTAGGGTCGTGAAGTTCAATCCAGTGGTTAGGTCCCGAATCTAGCAAATGCTCGGCGATGGCGGACTTATTAACCTGGCGGTTTTTTACAGCTGCAATATGTTCTTTGACTCTTTCTGCGATTGTGCGCTTTGTTTGTCCAATATACGATTTTCCGCAGCTGCAATCAATTTTATACACACCAGGTGTCTGAAACGGTATCACATCTTTCGGTGAACGGATTTGCGCTGCTACCTTCGATAAAGGGGTGAACACTGTCCTAATAGAGTATTTTTGTAACACAGCTCCGACCTTGTCCGTCACTCCCTTCACGTATGGCATGAATGCAGGCTGCCTTTCAACTTTAATGGTCCCTTTATTAAATCTAATTGATTGCAACTGCGGAAAATCGTATATTGGACAAATAAAGCGCACAATCGCAGAAAGAGTCAAAGAACATATTGCAGCTGTAAATAACTGGCCAAGTGCAAGTCGGACTCGCACTCGTAGGGTTCCGTAACACAGTTAAGTATTCCATAACTATGATTTTTCGCAACTACAAAATTAACTTTGTTTTTCATAGTGTTTGTATGAAAAACAAAGTTATCTTTGCGGTCGTCATATCTCAAAAACTGCTGACTGTATCTCGTTCAAACCAATTTTTCTTGTTAGTTTTTATTGAGATCTACAGCATATTTTTTTTTTTTTCACTCCCATTCTTTAAAAGTTAGAGGGGGGGGACACACATTTTACCACTTTAGACGCGCCTATCTTTCAAATGTTTGATATTGAGAAAAAATGATTTTAAGAACCTCAATGTCATTTTCCTATCCATAGACATCCCACACGCATAGGTTTGAAGAATTTTTTTTTTTTTGTTTCAGTTCCATGTATGGGATGCCCCCTTAAACTTTTATATTTTTATTTTTGTATAAAAATCGGAAAGCGATTCACAGAATACATCTACCTACCAAGTTTCAATTCTGTAGTCCTAACAGTTTCGGAATAAAATGGCTGTGACATACGGACGGACAGACAGACAGACAGACAGACATGACGAATCTATAAGGGTTCCGTTTTTTGCCATTCGGCTACGGAACCCTAAAAACCGCCAGGTTAATAAGTGCGCCATCGCCGAGCATTTGCTAGATTCGGGACCTAACCACTGGATTGAACTTCACGACCCTAAAATTCTCTCCACCGAACGTTACTATTACTGCCGTATTGTACGTGAAGCGGTTGAAATAAAAAAAACATCCGAATTTCAACCGGGAGGATGGTTTTAGATTGGCCACAACTTGGAACCCAGTGATTAGCAAGTGTTCTAGTCGAAGTTTAAATCAACAAAAATCTGCCGATGTCGTCAGTATTGTGTGTCGCAATGGCAACTCCGATCAAGATCAAATGAGGGTAGTTTCAAACTACTCTCAATAAAAACAATGCTGATACCCACAACTTTAGTCTTCTCGTGACCACGGTCAATGCAACTTGATCGAAACGTCGAGGTAAATAAAATTATGTTTTTAGCGCGATAAGTCCCGTATTACAATATAATTATTTTGTTGATTGTAATGAATCAGTTAAGTACTGTCAATTGCAGTTTAGCTTTTTATTGAGTAATGCTCTGTAACCTTTACAAACGTCACAGATTCAAACGTATTGCATGAAGTAGGTGGATGACTCCTTACCCAATCCACCTATTTCATGTAAAATAAAGCAGTTTTAGTTGTTATGTCTATAAGGATGACAAAAATGCATCGTGCCAAGTGCAGTAGCAGGTTTATAAGGATGATAACTAAAAGTTCATCATGCCAAGTGCAGTAGCCGATTATAAGATTGCATCGCTGATTACAGTTATATAACAAGTATGATTAGTAAATGCATACCTACGTACATATTAAGAGCTTATTACATTAGTTAATGATAATAGCAAGTGCCTACTAAGATAGGTTATGTACTAATTTACTAAGCAGGATCCAGATACTCCTATTAATTTGTATAATTTTATTTTCTATGACTTACTACTATATTAGTTTTCTATTGTTGTATATCTGTAACGTTTCGATAAGACTAGATTTAGGACGGTTGTTTAATCGTCCTAGATCGTGGTTTAATCATCCTAGACCTAGATACAGTAGTGAGTCCAAGTTTTGGTAATATACAGCAGCTCCTAAACTTTAAAGATAACGGAACACCAACCAAATCCCTTTTTATTTTATGGAACCCCATATCAAATGATCGCGCATTGTCTCTGGCTACTCGCGCTGCTGGGCCATACATAGTTCCGGGCTGAATGCTTGACATCTACCTACCTATTGTAAATTTTGGATTGTGTATAAAAATTTACAAAAATATTAAGTGTATAACACTTAAAGAAATATAATATTTACCTACCTATTTATATAAAAGTAATGAGTCATTCTCATCACATATTTTGCGCTATTTCAAAATAATATTTGTAACTGTGGTATAATTTAATAGCTAATAATAAATAATTTTGTCGGAACTCTGATGACAATTCTACGGAACCCCTAGGTTCCGCGGATCCCAGTTTGGGAATTCCTGATCTACAGGCCCTTAAAATAGTTAATTAGACTTATACCAGGATACCTATTTGTAACAGACATATACTCCATAACCTAGACGAACACATGTAGTGAATCTATGTATCTTTATGTACAGGCGAAGTCCAGTAACGTGCAAAATTCTGTCTATACAGAATTTAGCATGTTCCTGTATCTGTAATAGGTATACGTCATCGGTAACCATCAGGCGAGCGTCGTGCTAATCCTGTTAGCTTATATCATGAAAAAAACTGATACTATTATGCTTCTACGTACTTATTCCTTTTTTGCGAGCGACGCCACGGGGCACAAGCACCTCTCTATTTGTGCGATGTGCAATTTTATCATCGAGAAAAAAAGTTACAATTGCGTTACAGAAAATAGAGCAGATCTTGTTTGCAGCATGCAAACCAGATTGGATGAATGAATTCGTTAACGGATTTTATTTGTAAAGGAAAATACTTATATTGCTATATTTTCGAGTAGAATAAATGAATAAAATAATTTCAAATATATCTAGTTAGGTATATTGTTATTTTTATTAATTTAACTTCTATAGAATAGAAAGCAACATATCAAACGGAAATCATCGAAATATGAGGCAAGGTCGTTACATCTATTTAATTTTGCGGACTCTTTAGTAGGTAGATGCATTAATTTTCAATGATTTTTATGCTAATTTAACAGCTGTTGATAGAATGTATTATTAAATTCTGACGTAATTTCAACGGAGAAGATTTTAAGGAGGTTTTGAATCCTAATATTGAAGTAGGTACCTATATATTTTTTGTATGTTGGGGCATAACTACGTCAAAATATAGACGACGGCTTTGCAAAATTATTTTTTGTTTGAAAGAAGAATATTCCGAAATGATCCCATATACATTTCTTAAAGATTCAATGAGTATCTCTAGATATAGGTATGCAGATAAACACCTCAAACTTGGTACTGAAAATAACAGGCGCAGTAGTTGAATTGTTTTACTTTCTAAAACTATCATTATTGTAACAAGACATAATAGAGTCCTGAGATCTCACAAATTATAATTTTAGTAGGCTTCACCGCCGCATAAGTCGTATAAGCGCTCAGCTAGTATAGTAACCTACTTTATTTGTTTTGAATTCATTACAATTCGTTTGTAATTAATTAAAATTTACAAGTGCCCAACTTTTCTCCATTTGTGGAAATTGAGAAAAATTGGGCGTTTGTAAATTGTAACGAAGAAAGAAATTGAAATGATATTTAGGCCTAATTTATAAATACAATAGTTTAGGTAAAGCGCCTGAAAGAGATAAATAGGTACAAAAATAATACTGAGAAATTCTTACTTACCTTTATTGTGTGCCGAACTCCCTAAATTAAAAAAAATATATGTAAGTTAATCTGATTATGACCACCTACCGTGATTTGCCTTTATATAGCTTCAGATAAAGTTGTTATGCTATCCAAAATTATCTTCATAATAGTTTTAATCCTAGATAATGTTTTAATAAGTGATTTTTATCGAAGATAAGTTTTTGGCCACAATTGGCGTTTCATGTTTTGTTACTACTATGGTGCATTTGCAAATGCACCTACTTCAATATTAGGATTCAAAACCTCCTTAAAATCTCCTCCGTTGAAATTACGTCAGAATTTAATAATACATTCTATCAACAGCTGTTAAAATAGCATAAAAATCATTGAAAATTAATGCATCTACCTACTAAAGAGTCCGCAAAATTAAATAGATGTAACGAACTTGCCTCATATATCGATGATTTCTGTTTGATATGTTGCTTTCTATTCTATAGAAGTTAAATTAATAAAAATAACAATATACCTAACTAGATATATTTGAAATTATTTTATTCATTTATTTTACTCGAAAATATAGCAATATAAGTATTTTCCTTTACAAATAAAATCCGTTAACGAATTCATTCATCCAATCTGGTTTGCATGCTGCAAACAAGATCTGCTCTATTTTCTGTAACGCAATTGTAACTTTTTTTCTCGATGATAAAATTGCACATCACACCAATAGAGAGGTGCTTGTGCCCCGTGGCGTCGCTCGCAAAAAAGGAATAAGTACGTAGAAGCATAATCGTATCAGTTTTTTTCATGATATAAGCTAACAGGATTAGCCAACGCTCGCCTGATGGTAACCGATGACGTATACCTATTACAGATACAGGAACATGCAAAATTCTGTATAGACAGAATTTTGCACGTTACTGGACTGCGCCTGTACATAAAGAGATAAATAGGTACAAAAGTAATACTGAGTAATTCTTACTTACCTTTATTGTGTGCCGAACTCCCTAAATAAAAAAAAAATATGTAAGTAAATCTGACTATGACCACCTACCGTGATTTGCCTTTATATAGCTTCAGATAAAGTTGTTATGCTATCCAAAATTATCTTTATAATAGTTTTAATCCTAGATAATGTTTTAATAAGTGATTTTTATCGAAGATAAGTTTTTGGCCATAATTGGCGTTTCATGTTTTGTTACTGCTATGGTGCATTTGCAAATGCACCATGCCATATATTCACACCAAATGAGAGAGTCAGTGTAGGCCTCATCTGCGCCATTACTGATTTGAATTAAAATGTTGTCTCGCTGCCATCAACGATTATCGTACGAGAGTGAACAGGTCTTCTAGGCAAGTATGCTACACCCTCGATCACATCGTCGCTTTTTATCAGGTGCGGTAGTTGACAAATGATTGCCGATCAACAATATAAATTCAAAAAAGACGAATTCGTTCAAAATTTTATTGTTTGCTAACGAATGTAAAAAAATAAAAATGCCGGGGTAATTCCAAGTGATCGAATGGCGAATGGAAGAAGACGGAAGGACAACGAACGCTGGGATATAAGTCTATCTCCCTCTATTCAGCGTTCGTTGTCCTTCGTTCGACCCGGTGTGTATCAAGTCTTACAGAAGGCCGCCACGCACTGAATGATAATCATAATGAAGATATTTATTTATCAATATGAATATTCCATTTCAAGCCCGACAGCGGCAAATCTCCTCCTTTTATATAAAATCATTGGCTCAGACCAATCCTTATCCAAGTAAGTTAGTGGCATGTAGTCCATTGAAATCTTATATTTTTATAGCCTTAGCGTGCATTTGTCAGAAGAAGCTATTTTATTTTTTAGATGTCAAAGGGGGTAAGTGTAAAGTTAAATCCAAGTTTGTAGGGTCACAACCCTTGTCCCGCGGCCCCTATCGCCAATTCATCTGATATAACTTTTCTAATAAATTGCCAGAAAAAAAAAGTTACAAAGACCAAGAAAATTAATCGATTTTTGTTTATAACGTTTTTTTTTTGTTCTGCGACTAAAAGTTACAGGAACAAAGTTGTAGAAAATTTAATGTCCAACAAAAACTCTGTGCGACCAATAGTTTTCCAGATAAGCCATAGAAACCATCGGTACCCCTTTTTCTAAGGTGGCGGCAGCGGGTGTTGCGACCCCCCCCCCCCCCCCTCCTCTCACAAGCTTAGATTTAACCTTACACAAACCCACCGTTGACATCTAAAAAATTAAATTGCTTCCTCTGACAAATGCAACCCCAAATGTAACTTTTCAATAGAGTAATGATGAGAATCAATTACACGTAAGATTTTGGGTAGAGTCATTTGTTTATCTTAAAAGGGTACCTACATTTTTGGGTTCCGGAACCCTTAAAGTTTCGTCATGTCCGTCTATCTGTCTGTCTGTCTGTCTGTCTGTCTGTCTGTCTGTCCGAGGTTTTCCTAAGAGACCGTTAATACTAGAAAACTCTAATTTTGTGGGGGTATATATATATATATATGACGCCGACAAGGTGCTGAAATAAAATTAACTATAGCGGTTAAGATAACTTTATTATTTTAGCAGTAATAGTTGTTGAACTTGGGTGTTGGATAATTAATTTTATTATAATAATTACCAAGTACAAAATCCTTAGAATAAATCCTTTAAAGTGACAATGACGGAGTACCTAGTACGAGTTGCTTGTTTATAACGGGTAAAGACGCATTGAATAACAGGCTACTACGGAACCCTACACTGCGCGTGGCCCGACACGCACTTGGCCGATTTTATTTTAGAGATAATGCTGCGGTTTCGCGTATCATCATTATTATAATTTATCATATATAAAACTAGAAGTGCCCTGCGGCTTCGCCTACGTTAAACACTTGTTTTATTTACTTGAAACTTTTCTTTTGTAAAAAAGATTCTAGCATTAAAGACATCAAATAAGAATTAGCCAAATCGGTTCACCCGTTTTCATGTTATTGCGTGACTAAAGCAATTTGGGATTCATATTAATAAAACCCGAAATACCCAAATTTTCTGACTTTGTTACCTACCCCTTTTTGAAAAATCCTACAACACGTACTTTATCTTGTTTCGCCATGCAAACTTTGAATTCCCGTTCCGTATCTGACAGGAATTTTTAGTAAATCCTTTTTGAGCAGATACCTACGTCATAATTACTATCTGCATTCAAAATTTCACCGCAATCCGAAACAATGTTAATTTTTAGACTTTGTTACCCCAGTTTATCCTCTTAGGGTGGCATTTTGAAAAAATCAGAAACTCGTATTTACTTATTTATTTACAGAAGTACTTGTGTGAAATGTCAAATAAAATGACTATCCAAACTTTGAACCTCCGCTTCATTACCCTTAAAGAGTGAATTTTAGAAAATCCTTTCTCAGAGGTAACTAACGTCGTAATAACTATCTGCATGCCAAATTTCAGCGCAATCCGAAACAATATTGATTTCTGACTTTGTTACCCCACTTCACTCTTTTAGGGGTGTAATTTCGAAAGAGCCTGAAACACGTATTTACTTACTTACGTACTTGTGTTAAGTGTCGAATATAAAAGACTATCTAATCTTGTTTCTCCATACAAACTTTGAAACCCCCGTTTCATCCCTTTCAGGGGTGAATTTTGGGAAATCCTTTCTCAGAGGGAACTAACGTCGTAATAACTATCTGCATGCCAAATTTCAGCGCAATCCAAAACAATATTGATTTTTACACTTAGTTACCCCATTTCACCCTCTTCGGGGTGGAATTAAAAAAAAAACTGAAACATTTTTTTACTTATTTTTTACTAGAGCACTTGTATGAAGTTTCTAATAGAAAATACCATCTTATCTTGTTTCTCCACACAAACTTGGAAACCCCCGTTTCATCCCCTTTAGGGGTGAATTTTGGAATATCCTTTCTCAGAGGTAACTAACGTCGTAATAAATATCTGCATGCCAAATTTCAGCGCAATCCGAAACAATATTGGTTTCAGACTTTGTTACCCCACTTCACCCTTTTAGGGGTAGAATTTCAAAAGAGCCTGCAACGTATTTACTTACTTAAGTAATTGTGCTAGGTTTCGAATATAAAAGACTATCTAATCTTGTTTCTCCATATAAAATTTGAACCCCCGTTTCATCCCCTTTAGTGGTTAAATTTTGGAAAATCCTTTCTCAGAAGGAACTAACGTCGTTATAACTATTTGCTTTCCAAATTTCAGCGCAATCTGAAACAATATTGATTTTCACACTTAATTACCCCATTTCACCCTCTAAGGGGTGGAATTTAAAAAAAACCTGAAACCCGTATTAAATTATTATTTTACTTATTTTTTTACTAAAGCACTTGTGTGAAGTTACGGATAGAAAAGACTATCTAATGTTGTTTCCCCATACAAACTTTGAACCCCCATTTCATCCCCTTAAGGGGTGAATTTTGGGAAATCCTTTCTTAGTACACCCTTACGTACTAAGACAAATATACCCTCCAAATTTCAAGTCTCTACGACGAGCGCCTTAGGCTGTGCGTTGTCTGTCAGCCAGTCAGTCAGGACAAAGATTCTTATAGTACTCGTATTAGAAGATAGGTATTGCGATGATTAATGTAAACGCTAACAACAGTGCAGTATGACCAATGAGATAACGCGTTCCTTAACGCGCCACGTTACCATATTGAAAAATTGTATTCTGTATGCCGAATTATAGGTAAATTATACAAAACGCGCGCGTTACACGTCCTCATATGTCACGATATTTTGACAGCTCAAAACACGCTCATAACCTTACCCTACCGCGTTACCGAACTTGAAATTGAATTGTAAAAAACTTGAAAATGAATTTGGCAAGTTATCTCATTGGACATACTGAATAAGGGCCCAGGGGCCTTATTCAGTATGACCAATGAGATAACGCGTTCCTTAACGCGCCACGTTACGTTATTGAAAAATTGTATTCTGTATGCCACACTATAGGTAAATTATACAAAACGCGCGCCTTACACGTCCTCATATGTCACGATATTTTGACAACTCAAAACGCGCTCATAACATTACCCTACCGCGTTTTAATTGGCATAGAGAATACCATAACGCGAAGATAACGTAACACGACACGGTAAGACTTTAAAATGGTCATACTGAATAAGGCCCCTGATTCAGCATGACCATTTTAAAGTCTTAACGTGCCGCGTTACAATATCTCCACGTTATTCGCATCAAAGGTATTCTCTATGCCAATATCAAGTTTGGTAAACGCGGTAGTGAGCGCGTTTACAGTTGTCATAATATCGTGAGGTAAGGTGGCGTGTAACGCGCGCGTCTTCATATTTTGAAGTAAAATTGACAGCAAGTGACATTGAGGAATTTAACAAAAAGCGCGCGTAAAACTACGCATGCGCGGTGCACCATGATATATACATAAAAACATTTACAATTTTCATTATTGGCGTCTGTTTGTTGAACAAGTTATACAAGGATGACCAACATTACATTTGCAATAAGATGGACTAAGGGTAGGTTCAAATATTTAAAGAAAGAACAATTTTTTTTTCATTTTTCAACGCAGGTGAAGTTTTGGGGCGCATGTAGTTATTGATAAAATGACAATGCAATGATTGACAATAATTGGCATTTTGAGAATGAAGTTTTTATTGTCGTTCCAAAACTGGTGCATTTATAAGAGGATCCATTGATTGTTTTCAATAAAAAATATTTATAATTTATTTAATGATTTTTAGTTTTTAAATTAAGCTACAGAGTTGCTATTGAAGTTTTATTGCTGGCAAATCGACCTATTATAAAGATAAGACAGAAAAATACAGAAATGTATGAAACCGCAAAATTACCGATATCTCATTGGTGAAGTAGGCCCCAGACAACAGCAAAAACAGCTATGACACATTAACCTGTACAAGTGTACAACTAGGTAAGGATCCATTATTTGACAACTGGGATGTTTTTAAAGTAAAAACTTCTTTAGCGGCGTTGTGAATATTTTGGGATGGGTATAAAAACGTTAATCTCGCGTCAGGACACGTGACCTGATCAAAAATTCGTTAGACGGAGGGAGAGTATAACATTTTTTTTGAGCTGGTTTTAAACTCGCGTTAGGACACGTGACCTGATCGAAGATTCGTAAGACGGAGGGAGAGTAGACCAAATGCACAACGTTCACTTCTGCCGGCACTCCCGGAGTGCAACCCGCTTTTTTTTAATGTATCATAGACAAGCATTTGCCCATTAAGTCACTTGATGTTATGTGATGATGCAATTTATTATGTACTTACGACAATTGCTTGTTTGATTGTAATTTGACTAATGAATTAAAAACAATAGTAATAACAAATTGAGCCAGTAAGTAAATAATTTTATTGTATAATTGACCCTTTTTTGGGTTCGGTAGTCAACAAGGAACTCTTATAATGTAACCAACAGTTCGTCCGTTTGTCTGCTACGGAACCCTATACTTACACCTTGGCCCGACGATTGGCCAGTTTTTTAGTAATAATTTTCATATATACCTAACTACCCTTTCTTAGTGCGTCATTGCAATTTTCTCTATCTTCACAAGTATGCTCAGCATTGGTAAATAACGGTATTTTCCACTGCTAAGCATTCAAGATCTCCCTTTGATTCTACCACTCTTAACCTCAGAATACAGAAGAAAAAAAACAGAAAATGCGTCCAACAATAATTTGACGAGAAACCACACTGTTTAAGAGTGGTTTTAGTGCTTCACTTTTAGGTGTGTTGACGCCTTGGTTTATTCTATATTCTGAGCCCTTAACAATATCTTACTACCTTCAACTGTCAAGTATAAATACATATTTTGTATCATCGGCGAAAATAAATTAAACAGCATGTGAAAATAGACCAACTCTTTATTGAAATAATTTAACCTTAACAATATTTATAAAACATAAGTTATTTTGTTTTCTATGCTTTAATAAAGATAAAAGTAAATAGTTATGGATAAGAAGACCATACTCAGAATAACAGTAAGGAGTACCTACCTAAATTAACGTTTTAAACATTTATTAATAGAAAATAGTATTTAGTACATGTTTCATTTATGAAGATTCTTGCACAGTTATCATATTTATAAAGTTTGTCAGATTACCTTATTACATAATACAAACTAAACTATTATCCAATGTGGAAAATAGCGAAGCTGTGTCGCTGCTTCATAATCTGTAGTGAAGACTGAAAAAAAAGGAAACATTTCAAAGATTAATGAACATTTTGGAGCCATGCTCGGGCACCAATCCACTCTTGCACAGAATGTAATCATTTTAATTGGTTATATATGCATATGTTGTGCTCAACATTTTCGAAGAAAATGAACGAGTCGCATGTGTATTTCAGTAATTTCAGCCAACTTTCTAAACGGGGTGGCGATGCGGCTTTCTGAGACAATTTGTAAAATGATTAGCCGCACGGCGGAAATCGCATCAATATTTCATTTACTTCTTGTAAATCACAGAAATCAGAAAAGTCGTTTTATCAACTAATTGTGATTCATTTAGAGTTACATTGTCATTAAGTTTTGATAATACGCTACTAACTGACTACGATACACCAGAGAGAGAGAGAGAGAGAGAGAGAGAGAGAGAGAGAGAGAGAGAGAGAGAGAGAGAGAGAGAGAGAGAGAGCTATGCATCTGTTTGCGTTTTATTTATTTATTATGTTTCATTATTTCACAATTGTTTGGATAAAAATTGTCTGAAGTACTGAAACATGCACTGGGTTGCGGGTGCACGTAATAGTACGGTTAGCAGCCCTACAGTAATCAGGGGAATTAAACACGTGTTTTAAGTGTGACGTTCGACGTCTAGATGAAAGCTGAATGGCTCAATACCTTTGTTTTTTTTTGTAAATTCAAAGCAATAAGTTATGTTTCTGTTATATCTATAATATTTTTTATTGAATATGATCTGTTTAATGTATTTTGACGTGTGTAAGTGAAAATTTTTAATTTGCCCATATACTGAATACATGCTTTGACTTTTGACTTTTGACTTTGACATCATCACTACCTCACGGCTAAAAAAAAGGACAAGAGCTTGCTTAAATAACAATAAATCAAAAGCGGCAATAGCTCAATGGCTACGGTGTCGGCTTATGATCGAGAGGTCATGACTTCAATTTTCACCCATTGCACTATTGACGTGAACCCACTCCAGACACAATTTAAACTCATATTTAGCTTAGTAGGAGGGATTAACAAGACTGAAATGAAATGAAATTATTTGTTGTGTGTTACAAAAAAATGGACGTGGCAAAGCCCCGACTTTGTGACTAAAAACGAGATTGACTTCATCATTACGGACAAACGGCGCATATTCAGAGACGTCTCAGTGATCACTAGGTTTAATACTGGAAGTGATCACCGACTGGTACGAGGCACTCTGGATATCGACTTTAAAGCCGAGAGATTCCGATTGATGAAGTCTACGCTCCGTCCGAACCTACTCCAAACCGTTGTTGGGTCCGAAACATTCCAATTAAAATTGGAAAATCGATTCGCTGCCTTGGAAACCACAGATGACGTAGACCAGAAACTCGAAGAAGTGGTGGAAATCCTCAGGGATGAAGGGACGAAGTTTCGCGAGAGCAAGCGTACGGGCAAAAAGTCCAAACTCTCAGCAGAAACACTTCGGCTAATGGAAGAGAGACGAACAGACCCTTTGTCAGCTTTGTCAACTAACCTGGTGCGCAACAAATCCATAAAGAAGCTGGTACGACGCGACCTCCGATCCTCTAACACGCTCTTGATTAAAGAATCAATTGAGCAGAATCGGGGGTCGAAAGTGTTCGTCCAGCCTCTGGGTAGAAGCCACCTCACAAAGCTGACAACGTCAACGGGGAACGTCGTCGCATCCAAGCCGGAGATTCTGTCGGAAGTCGAAGACTTCTACGGCAAGCTCTACGCATCGCATGCTTCAAGGCCCGAACCCGATACTGAGGATTCTAGAGCCACCTTAACCCGTCACTTCACAGAAGATTTGCCCGAAATTAGCCGAGACGAAATCGTGATGGCCCTTAAACAACTCAAAAATTGAAAAGCCCAAGGAGAAGACGGAATCACAACGGAGCTTTTAAAAGCCGGAGGAGCTCCAGCAGTTCAACATCTTCAGCAGCTATTTAATTCCGTTCTTTTTACTGGGAGAACTCCACAGGCATGGAACAGAAGCATGGTGGTTTTGTTTTTCAAAAAAGGAGACAAAACCCTATTGAAAAACTATCGCCCAATTTCGCTTCTGAGCCATGTCTACAAGCTGTTTTCAAGGGTCATCACGAACCGTCTTGCGCGAAGACTCGACGAGTTTCAACCTCCGGAACAGGCCGGGTTTTGACGCGGTTACGGCACCATAGACCACATCCACACGGTGCGGCAGATTGTACAGAAGACCGAAGAGTACAATCGGCCCCTGTGCTTAGCATTTGTGGACTATGAGAAGGCCTTTGACTCAATCGAAACCTGGTCTGTTCTCGAGTCCTTGCAGCGTTGCCAAGTCGACTGGCGATATATCGAAGTGATGAGATGTCTATATAATGCCGCAACGATGACTGTACAAGTACAGAACCAGCGAACTAAACATGTCCACCTGCGTCGAGGAGTGAGACAGGGGGACGTCATATCCCCGAAACTGTTCACTAACGCCTTGGAGGATATGTTTAAGACGCTGGACTGGAAAGATCGTGGCATTAACATCAACGGCAGGTACATCTCTCACTTACGATTCGCAGATGACATCGTCATTATGGCAGAGACGCTGCAGGACCTACAAAGGATGTTGAATGGCCTAGCTGATTCTTCTCGTAGCATCGGTCTCCGGATGAATTTGGACAAAACCAAAGTCATGTACAACGAGCACGTTGTTCCGGAACCGATTGCCGTAGATGGAATCCCACTCGAAGTTGTCACTAAGTATGTTTACCTAGGGCAAACGCTCCAACTAGGCAAACATAACTTCGAGAAGGAAATCCAGAGAAGAATTCAGCTGGGCTGGGCAGCATTCGGAAAACTCCGTCGAGTCTTCTCGTCGCCGATACCACAGTGTCTGAAGACAAAAGTCTTTAACCAGTGCGTCCTACCTGTGATGACATACGGAGCCGAGACGTGGACACTCACAGTCCGACTGGTCCACCAGTTTAAAGTCGCTCAGCGAGCTATGGAGAGAGCTATGCTCGGTATTTCTCTGCGGGATCGAATCCGGAACGAAGTAATTCGCCAGAGAACTAAAGTTATCGACATAGCTCAACGGATTAGCAAGCTGAAGTGGCAGTGGGCTGGTCATATCTGCCGCAGGACTGATAACCGTTGGGGCAGACATGTCCTAGAGTGGAGACAGCGAATCGGCAAACGTAGCGTAGGACGTCCTGTGACCAGGTGGAGCGACGACATACGCAAAGCGGTGGGCAGTGACTGGAAGAGAAGAGCCGAAGATCGGGCTCAGTGGCGCATCTTGGGAGAGGCCTATGTCCAGCAGTGGACTGATACAGGCTGATGATGATGATGATGATGACAAAAAAACTCCATCAAAATCCTGCCTCGTAAGGCGTACTAGTAATATGCAATCCACATTGCTAGTAAGCTTTTATAAAAAAAGTTAATAGTATTTTTTTTATATCTTATAGGCTAGCGTTTGACCACTATCTCACGTGTTGGTAAGTGATAATGCGGTCGAAGATAGTAAGCACGCTAGGCCTAGAACGGGAACTGGCTCTCAAGGATAGGTACCGGAACACAGATATTTTGGCAACAGATTTTCTAACTTAAGGCTGGTAGCTGGCCAGGCGAAGACTAGATAGTGCCCTACCACAATGCGGGCGTTGTTGGTTTCTTAACGACGTTTTTCCTTCAACGGAAAGCCACTGTAAAAATCGCACATACATTTTTCGATATAAAAATTAACTATCTATCGATATATATATATATATAAATATGCTATCTTAACTTACTTCAGGTCCCACATGAATGGCCAAGTGCAGGTCTTCACCATTGCCTGGTAGGTGGATATTAGCTTTGCCGTCGTTATCAACTGTCACTTTGGTTCCAGTACAAGAGTTTCCTTGATTTTTGCCCGTTATGACGTCACAGTACTCGCCTTGAGGTAGTCCAGTCTGCAAAAATTAAAATTCGAAAATTAATTGTTTACCCGAGTCAAATCCAACGAGATAAGTCTTATAAGTAACTACTATTATAAGAAATTATGCAGACATGCAAATCAACATTTTGATATTATGACAGAACGAAATTAATCGGTTATAAATCCCATCAAAATAAAAGTTATGTTTAAAATATATTGGTTTTAGGGTTCCGTACCTCAAAAGGTAAAAAAGGAACCTTCCTTTTAATATCACTTTCTTGTCTGTCTGTCTGTGTGTCCGTGTGTCACCACCGATTTTCTCAGGAACGGGTGGACCTAGCAAGTTGAAATTTATACCAGATACTGAAATCTATAGTCCCTAGTAGGTGTATAAAAATCTAGGTCCTGAGTCAACACGATAAAAAGATAATGGGCAAATTTTGATTTTCGCGAAAACTTGTAAGTCCCAAAATGTACCTTAATTTTCAACTTTTAGAATTATGAATTATGAAATTTGGCAAGAAGCGAGTTCTTACAGTACAAATAAAGGGAAAATTCCAAAAATAAAAAAAAGTTGAAAATTAAAGGGTGTCCCCATACATACATAGTTTTTGCCAATTAAGATAGACCTCTGAGATGTATGAGCGGAGCGCTCATACAATTTAGAGGTCTAGCTTAATTGGTACCTTCCAACGTTGGTACGGAAGCCTCGGTGGGCGAGTCCAACTCTACTTAGCCGGTTTTTGTTTAATGCTAGTTAGGCAAGCGTTTGACCACTATTACGTAGTATCTTTTCTATGCCACTATCTCACCCATGGATGAAAGTATATAAATCTCACCTGATGCGGTTCCCCACGGGACCCCGGGATTGTTTATTGGTTGTAAAACAATTACTAGTATTCTTGAACTTTGCAAACATAATTTGTTTATTTTATAGTTCAACGAACTAATAAACTCTAATGCTTTTAGCGCATTCTTCAAGACTTTTATTCTTTTGTCTTGTGAATGAAACTAAAGCGACAGCAGCCTTATTGACTTCTATTTTTCGTGATTCTTTTGACATTTTGTAAGCTTTTAGTGATAAAAATTATAAGCAAAAATGTATATTTAAAATTTAAGTTTCGTATGGCTTTCTAACCGACTTTTGAAAAGGATGAAGTTATACATTCGTCTGTATGTTTTTGTACGTTACATTCACTAGCAAGGCACTAAATGCAAAGATGGTTTTAGACCACTAAACACTTTTTTTTGTAGTGCTATGACTTCTGCTAGTCCGCCTGGGGCGGTACCACCACTTTGCCAATTAATTTTCAGCCGTGTAATAGAAATGTTTTTCGGTTGAAATGGCAAGGTGTCTAGTGTAATTACAGGGCATGTGAGATTCAACGTCTTTATGACAGCCTCAAGGTAACAGGCGCAATTTTGCATGCCGCTGTATCTGTAATAGGTAGACGTCATCGCTCACCATCAGGCGAGCGTCGTGCTTGTCCTGTTATCTTATATTACATAAAAAAACAGTAAAACAATACATTAGGATTAGGCAAGTACAGTCACTATTTGTACGTAGTAACACACTCCGGGTATCCGCAAGTTGTTATTAAAAATGATCGTGTGTGAAAATGGTTACACTTTAGACGAATAAGTGTAAAACTTAAAGTAGAGTTGGAGATGACAAAAAAACAAACGAACAAAACGATAACTAAAAAGGGAAGGGAAGGGAAAAACTTCCGTTTGCTCGTAAACATTACTTCTAGCTGCAACATAGCCTAAGTATTGAACACTTATAAATCAATAAAATATCCCGCAAAAACTTCTAGAAGTAAAGTCAAGTCTTTCACTTTTCAACTTACCTGCAAATTTTCATTCAAATCGCGTCCCTCAAGGTTGAAAACAACGAAAGCTCTATTGCTTCGACTGAAAGCGATTTGATTATTGCCGTTGTCCCACCAGTTTTGAATTGGTGTATCATTAGCAGCATTCCTGAATGCTACCATTTGGTATATTTGTCTCCAACGATGCTCACAAACCCAGCCGCTGCCACAAGTATCATCCTGAAATCAGATGTTCATGTGAATCAATGTGAAGTGAAATTTGTCCCATAGAAAGGCATAAAAATCGATGTTTCACCTGACTTGCTACCAAAAAGTAGCTTACCATCATCAAGGAGCAAATCTACCGCTTTAACGTTACTGTGTTCCAGCAACACACAGCCCTTAAGAGTCAGAGTAATCTAGGTCTAGCGTGGTCACCATCCTCGACCACATCATGGCTTACCACCAAGCGAGATAGTAGTCAAATTCCAGCCTATCAAATATAAAAAATAAAAAATAAGTGTTTTATTTCTATAGAACATGTCCAAAGTACCAAAGTAGATTTTTGCGATTTCCCACTTACTGTATTTATAGAAGGAGAAATGATGTTTTCACTCGAATCTGAGGGTGGCCCTTGTCTTATATCGTTGAAAAAATAACTGCTCATCACTCGAGGAGAACCGTATGGGTGTGCCAGCATAAAGGCAATCGCAGCCTAGAAAATGTGCAAAAAATATGTATAATCGGTGAGTTGCCATTATAAAAGTTGGGATTTTAACCCAATTTTCAAAATGGGCACCAATGACTTATATCCCACTAAATTATAACAACTGAAACATTTTACGGACAGTTAAAAAAGTGACTATCGATGATGAATAAGCTGTCTGCATTTTTTTTTCACAAAATATTCATAAACTTCTTGAAGTTTGCTTCTTTCCCAAAAAATCCGTATAAATTTATGGACATAGATGTACTAGAGATACTACATAATATCAATCTCGTTCGTACTCAATTCATGCACGGAGGTTTCAAAGGCGTACTTTCTAGCTCACACATGCCAAATTATTATTGAGCGTTGGTCTCTGGAGAGCCGCCGGACTCATTGAATAATTATTATCCTTTTGTTGGGATAATCAATTTGTGTTTTTTTTAGTTCCACCTACAGAGATGATGTGTTCAGTAACAGTGACTGATAACCCCTGTTTTATTTTGATGATATATTTATATTATATTTGATGATTCTGGATAGCCAAAATTTTGCATGTCACTGCACTGCGCGTTTTACCTCGAGACATAAAGATGTTAAGTCTCGCATTACCTGTAATTTCAGATACCAGTAATACAGTGTTTTGTCTCACCGTAAGCAAGTATGACCTTGATTTCTATTAAAAGCAATTTAGCAGAGACAGGTTCGGTATCAGTATGAAGCTAACTGGCTACCCAGTGGAAACCCAGCGTGGTACAGCTATGTCGCGGTAGACCAAGATAGCTGAACGAACTAGACATTTTCTATCCCAACTGGGCAAAACTGGCTCAAGTTAGAAGCAAGTGGAACGTATGGAGGTAGGCTTTAAACCAGCAACAGGACTATGATAGCTAAAATAAATACCTTATAAGCTCTAGATTCCTTGTAAGTCAGGACATTTTCATAGCGTTGGGTGTCATGGTTGTCGATGAAGACTAGGACGCGGTCACTCGGTGAGAGGTTCCAAGGTTCACCCCAGTTCACCAGCCATTTCAGTGCGTTTTGACCACGGAAGACTGCTTTCAGTTCATTTCCAACCTGAATAAAAATTTTGATAAAAATTGTAGTGACTATATTTATTTAATTACTGCAAAAAGGGGTAGTGCTTAATTCGTATGGATGTGGTTTTCTATGTATGTTACCTCAGGTATTATACTCAAGCATTAAATGACCTATTTGGTTTATTTTTCTAGCCAACTGTTGAGGTAAGTCATCAGCAATAGGATATTGCTAATCAACATTTTTATGTGACGATCCTGCATAAATAAAGAAAAATTATGCCTTTAGTGAAAAGGAAAACATGTCTTGTTGTCAGTAAGCGTGACATAACGTTGCTTGGCACATAAATTATATTGTAATACGGGACTTATCGCGCTAAAAATATAATTTTATTTACCTCGACGTTTCGATCAAGTTGCATTGACCGTGGTCACGGGAAGACTGAGGTTGTGGGTATCAGCATTGTTTTG
Organism: Cabera pusaria; assembly: GCA_954871355.1. Classification (NCBI taxonomy): domain Eukaryota; kingdom Metazoa; phylum Arthropoda; class Insecta; order Lepidoptera; family Geometridae; genus Cabera; species Cabera pusaria. The sequence goes on along the minus strand of OX940897.1, from coordinate 18,595,110 downwards.
ATTGAGAGTAGTTTGAAACTACCCTCATTTGATCTTGATCAGAGTTGCCATTGCGACACGCATTGAGCAATACTGACGACATCGGCCGATGTCGTCAGTATTGGTCAATGCAACTTGATCGAAACGTCGAGGTAAATAAAATTATGTTTTTAGCGCGATAAATCCCGTATTACAATATAATTATGTGTGTAAATCGCGAAAGTTTAAAATTTACTACTTGGCACACTGCTAAACATAACATTAACGGCATCTTCATTTCGAAACACATATATGACGTAACTACATTTTTTTATTCCAAATAGGCAATCGATTGACCACAGTCTCATCTGATGATGTTAAGTAACGATGTGGTCCATGATGTATTGATGATTGTATCAGGCATGATTGGATTAGATAGCTTGAGGCTACGGTGCAAGTTGTTACTAGTTGTACACTACGTGCTCATATTGCGTGGTAAAATTAATAATCCGAATGTGTTAGCGTCTATAGATGTGTTTGTTCCGGACCACTATATACGCACGGGCCGCCGTCGGCACAGGCTATTTATATGTCCAGATTCACACACCCTCCATGCTAGGCATGCGCCCACGCAACGGGCGATGTCTGTCATCAATGCATCAGTTCCAACATGTCGACATATTTAATGATAAGTTGAAGGTTATTATTAATAACTTAAGGATATTTTTAAGTTTTCATAATTAGTTTAACCCGTATTATAACTTAGTTTCTAAATAGTTAGCGCTTTGGCAATGCTGTTAGCTTACTATTTTCTGAAATAAATAAATAAATGTAGGACGCTTGCCTAGAAGATCTATTCATTCGTGACTTGAAGGCCGTTTAAAAAAGACAAAACAGAACTTTCTTCTGTTCTGTGGACGGGGCAACAGTTTTGTTGCCCTACCTACGCTCAAAAAGGTATGTTTATCTAAGGTACATTTTCGAGTTCAAAATACGAAAAAACCGTCTTCAAATTCAACAGTATTTTAATAGGATATTTGAGGAGTTTATCTCCATATCTCTGGAGATGCTCATCAGATCTCGATGAATTTACAATGGGACTACCACAAGAGTATATACTCTTTTGTATCATGAAATAATTTTGAAAATCGTTTTATAATTGACAGAGAAATCGGTTAACATACATAAATAATTAAGATAGTTTAAAAACTAAAACAACCGACTTTCATGCCCCGCGAGTCAATTTCAGTAGCAAGTTTGATACGTTTATCGTCATATTTCTAGAGATACTCATCAGATCTCGATGAAATTACAATGGGACCACCTCGGAAATAAAATAACAGTAAAATAAAAAACACAAAAAAAAACATACAGACGAATTGAGAACCTCCTTTGTTTTTGGAAGTTGGTTGTAAAAGTAAAAAAAACATAAATTTAGGCGAACTCAGAACTTCAGACTTTTTGATGTCGGTTAGAAGGTTAGATCGATTTGCGAATTGTTCCATTATACACGAGAAATCTTAAATAAATAAACTTGATAATAGAGAATAAATAAACTTGGCTGCATACTCAAAGTTGAAAAACAACAATATTGACAAGAAGTGAGTACTTCCTCAATCTTTCAAAAATAAGGAATGAAGAAAGTACCTATGTTTTCCCTTCCCGATTCCATTCAATTATTGGTTCCTAAAGAGATAAATTATCGTCAAAGTTCATAAACAACGTCTACTCGTAAACTGTTTACAATATTACTTCCGGCATGAGACCATTAGTAACTCGCAAAGTTCATGACTTGACTAATTTCTATGCTTAATTTGTACTAAATGTCGATTAAACCCCTTTTTAGTTCGTGAAGAAACATAATGAAGTCGTTTCACAAAGAGCTTCGTAAGCCAACAATGCCTCGTCACGGGTTTCTGGAAACCGGTGAATAAGATCGATTTTTTTCCTCTGACAGACAAGCACTTGGACGCTATCTCATCTGATGTTAAATGAAGATGCGTGATGTCTGAACAGCATTGGCCAAGCGCAGGCTTAAAATACCTTTAATTTGTGTAGAAAACCGACAACGCTCCGAAGTGAAACCGAAGTACTTTATTTTTTCTGTAGTAAAAGCATAGAGAAAGTATATATATGTAGAGAGAACTCTAACGTATGCGAATGAAATAGCTACAGAGATATAACCCGACTAAAACGATGAACACGTGATACATATGCCAGCTATAAGATAAAATGAACAACTTAATTTGGTCGGGTTATACATGACAGCGGGTTAGAGCCAATGGGTGCACTAGAAACTGGCTCCATACATTGCTAGAACCAGTTTAATCGCATACGCAGGTAAAGGATAAAAAAATGTTGTTCATCTCGCTCTCTCATACCAGTGATTGTATAGTTTTATCATTCTCATATTATTATTGTTATTTAAATGCCACATCCGCTTAATACTCCATCCACGATTAAAAGTGATCGCGAACGTCTGCAAGTTGTGACAAGCTACGTCAAATGATTTCTATACACGTTGGCTTGCCTTCGCTCAGCCAACTAGGCAATCGACAATGAGCGATGGCTAGACAAGGCAAATATGCTATCTCTACGTTGGTATTGGCCTTCGCTTGCCAACGCTCGCCCAACATGTATTTGCTGGCTTGAGGTCTTTCAAAACGAAAGTCGTACCTTGGCTACTGACTCAAAGTACGTGATTATACACCGAAGCAAAATTAATTTGTACGTGATTCGGTAAACTAAGTTGCTAACTCATTGAAGGGATCTTTGTCGGCTTACAACTCACTTCCTTTAGTAAATTACCACACTTTCACAACTGAAATTCTTGAGTTTCGTATTGTCTTTAGTTCGAAACAGCATTGTTTATTTTACGAGATTAAATACAGTTTTCACGAAGATCTAATATAACTTTCACTAATTAATAAGCCTGCTAAGTTCTAGCTGTAAGGGTCGCGTGTATTTTCATGATTAGTTTGTTTAATTAAAATACTCGATGTTAATGTTACATTTATAATAACTGCATGGAGATAGGTTTAGCTAATATAGTTGAGCACAATGATTGTTGACGTTTTCAGATGATGGTTTTGTAATTAGTGTCTGTTAGAGATGTCATATGTAACTATCATATATTGTAACTTATTTTACCCAAGTTATTCCAACTAAATTATGAATGAAATCTAGAAAGGTGGTGGGGCGTGTAAATAGCCTCAACCATATGCGGGGGTGAAAGTGCCGTGAACATAAATAGAAATGCGTAAGACAAATAAGCGGTAAAAATATAAGTATATAGCGGGGGCGGGTCTGTAAAGATCAACGTGAAAAGAGGGACGTTTGGTATGAATAAACCACTGTAAGAACACAGAGAATCAGCATACAAAGCCCACGTACCTTTCCACTCTCCCAGGAACACCTACAGCCCTCCGTGGAGGGTTCACAGACGAGGAATCGCTGCAGGCGGCGTCGGCGCATATAATGCGACCGAATAATAAATATATCTGTACAGTTCACTAGGAGGATCCTTACAGTCACAGCACGATCACTTTATAAAAATAAAAATAAGCGTTTTATAAAAAAGATAGTGAGTCCGATGCGACGATCATAGCGGGATCGCGGCCAAAACGGAACTGCACCTGGAGTGCGGTGCAGGCGAGAGCCAACCACGGGCGTCGTGGCGGCAATAGACGCGGTCTGCTGATCTCCCATTGGACCATTGGCAAACCTGTTCGAGTTTCAACGGCGGGTAGGCATCAGCAGGCTGCTTCTGCGTCTTTTAGCGGGCATTCATACCAATTTGAAAAGGTAGAATAATATAAGGCGTTATAAAAATAATATATATGAAAGGGGCGAGATATATATATAGCGTGAAATAAAATATGGAATAATAAAGCGCATTGACGCGTCACCATGCACCCCGCCTTGGAAGATCGCGAGATCTTTCAAAACAGAGAAGTGAATCAATGCTCAAACTTATGAGCGGTAGCGGTAGCGTTATGGGTTATCTGAAAACTCTATGACTGAGATCAGACGCGACGTATGATAATTCAGCGAAATAAATACGAATAGCGATTAAATTATACGAATAGTATAGCGGGTGAATTAAACAAATAGCGGTTATTTTAAATTAATAGCGGTACAATTATGCGAAATTATTAAATTAAATTAAATTGAATAGCGTTGTACGATAAGAGTAAGCGTTGTACGATATAAAACTTATTCGAACAGTGCATTTGCTCGATGCTCGGGCAATTCACTGCAGTTAGCGGGTGAGAAAGGCATGACTGGCCAGTCCTCGGGAGCGCGGCGAATCCACGATGGCCCGTGCCACCACAGGTCATGTGACAACAATTGCGCAGGAAGCATACCACGTGACAGACAATCACTTGGATTCTCAACACCTGCCACATGGTAGAAATGTTGCGGAGCCAAGTTTTCCTGACATTGAGCTATTCGGTTGGCGACGAAAACCGACCAGCGATGTGGAGAGGAATGAATCCAGGACAAAGCGATCGTGGAGTCGGAGAATGCGTATATCCCAGTAATAGGAATGCGCGCGGCGTAAGTATCGCGAACCGTTTTAACTAATTTTGCCATGAGCAAAGCGGCGCATAGCTCAAGGCGGGCGAGAGTTGATACTTTTGTAGGCGATACCTTAGATTTTGCACACAGTAAGCGTACTGTGATGCCAGCGGAGGATGTGCAGTGCACGTATAACACACTCCCGTAAGCGTGCATACTAGCGTCAGCGAACGCGATGAGACGCACTACGCAGCCTTTAGAAGCGCCTGTATGACGCGGCACGTGAAGCGTATTTAGCAAGGGAAATTCTTGCACTAGAGCGGCGAAGCGTATTTTAACATAGTCAGGAGCGGGATCGTCCCAGCCACTGTTGCTTAACCACAACTCTTTTATGAGTAATTTGGCGTAAAGAATAACAGGGGCAACTAAGCCGAGAACGTCGAACAACCGTGCAACTATCGAGAGTATATTTCTCTTAGTGCAGGTGTCAGTTATGTGAGCGGATGTGAAGAAGAACTCGTCTTCTGAAGGTTCCCAGGATAAGCCTAGCACCTTGGAAGCGTTACCTACATCGAAGTCTAGCGATTTGCGGTGTGAGTCTGGAAGACTATTTAGTAGCGCTGGTGAGTTGCTTGACCACTTCACCAAATCAAAATCACCTGATTTAAACATTTTAATTAGGTCTTGCGCGAGTTTCATAGCGGTTTTATCATCATTAGCGGAATGGACCAGATCGTCCATATAGAGACTGGTTTCAGCGATTTTAGCGGCGTCAGGATAAAGCGGACTCATGTCGGAAGCCAGCTGTCGCACGGTGCGCATAGCTAGGTATGGGCTCGACTTGAGACCGAAAGGTAAGCGGTCAAAGGCGAATGAGCGGACTTGTTCATTCTCACTGAAGCGGAACAAGATACGTAGGTATTTACGCTGGTCCCGCGGTATACCTATGCGTAAGTACATTTGTTTTATATCGGCGTTCATAGCGATGGGAAACAAACGAAACTGTAACAACAGTAAAAACAGATCGGCTTGCAGGTTAGGGCCGATGTGCAGAACGTCGTTCAACGACAACCCAGTATGAGTTTTAGCGCTAGCGTCCAGTACAATACGCGGCGTAGGCTTGTCGGGTCGAACAACGGCGTGATGCGGTATAAAATAACCAGCGGCTTCGTCAGAAGCGCCGATATTCTTAACTTCGCTGAGATAACTTTTATCTATATATTCGCGGATAACTTCATTGTACTTCTCCCTCAATTCAGGAGACAGGCGAAGCTTTTTCTCTAACGCGGTAAAACGGCGGCGAGCGACAGCGAGAGAATTCCCGAGCTCAGAAGGATCCCTACAGAACGGCAGTGAGACGGTGTATCTGCCGGTTTCATCGCGGGCCACAGTAGATGTGAAAATATTTTCACACTCAGTTTCTTCCGGAGATAACAAGCGCGTTGATGGAATCTCTTCTAACTCCCAGAACTTCTGAACTAGATCATTTATAGCGAGCGCGGTAAAAGAAGCGGTCGGCGTGACGTCATCGTGCGGGTAATCACCCATAAGAACGTAGCCTAAGGTCGTCGAAAGAGCGAGCGGAAGTCGCGGACCAGACTCGACCCTATCCCCCAAATAAATGTACGGGAAGAGTTGAGCTCCCAACACGACGTCGATGTCACCGGGGATGTTCCAGCACATGTCGGCGAGCGGTATGTCACGGAACTCCACACTACTGTCCCACTCGATAAATTGTGACGGCAATTGGTCAGTAATGCACTCAACGACTAGGGCGTGAATCGAGTATTTTTGTTCCGGATAAATGCGTGACTCAATGTCTAGGTAAACATATCCAATAATTGGGCGCGACGTAGAACCAACTCCTTTTACAAAAGAATTATTCAGCGGAATGATGGGTAAATTAAGCGAGCGACAACAATTAGTTGTAATTAAATTATTCTGCGAGCCGTTATCAATAAGACATCGCACTATTGATTTATGTCCTGCACTCCCTTTAGGGCGTGCGAACACCTGAGCGGTGGACAACAAGACCGTCGACTTCGGCTGAGCCTCAGCGGAAAGCATCGCGACGGAATTATCATAAGGTGGCATCGTCATCGTCGAAGGCAATATAGCACTATACGAAGCGACTTGCACACCACTATCGTCTTTATTACGTGGCGCGTAAGAGCGAGAATGCGGAGCGGTCGAAGGCTCGGCTGCGTGTGGGGTTACGGGAGCGGTTTGCGTAAGCGGTGGCGGTGGCGATAAATATTGATTGTTACAATTACAGTTATTATTATTCATTATTTGAGCGTTATGCGAATGCGTATTATTTATATTATTATTAAATTCAAAATGTAATAGCGTGTGATGGCGTTTTTGACATAACTCGCAAACAGACTTCGAGTTACATTTATTAATATTGTGTACTGTGCTCAAACAGTTAACACAACCGCGTACAGATTTAATAAACTTATACCGCTGTCGAGGATCGCGTAAACGTTTAAATTGCACACAGTGATACAGATGTGTGTGACTGTCTTGTTTACAAAACGCACAGCAAGGCGAGGAACCGTGCGCAAGCGACTCGGCAGACGCAGCGGGGGGCGTACGAGTACATGCATCATCGGTCGATGCGATAAACGTCTGGTATATGCGCCCGCGAGCCTCTCGTGGCGCGGTGGCGGCGGATGACTTAAGCGTGGGTCGCGGGTTCGAATATGTAAGCGGAGCAGATCGTTGCAATATCTTTGCTTGGTCTTGCACGAAACTAATTAAATGTTTAGTTGTAGGTATTTCTACATCTCGAATAGACAACTCGAAACTTTGAGCGGTTTGCGAATCTAATTTTCTAAGCGCACAGTGCGCTAGAATGAAGTCAGAAAGGTCTTCAATACCTAACTGTTTTAGCGCGGCGATGGATGCGGAGAATCTATCAATAAATGATTCGAGACTATTAGCGTTATGAGTACATACCTTCAGGTCGAGAATATTACTTAAATAATGCGTACCTAATGCGCGTTTGTCTTGGTATTTTTTAACCAAAGAATCCCATATAATTTTATAGGTATCGCCCGTGGGAACAATACCGGCGGTCACCTTCAAAGCGTTATCAGTCAATCTACCTATAAGGTACTGAACGCGTTGCGAGTCTGTCAACTGATCATTCATGTGGATGTTAGATTTAAACGACTCATAAAATACCGGCCAGTTCTCGGTTTTCCCGTCGAAATTGGGCAGGTTAATAGGCGGCAGTTTTGTATACATGGTAGGACTACTTTCGCTATTATTTCGAGAAGGCAAAGTTGAAGCGTGACTATTAATTTTATTTCTAATGCGTTTTACACGGACATATAAATCCTCAAATGATTCTAAACAAGCGAAGTCGGGAACAGCATCAGGTTTCAAGCTCATTTTAATTTCATTAATTTGATCCGTAATGGACTCAAATTTATCGCGAATATCATCGATCGTTTCCGATTCAGCCATAAAATTCTCATTAGACCTAGAAGACGACTCAAACGAACAAATATTTTTCGTTACATCATACAACTTATTTATGCGTTTAAACAATAATTCTCTTTTTTGTTCTAAAAGCGTTAATTTTATTTCAATACTAACTTGACTTGTTGGATTCGGCATGATTACGATTTAAATAAAGGGTATTTCGATAACTATTCAAAGTAACCAGCGCAGCGTTGAGCGAGAGATTATTAAACAAGTCGAGCGGCGAAATGAGGGTAGTGGCAAAAAACGTGGAGGCGCTTTGAAACGAGTGAAATTATTGATTAAAATAGATTCCAAATACAATATTTGAAATATAAATACAATATTTTAAGAAAACAAATAGATTAACAGCGAAATCTAAATGATGTTATGCGTAAATACGTAATTGAGTACGTATTCTAGAAGGCGGACGTATGAACTTCGATCGTGATTCGATCGAGATTATTTTACATAAATACGTAATTATATGCGTTTATATTATAGATGCGAATGTATAAATATAGGCGTTAAATATATGTAATAATATAGCGGGATTTGAGCATAAATTTCACCAAAAATACGTAAAATTTATGAACTCTTTCAATGGCGTCACAGAATAAGACTTCGTTACCAACAATTACGTAAGAAATCAGGGAATACTGGTTTCAGTATCCGGTGCTGAAAGGACCAAACTAAATGGTGGGGCGTGTAAATAGCCTCAACCATATGCGGGGGTGAAAGTGCCGTGAACATAAATAGAAATGCGTAAGACAAATAAGCGGTAAAAATATAAGTATATAGCGGGGGCGGGTCTGTAAAGATCAACGTGAAAAGAGGGACGTTTGGTATGAATAAACCACTGTAAGAACACAGAGAATCAGCATACAAAGCCCACGTACCTTTCCACTCTCCCAGGAACACCTACAGCCCTCCGTGGAGGGTTCACAGACGAGGAATCGCTGCAGGCGGCGTCGGCGCATATAATGCGACCGAATAATAAATATATCTGTACAGTTCACTAGGAGGATCCTTACAGTCACAGCACGATCACTTTATAAAAATAAAAATAAGCGTTTTATAAAAAAGATAGTGAGTCCGATGCGACGATCATAGCGGGATCGCGGCCAAAACGGAACTGCACCTGGAGTGCGGTGCAGGCGAGAGCCAACCACGGGCGTCGTGGCGGCAATAGACGCGGTCTGCTGATCTCCCATTGGACCATTGGCAAACCTGTTCGAGTTTCAACGGCGGGTAGGCATCAGCAGGCTGCTTCTGCGTCTTTTAGCGGGCATTCATACCAATTTGAAAAGGTAGAATAATATAAGGCGTTATAAAAATAATATATATGAAAGGGGCGAGATATATATATAGCGTGAAATAAAATATGGAATAATAAAGCGCATTGACGCGTCACCAAAAGGTGATGCAATTTTGATTGTAAAATGCATGCATATTATATATCATGATTAATGGTGATAATGTACAAATTTTAAATTGTATTATGTTTGTAGTTAATTAACTTGAGTTAATTATAGCCTGACTGTTTGCAATATTGATTAGCCGATTGCCAGCATGATGTTCATAGCCAGTTTTAGGCTCAGCTCAGCGCAAACGAACCATCGACCACAGCCACCACTGAAAAACGGTTTACACGCTTTTTCATAAATTTTGTAGTCAGTGGTGGCCTCGGACTATAATACAGCAGTGTCCGCGACTCACTACTTGAGGCTACACTACTCGCAACGGGCCACACAAGATAGCAAGATGCTGATACTCGCCACTGACGCGCCGCTCCGCCCCTCCCCCCACCCTCCCCTTCAGTTAACCGCAAGTTGTACTATTCATTATTCTGTGCCGCAAGGTATACTTACGCATAATATACAGTGTGGAAATTTAATTCAGGCCCTGGAGGGAAACTACTTTAAATCCTTAAGCTAGCTCATTTTACTTAAAGGAGACATTCCTTTATATTTGAAAAGAAACAAATCTGCATTAAAAGATTTTTTACAACTCGCTTGCTTCGCCCGGGACTCGAACCAACTAAAATAAAAATAAATAAACACTCTTTATTTTATTATACTAATCGGTAGTATTAATATTCAGGAAAAAGAAAATGTTTGGTTACTGTTCACTTTTAACAAGTAAAAGACACGTAACAGTTCTGTTATCTCTCCAACACTCAAAGACTTCGTATGAAGTACACGCTTGCTAATTTATCGTTAAGTACCTTGTTGAAATCTTCGATAAGAAAATTGTTCAATGGTGGTAATACCTCTATGCACATTTCCTTCTTACATGATCCGAGGCGTTCAGTGGAGAAGTTTAAAAATGGAACGTTTGACTTTGTTTGCAATGCGGGACAATAATTTTAAAATTCGAACGATTTTTATCAACAGATTTTATTTAAGTAGTGTTGCTTTGCTTACGTAATTAAATTATCTCATAATGGCGTATCAAGAACAATTCGAGTTATTAGAAGCTTACTTTGTTTGCAACAAGAGCTTAGCGAGAGAATTAAAATAAGAATTATTTTAAAATAAGAGATTTAGCTCTGCAGTGGTATCGCGAGAAGTATCCAGACAGAGAACTACCATCTAGAAAAGTTTTGTCTCGAATTGTGAATAATTTACTGACCGTTGGAAGTTTTAAAAAGAAGACTGGACGCCCACAGCAACAAAATTTGGACTATAGCGATGTTGAGTTAAACATTTTGACATACTTCGAGTATTACCCGAAGGCTTCAAGCAGGGAAGCTGCTCAAGAGATAGGCATCAACCATACTAGTATTCTTAAAGTTCTGAAAAAATACAAATACAAATGTTATCGTGATGGGCGATTGGTGCAGAAACTACATCCCGGAGATAGTGACAGGAGATTACAGTTTTGTGAAAATATTCAAACAGAAATAGCCCGCAACCCAAATTTCTTGGACTGTATTGTATGGTCTGACGAAACAAATTTTAGTAATAATGGAATGTATAACAGACATAACAATCATTATTGGTCTCGTTAAAATCCATTCCGTGTCCGTGAAACGAACAATCAGGTCAGATTTTCGTTTAATGTTTGGTGTGGAATCAAAAGTAACATGGTTGTTTTGATGCACATTTACGAAGGACATCTGAATGCAGCAAAATACATTGAAATATTGGAGCTTTTACAAAATCAATTAAACCTTCTGCCAGAAGAGGAACGAAATAATATCATTTTTCAACAAGATGGTGCACCTGCCCACAACAGCAGAATTGCCAGGGCATACCTTAATGAAAATTTCAATGCCTGGATAGGTACAAACGGGACGATTAGATGGCCTGCAAGAAGTCCAGACCTGACGCCCATGGACTTCTTTTTATGGGGTCATGTAAAAAATGTTGTTTATGAAACTAGCTATGAAACCGTTCAAGAGCTAAGGATTGCGATAGAAAATGTTATTAGGGGCATACACCACAACACTTTGCTGAAGGCTACAAGAAATGAATTTCAACGGCGACTAATGTTGTGTAGCCGGAACGACGGGGCTCATTTCGAACAATTTATCAGTTAAATAATTTAAGTGTTACAAAATTGATAGTAAAATAAAGTTGATGTTAGATTTAACGATTATTTTTATTTTTAAGACCTAATGTTTGTTAGAGAAACTTTATCCTGAATATTAAAACTACCGATTAGTATATTAAAATAAAGTGTTTATTTTTTTTAATTTTAGTTGGTTCGAGTCACGGGCGAAGCAAGCGAGTTTTAAAAAATCTTTTAATGCAGATTTGTTTATTTTCAAAAATAAAGGAATGTCTCCTTTAAGTAAAATGAGCTAGCTTAAGGATTTAAAGTAGTTTCCCTCCAGGGCCTGAGTTTAATTTCCACACTGTATATTATGGCGGCTTCCGAACACTGGTGGCTGTTCGCGCTACTATCGCTGCTGCAAAAGAGGCGGTGGCGCGCGATTGCACCGAGCCTAAAAGACGGGTTTAAACGATTTTGTGGACAGGACAGAATATGTCGATTTTCTAACCCCTTGTGACACGAACTTCTTCCACATCGTCTTCCAGATAAGTATAATGATACCATTTGAGACCCCATCGTCACTTTACATCATATGCGATATGGACAAGTTCTTGACTATTCGCATTAAACAATAACCGGCCAAGTGCGTGTCGGGCCACGCGCAGTGTAGGGTTCCGTAGTAGCCTGTTATTCAATGCAAGTCTTTACCCGTTATAATCAAGCAATTAGGTACTCCGTCTTTGTCACTTTAAAGGATTTATTATAATGATTTTGTATTTGGTACAAAATTATCCAAGACCCAAGTTCAACGAATATTAGTGCTAACCTAATAAAGTTATCTTAACCGCTATAGTTTTCCTTTAAAGTTCATGAAATGCGCTATTATCACGAATTTTTCCAGATTTTTCAAGCCAGCAGTTTAGCTTTTAGATGGGGGAGGGGACACCCTACTGGAACAAAAATTTGCACTTTAAAGTTAAATATTTCGTAAATAGAGCATTCGATCAAAAAATGGTATTAGCAACCCTTAAGTCATTTTAAAAGACCTATTCAACGATAACCCATACGATGAAAAAAAATCATGCTTATTTCTCATATAGGAGAGCTACCCAAAAAAATATATATTTCAAAATTTTATTTCAGCTCTTTGTCGGCGTAATTTATATACATACCCCCACAAAATTACATCTTTTTAGTATTAACGGTCTCTTAGCAAAACCTCGGACAGACAGACAGACAGACAGACAGATAGACAGACAGACAGACGGACATGACGAAACTTTAAGGGTTCCATGTCCGGACTACGGAACCCTAAAAAACGGCTAACTGCGAGTTGGACTCTTGCGCGCCGGGAGTTCCGTATTAACTTGTAAATATGATTGGTCTAACTAAAAGACAAACTAGGTTAAAACGACAAACTTAATTTCGCCAATCGATCCCTAGTAACAGTTATTACAACAACCGCAAATAAATCACGGCAAAACACTTTCACGTCTACACAGTAATAGCACAGAATAATTAATAGTACAAGTTGTTGTAGTAAGGATTTACGAGTAGTTCTATAAATGGCTGGGTTTAACTGGCAGGTAAAGCTGAGTGAACTTAACAAATAGCATTTATCAATTAATTTTTCATAATGCACTCAAACGAAACGGAAAAATACACTCCAATAAGCAATAACAGTTTGCAAATGGCTTATAGATCACTTGCTCTGGCACTCAAACAAAAGCACAGGAACCATTCCGACGTGCCATAAAGATAATAAATACACTTCATTAAATTTTGGTAATATTATTTCAAATCTCTTTTGAGACGAAAATATAAAAGGAATTTTTGGTTGTGTTAAATTAGGTCGCTGTGTTAAGATTTATTTGCATTATGGTTTATAATGAAAGTGGAAGAAGCGAAGGAGGTATGTCAGGATCGCAGCATGTGGAAAGAAGTAGTCTCTGCCTACCCCAAAGGGAAAAGAGCGTGATTTTATGTATGTAAGGTTTATAATAGGAATATGAATATGTAATAGGATTTTTTTATACCGGGCTGTTCCATAAAGGATCTACATAATATAGTATATTATTTTTTAAATATGATCAACGGTGTATTAGAAAAGATGTGCTCACAGATTACTATGAGCGTGTATGAGTTAACATTAGTTAACTCGTGACTTATAACGCCGAAAACATTATTTTAAATATTTAACGTTGCAATAGTTCGGTAATTTTTGTTCAATTAGTAGTGATAACGAAACATAATAAAAATACTCGATTGCCAGTATACATTTTCATGTATTAATTTAGTATTATTTGATGAAGTGATGAACACAGACCGTGTTCTTTTTGGGAAGTTGTTATGTATGCTACGACGCAACGGTCCGCATCGTAGCCGTAGCGCGGTCGTAGCTACGATTCGAGAGAGCTTATTTTTAACCGACTTCAAAAAAAGGAGGAGGTTTCTCAATTCGACCGTATATTTTTTTTTTTTTTTTTTTTTTTTTATGTTTGTTCGGGTATAACTTCGTCGTTTATGCACCGATTTTGATTATTCTTTTTTTGTTCGAAAGGAGATATTCCAAGTGTGGTACCATGGTCATTTTATCGAGGTCTGATAAGTATCTCCAGAGATATTGAGATAAACATCTCAAAATTGGTACTGAAAATGAACATTGAAGTCGGTTCTTTTTTAGTTTTTAAACGATATTATTTCAGTTAGGTATGTGATTTTCTATTGCCACGCACATTAAAGCTTTACCATTGTTACTTGTACTATTCATTATTCTGTGCCATTGTTCACTGCGCGTAAGTACTAATCCATTTGAGAACAAGGAAGACACGTGTTTCAAACAACGTATTCATTATTTACACATCGTCACCCAGTTTGGTTTCTGTTGACTCAGTTAAGTAGAGCGGATACATCTGCTCAAGTGCAAATTTAACTAAAGATAGTTTTAACTGTAATATATTAATGATCATAAATAAATACCAACAAAATCATTTTCATAAAATAGGTTACCATCATCAAGGAGAAAATCTGTCGCCATAAACTTACTGTGTTCCGGCAGCACACAGCCCTTGAGAGTCAGAGTATTATATGCCTAGCGTGTTCACCATCTTCGACCACGTCACCGCTTACCACCAGGAGTGATAGTGGTATAAGCCCTAACAGTAGCGTTTGACCACTTTGTTGAAGCTGTTGGGCTTCAACATATTAGTCCGATACATTTAGTTTTAAATTGTATAGTAAGTTAGATTTACCTTAAATTCGGTGACGTCACCAAGCGGCGTATATTCAGCGTGCTTGATTGGCTCATTTCCGTTTTGTGATACCTCTTGATAGATGTATGGCCTAGTATTGGGTTCAAACCCGAAATTACTATTCAAATTGTCCACATTGTCGTAAATAGCTTTGAGATCAGTTGGCCACATATGTTTCGCTGCGTCGACTCTGAAATTATATTAATAAAGAAGACATAATTCGCGTTTATACTGCCGTGAGTTAACAGCGCTTCCCAATATCCTTTAGCTAGTGCAGTCAAGCAGATTCAAATAATATAAGACTATTGCATACTACCAAATATTTTTAGGACAAAGGTAGACAAAAAAAATTCATAAGCCGAATTGAGGAAGACTTGCCTATTCAAATTTGCTAACGTAAATTCGTATAGGTAACAAGATATTATTTTTTTAATATATATATTTAGAGAAGCAAACAAGCATGCGGCACACCTGATGATAAGTGGTTACCGCCGCTTATTAACACCTGCAATACCAGGGGCAATACAGGTGCGTTGCCTGCTCTTTTGAAAGAGGAATCTGTTAACTCTCCTTTTGAAGCAACTCAGATCAACCTTCTGCGGGAAAACATCGGAAGGATGGTTATTCCACATCTCGCACTTACGTGGAAAGAACAAACGCTTAAAACGCGTTGTGTGGGAGGACCACGTGTCTATAATATGAAGGTGAGCCCTCTCACGAATACGCGAGTTCCTGTGGTAAAATCGAGAGGGTGGGATCACATCAAAGAGCTCATCAGATAAATTGATTCCCATTGGAATTAATTTCCTCCATCCAAAACCCCAGAGACCAACCTCTGAGTATCAAAGAGGATTTCGCTCAGCTGCATTGAAGAGCGCACAGTAAGATACCAGAACGAGATGCGGCGGACTACTGTAAGACGCGAAACCATGAGGCGGGACGCGACATCATACATGGTATCCTCCAGCGCACTTTTGTCAGCGTCCCGTACTGCAGCGGCGGCCTCTGGCAGCATCAACATTCATCAGTGCGCGCTGGATTAATATATCTTAAATTGGCCATGCTATCGCCATACTAAGTAAGTAACTAGGCATGTCCAAACAAAAAAAGCAATTCAAACTTTGAATGCATTATATTAGTAGTAAAATCAAGTTCGTTCTGCACCTCTCTTTATTTAGATGATACTTTTATTTACCTGAAACCCGCCACCCCTAGAGTTACAAGGTGGTTAAGATATTCCAAGACCTTACTACGAACATGAGGACGGCTGTGATCCAAATCCTTCAAGGAAACCAAACGACAACCTCTCACCTGCGGAAGTTAGTCACAAAAAAAACATATAATTGATCATCTTGTATGACCATAGAGTTTGGAGGGTACAGGCAAGGAGGATTATCTTCTAAGGCGGTTAAACTGAAATAGTGACCGGATAAATTTAGAAAATATAGTTCAAGAAACATTCGGAATGCGGCTGGTATCGACAAATAGTATAAGAACTTTTTTATTCCATATGGCACTATATGATTAGTGTATTTAGCCAGGGCCAAAAGGCTCAAAATATTAAAATTGTTCATTATATTGTAACTTTAAGTCGAGTCAAAGTCACATTTCAGTTCAAGTTGAAGTCATAATCCAGTTCACGTCATACTCTTAGTAAAGTCCATTTACTGAAAATTTTTAGTGGAATTTTGGTGTGGACAAACATATTACACATATGTATTTTTCAACATAGTGTTGTGTTCCAAAAATTTACCGGCATATAATGGTTAATTATCCATATTTATTACACATAAACTCGCGGAAAAAAGTACGTTTTGCGAATAAATCCAATAAGAACCTACAAACTTGTTTACGTTCGCAGCTTTCCCACTAAAACTCTGATAAGAACTTATGAGTTATAGACGTAGTGATGACATTGTCAATATTATCATAAACTACTAACAACAATTTCCTTTGGCTATAGTAGCGCCACCTAAATAATTCACTTCGATGGATTCTTTTTCTACGCATGAATATTGTCCTCCTTGCCTCTACCCTCAATACTAATAGTTATTGGTCATAATATTGATGCATGAAGAGTAGAAAATTCTATATACAGTATGTTAAAAACAGGTGTCCGAGCACTTGTGTCATCAAACACATCAAATCAACACTAAGAAAAACAAATGTTATGATTATTTTAGTAATTAATGTAGATATAATAAATTTTATCCAAAAATTTGTAAGATTTTTTAATTTTCACATTCATACAATATTTCACCTGTTAGGCGGTGTCTTTTTAATTTGACTTATGGTTTGGCGCAAATACTTGTAGACAGAACGTTATTACAATAAGCGTAAAATACAATTTGGGAATGTTAATATAATTACTAATTGTATCTGAGTTAACCTTTAAGCCTTATTGAAATTCACGCATAGTTAGGTACTAGGTTAGTTATTTAAATCACATAGATTCTATTTAGTTAGTTACACGCAAATTGTTGAAGCATTACGAGTATGTAGAGGTAAGCTAAGTATTGAGTTCTTACATTTGAAGGTCAATTTCTTATCAATTATTATAATAAAGACTTAGGTAGACACTTGAATTTTCTTGTGTAATTGGATTTCCTATTCAGAAGGGATTAAAACTGGTTTATGGCTGGTTTCTGAGTACATTTGAAGGTCAATTTCTTATCAATTATTATAATAAAGACTTAGGTAGATACTTGGATTTTCTTATGTAATTGGATTTCCTATTCAGAAGGGATTAAAACTGGTTTATGGCTGGTTTCTGAGTACATTTATTGAGAGTTTATCTATTCAATAACGGTACAATTGAGTAGATAAACTCTCAATAAACCGACATCAGAAACCGACCATTAGACGGGTTTGGACGGTTAAGGGACAATCGCGCTGTTTGAATAAACCTGGGGTTAAGTCGTACCTTAACTAACTGCGATCTTCCAATTCCAGGCAAGCACGATTCCAATTTGGAACGCATCATCAATAAACATTAGGTGAGATATTATGTTTATTTGAAGTGTTTACACTTTATATTTTTGTAAATTGTTAAACACAATCCAAAATTTTTACACAATAGAAAAATTTTGGATTGTGTTTAACAATTAGGTGAGATATTCGCTAAATGCTTGTCTGAAGACAAACAAAGTCTTTCGTCTAATTCACAAAACGAAATTATTCAAACACGTCTTCGGTGCATGCCGGATATCGGCATCCTAAGAATAGAATTTTCTTATAAAAATGGTTAGTCACTTTACACAAAAACATGGCACGTAATACCTGAAGCCAGCTACGCCAAGGCGTATAAGGTTGTTTAAGAAACCTTCGATCTTTTCACGGACATACGGAGCAGATTGGTTCAAATCTTTTAATCCTTCCAACTCACAGTTACGGACCTTTGAGAAATGCAAGGGGTTCCATTATTATAGTAAAGTAAATAGAAATAAACTGGCCAAGTGCAAGTCGGACTCACACTCGTAGGGTTCCGTAACACAGTTAAATATTCCATAACTATGATTTTTCGCGACTACAACATTAACTTTGTTTTTCATACAAATACTATGAAAAACAATCTTTGCGGTCGCCATGTCATAAAACTGCTGACCGTTTGACTTTTGACCAATTTTCGTTGTTAGTTTTTATTGAGATCTACAGCATATATTTTTTTTAGATTTTTCACTCCCATACTTTAAAAGTAAGAGGGGGGGACACACATTTTACCACTTTAGACGCGCCTATCTTTCAAATGATTGACTTTGAGAAAAAATGATTTTAAAAACCTCAATGTCATTTTTAAAGACCTATCCATAGACACCCCACACGTATAGGTTTGAAGAATTTTTTTTGTTTGTTTTAGTTGCATGTATGATCCCATACATGGAACTGAAACTAAAAAAAATATTTTAAAAATTAAGCCCCCCCTTAAACTTTTATATTTTTTATTTTTGTATAAAAATCGGAAAGCGGTTTACAGAATACATCTACCTACCAAGTTTCAATTCTGTAGTCCTAACAGTTTCGGAATAAAATGGCTGTGACATACGGACGGACAGACAGACAGACAGATCACAGACATGACGAATCTATAAGGGTTCCGTTTTTTGCCATTCGGCTACGGAACCCTAAAAAGCATTTAGATATGTTCGTTCTAATACATTTGGGTACCTATATAACTAAAGCCTATTCGAATAGAAAGTCATAGATACATACTTACCTCTTCAACATTATTAAAGTCATTCAAAGGGCAGGACTTGTGAAAATCTTCTGGGCCATACGGTACTCCATTATATTGTTCCTTAGCAAAATCAGCGGTGCTACCAGCCGTGCCGATATTTTCTTTGTTGTTGCCGGTCATATGGTTGAAAACTACATCGACGTAAATTCTGAAGAAAAAATAACATCATTATGTCCTAATCCAGTTCTCAAACTTTGTGTACTTATAATTTTGTATGTTAAGTATCAGGACTTGTCTGATGGTCCATAATTTGGCCTTATTAAGTGTTAAATTTTAGTCTCCTTAAGTAACAGGATCGATTGGCATCAAAATATATGATACTAAATTGACTGGAAAAAGTTTTTTGCGATATCTGACTTGTCTAGTAATTTTAATCTCTATAAAGAAGCGGATCGAGTGGTATAAAAAGTATTTGTGTAAATTGTCAATTTTCTAGCTGACTGATTTTTTTTTTTCAAACTCTGTGAATGCAGCTTTAAATTTAATCAACACCAATCAACACCAATATTATAAATGCGAAAGTCAGTTTGTTTATTTGTTTGTTTGTTTGTTTGTTTGTTTGGGACTTCTTCACGGTCAAACGGCTTGACCGATTTGGCTGAAATTTTGTACAAATATAGAACATAGGGCAGAATAGGATATAGGATACTTCTTTTTTGGCTATCGAGTCAGGGGGTCCAGATATTTTTAGTTGAATTTTGTAAATATAAGACTTCTTCTCGAATAAACGGCTTGACCGATTTGCCTGAAATTTTGTGTGAATACATGTCATAGGGCAGAATAGAATATAGAATACTTTTTTTTTGGCTGTCGAGTCAGGGGGTCCAGATATTTTTAATTAAATTTTGTAAATATAAGACCTCTTCTCGGATAAACGGCTTGACAGATTTGCCTGACATGTTGTATAAAGACAGTTCATAGGGCAGAATAGGATATAGAAAACTTTTTTTCTAGCTATCAAGTCAGGAGGTCCAAATATTTTTAATTGAATTTTGTAAATATAAGACATCTTCTCGAATAAACGCCTTGACCGATTTGCCTGAAATTTTGTGTGAATACATGTCATAGGGCAGAATAGAATATAGAATACTTTTTTTCTGGCTGTCGAGTCAGGGGGTCCAGATATTTTTTATTGAATTTTGTAAATATAAGACTTCTTCTCGAATAAACGGCTTGACCGATTTGCCTGAAATTTTGTGTGAATACATGTCATTGGGCAGAATAGAATAAAGAATACTTTTTTTCTGGCTGTCGAGTCAGGGGGTGCAGATATTTTTAATTGAATTTTGTAAATATAAGACATCTTCTCGAATAAAGGGCTTGACCGATTTGTCTGGCATGTTGTGTAAAGACAGTTCATAGGGCAGAATAGGATAAAGAATTCTTTTTTTTTGACTATCAAGTCAGGGGGTCCAAATATTTTTAATTGAATTTTGTAAATATAAGACATCTTCTCGAATAAACGGCTTGACCGATTTGCCTGAAATTTTGTGTGAATACATGGCATAGGGCAAAATAGAATATAGGATACTTTTTTTCTGGCTGTCGAGACAGGGGGTCCATATATTTTTAATTGAATTTTGTAAATATAAGACTTCTTCTCGAATAAATGGCTTGACCGATTTGCCTGAAATTTTGTGTGAATACAAGTCGTAGGGCAGAATAGGATATAGGATACTTTTTTTCTGGCTGTCGAATCAGGGGGTCCAGATATTTTTAATTGAATTTTGTAAATATAAGGCATCTTTTTGAATAAACGGCTTGACCGATTTGCCTGACATGTTGTGTAAAGACAGTTGATAAGGCAGAATAGGATATAGAATACTTTTGTTCTGGCTATCAAGTCAGGGGGTCCAAATATTTTTAACAGAATTTTGTAAATATAAGGCATCTTTTCGAATAAACGGCGTGACCGATTTGCCTGACATGTTGTGTAAAGACAGTTCATAGGGCAGAATAGGATATAGAATACTTTATTTCTGGCTATCGAGTCAGGGGGTCCAAATATTTTTAATTGAATTTTGTAAATATAAGACCTCTTCTCGAATAAACGGCTTGACCAATTTGCCTGGCATGTTTGTATAAAGACAGTTCATAGGGCAGAATAGGATATAGGATACTTTTTTTGGCTATCGAGTCTGGGTGTCCAGATTTTTTTTATTGAATTTTGGGTATGTGTGGCCACTTATCAGCTAAACGGATTGACCGATACGGCTGAAATTTTCTACATATACAGCTCATATGGCATAGAAACACATAGGATACTTTTTTTCTGGCAATCGAGTCCAGGTGTCCAGATTTTTTTTATTGAACTTTGTAAGTGTGTGGCCTCCTCTCAGTCAAACGGGTCAACCATTTCAGCTGAAATTTTGTGCACAGATGGTCAATAAGACATAGGATACTTTTTTTTGGCTGGTAATTTCGGGTGTCCATAATTTTATTATGGAATAATGTGTTGCCTCTTAGCGGCAATCGTTTTGACCGATTCAGCTCAAATTTTGTACAAATTCAGTTAATAGGGCATAGGGCAAACAAAGGATATTTTTTTTAACAGTTGAGTTTGGGTAACTAATTTTTTTTAATTGATTTTTTTATACGTGTGACCTCTTTTCGGTTAAACGAGTTGACCAATTGAGCTAAAATTGTACAGAAACAGTCAATAAGACATAGACCAAGAGTAGAGTCTATTATCCGAGCACATTGGTTACATTTTTTACAATCGAGTCCGGTTGTCAGTTTTTTATTGTTGAATTTTGTATATGTTTGGCCTCTTTTCGGCCATAACGCTTGACCGATTCACATGAGATTTTGTACAGAGACATGTACACATAAATAGTACACATTAATAGGGCATAAAAGGCAAAGAATACTTTTTTTTCGGCAGTTAAGTGAGGGTGCATATATTTTATGTTAACTTTACATAGAGTTAACATAATCATAAAAGTTTGACCTTAGGTTCGTCTATAATGACTTAATTAGTGTCTTGATTAGGCCATAAAACTGTCAGGATCATTAGAAGTCATCAAAATTTACGCGCTGGCTTTGCTTGCCCAACGTGTTTATCTGCTTTGTGGGAAGAATTTAAAAAACTTTCGTGTTTTAACAGCCTTAGGGTAATTGGTGTTGACTTAATAGGTCATAAAAACTGTCAGGGTCATAAAAAGTCGTAAAAAATTTTTGCGCTCGCTTTGCTCGCGTAGTTATAGCACTCTCTGCGCTCGCGCAAGCATTTGTTTTATCTACTTTGTAGGAAATATTTCGTCAACTTTTGAATTTTAATAGCCATATGCATCAAAACGAGTCATAAATTGAAACATAACAACCTTCAATAATCATAATGTTTATTAACTTTAAATTAAGTGAATATCAAATTTAACCCTAATGTCATCGGTGTTGACTTAGTAGGTCATAAAAACTGTCAGGGTCATAAAAGGTCGTAAAAAAATTCCGCGCTCGCTTCGCTCGCGCATGGATAGCGCTCGCTACGCTCGCGCAAGCATTTATTTTATCAACTTTGAAGGTAATATTTCAGCAACTTTTGTATATTAATAACCACATGCATCAAAACGAGTCATAAATGAAAACTGTACAATCTTCAATAATCGTAATGATTATTAACCTTAAAATAAATGATTATCGACTTTAACCTGAGTGTCATCAGTGTTGACTTAGTAGGTCATAAAAACTGTCAGGGTCATAAAAAGTCGTAAAAAATTTTCGCGCTCGCTTCGCTCGCGCAGTGATAACGCTCGCAATGCTCGCGCAAGCATTTATTTTATCTACTTTGTAGGAAATACTTCGTCAACTTTTGAATTTTAATAGCCACATGAATCAAAACGAATCATACATTGAAACAGAACAACCTTCAATAATCATAATGATTATTAACCTTCAATTAAGTGGATATCAAATTGAACCCTTATGTCATCGGTGTTGACTTAGTAGGTCATAAAAACTGTCAGGGTCATAAAAAGTCGTAAAAAATTTTCGCGCTCGCTACGCTCGCGCTGGGATAGCGCTCGCTACGCTCGCGGAAGCATGTATTTTATCAACTTTGTAGGTAATATTTCAGCAACTTTCGCATATTAATAACCACATGCATCAAAACGAGTCATAAATTTAAAAAGTACAACCTTCAATAATCATAATGATACCTTAAAATAAGTGGATATCACGTTTCACTTGAGTGTCATCAGTGTTGACTTAGTAGGTTATAAAAACTGTCAGGGTCATAAAAAGTCGTAAAAATTTTTCGCGCTCGCTTCACTCGCGCAATTATCTACTTCGAATGTAATTTTTGACCGAATTTTGTATTTTAATAGCCACATGCATCAAAACGAGTCATAAATTGAAACAGAACAACCTTCAATAATCATAATGATTATTAACCTTTAATTAAGTGGATATCAAATTTAACCATAATGTCATCGGTGTTGACTTAGTAGGTCATAAAAACTATCAGGGTCATAAAAAGACGTAAAAAAATTTTTCGCTCGCGAAGCTCGCGCAGTGATAGCGCTCGCTACGCTCGCGCGAGTATTTGTTTTATCTGCCTTGAAGGTAATATTTCAGCAAATTTTGTATATTAATAACCACATGCATCAAAACGAGTCATACATTTAAACAGTACAACCTTCAATAATCATAATGATTATTAACCTTAAAATAAGTGGATATCACGTTTTACCGTGTCATCGGTGTTGACTTAGTAGGTCATAAAAATTGTCAGGGTCATAAAAAGTCGTAAAAATGTTTCACAGTAATAACGCTACATAGCGTATAATAGCATGTTTCAACAGCCGCATACATTAGACTGACTCAAATACTTAAACAGCAAAACTTGGTAAACCTCGGTTAGGTTTACCAAGTAATTATTAATGACTTTAACAATAGACGATATCGAGTTCGACCTAAGAGTTATCTATACTGAGTTGATTATTAGGTCGTAAATTTGTCAGGGTCATAAAAAGTCATAAAAAATGTTCGCTCGCGCAATGATAGCTCTCGCTGCGCTCGCGCAGCTATTCACCTTATTTTCTTTGTAAGAAATGTTTCAGGAACTTTTGTGTTGAGTCAAACATTTAAACAGCACAACTTCGTATACCTAACCAAAATGAATAATTAATTTAACAATAGAGGATATTGAGTTCGACTTTAGGGTCATCTATGGTGACTTGGCCTAAGAGATCATCGATCTTGACCTCAAAGGTCATAAAGGCTCAAATAACGCGGGCGAAGCCGCGGGTAACAGCTAGTCAATTAATATAATGAAAGTCTGCTCAGAACGTTTTACTGTAGCTAAAATAGAAGAGGCCCTTATGGTCCTCTCCTAAAAAATTCATCCCGTATCTCCGATAGCGTTATCAACTACATGGAAAAACATGCACAGATTTTCATGAATCAAAGCAAAAAATATTCTCGATAAGGTCACCTAACAAACAAATATAAACTAAATCGGAATCGGCTTAGCCGTTTGGGCACAGAAAAGATTAGTCCCACGATTTGGGCGCTACGAAGCCACAGACAGACGCACAATATACAAAATGTCAAACTTATCACACCCCTTTTTGTGTCAGGCTAAAAAATAACACCACCAAAGGGTGTTTGTTATATCGTTCATCATCAGTCTATTCTACGAACACATTACATTATTTTTCGACACTGGATCTAATATTCCGAAGTTATTATAGATCAATGTTTTGTTAACGTATGGTTTCGAAGAAACGCATTTCCGTTATTCGTTTTCGATTTGTTTGTGATTGAACACCAAAAGTGTATTTGTGAAGGAAAATACATTTGTATAGAGTAGGTAACGAATGCACCTTACTTATAAAACAATGATTTTAATCGCTTCTTATCTTCGATAAAGTATTTATGATCGGCGACATATGGGTGTGTATACGACTATTTTAGCTTCAAGTAAAGAAAAGATTTATGTAACGTAAGAAAATGCTACCCGGAAGTATAATATAATAAATAGTATGAAATATCACTGGAACATGACGCCTAGAGCTTCAATGTTATTAATGTCAGTGAGAAGAGTCGCCTAGATATTTAGATGACACGCCAGGCTAGACTGTGAAAGTTGGTAGTGGAAGATGTAGGGGAGATAAGTCGTAAGTTAGACTTTGTGTTTTTATGACGGGAGATGGACTTGACTATTAATAATGTCAGTGAGATGAGTCGCTAGATATAGTGTGAATTTAGATGAGACGCCAGGCTAGACTGTAAATGTTAGTAGTGGGAGATGCCAGTGAGATAAGACGTAAGTTAGACTGTGTTTTTGTGGCGAGAGATGAGCTAGACTATTCATAATATTAGTTAGGTAAGTCGCTAGATGGAGTGTCAATTTCGGTAGCAGAAAATTTCAGTGAGATGAGACGCCAGGCTAGTACTGTGAAGTTGGTAGTGGGAGATGTCAGTGACATAAGACGTAAGTTAGACTGTGAGTATTTGTGGCGGGACGTATCAATGAGATCCAAGGTGTTGATTGAGCTACACTTAAAACTGCTAAGTAGGCTTAAGTCCCAATCTATCTTAGCAGCACAGGCATAGAAATTAATATCAAATCTATATTAATAACTGAGTGTTGTAATTGCACCAAAGTTGCATTTGAAATTGCTTATCATTTTGATAAAAATGATATTGATTCTTAACGGCATAACGATACAGATAATCTATTATTGTCAATCGCTATGCGCGTTTGTGGATGTTCGAGTAGTTTCTAAGAGTGCAATTATAAAATACTTTATTATAAATTAGATAGAATGCTAAACCCGATACCGTTAGGAGACAACGAGTTCATTATATAACAATTAACATTCCATGTAATCATGTAAACAACTGCGTCATCTACTATCATGTTATATCTAATAGTATTATAGGCACAATGTATAGCTTAGATAGATAAAATTGAGACACTGTAAAATAAACGTTGGTCGGCAGACACTGCCCCCTGAGCGTTGGAAGTTTTTAGGAGTAGGTATATATTCAACTTTTTTTTAATGTCTTATAGGCTAGCATTTGATCAATATCTTGCCTGATAGTAAGCGACGATGTGATCGAAGATGGAGAACACACTAGGCCTAGAATGTTTTGACTCTCAAGGGCTGTGTACAGCCAGAACACCCTAAGTTATAGCTGCAGATATTTGGCGAACTGACATTCGTACGGCTAATCCTGATTCAGCTTTTAAATTCTGTCTAGTATACGTCCAGTCATCTACTACCTTCAAGCTGGAATATCTGTCGCCAAACATCTAATGCGTTTCGGCAGCTGTCTTTGAAAGGCAGTTCTCAGAACTGCCTTTCAAGCACGCTTGCTACCATCCTCGACCGCATCATCACTTACCAACAGGTGAGATAGTGGTCAAACGCTGTGCTATACAATATAAAAAAATAATAATTACCTAACCCCAACTTTATTGCATCTGGTAGTCATATTTAAGAATTCCTCCTCACTTCCCGATCGAGTCGCAATCTTGTAAGACATGACCTGATATCTCTCGTACCAGGGTCTGATGCCATCGTCCAGGTGGATTATTAGGTTTTCTGAAGCTGGAGATACCTGGTTCAAAAACATATTGATATAAATAATACTTAAATTTAAGATTTAAAACCACCTCCGACTGATCTATTTATAATCTGTTCATTGAGACCATCCCAATAAGCCCAAACACAACAGCTCTGATGTAAGTTGGTGAGGAGTACTTACCTAGAGTATTCTGCAGATTCCAGGAGATGCCCCAGCACCAGGTCAATGCTACCATATTCTTACAATATCATTGAAGCATAAGGATACCAAATTTGAATTGATCAGATCTATAAAAGTTGATATTATAGCGTGATCACCTAGAAAAAGCTTAATCTCTGAACCGATTTTCATGAATCAAAGCTAAGAACATTCTCGATTAAAACACCTATCAAACAAAAATGAACAACATCAAAATCGGTTCATCCGTTTAGGCGCTACGATGCAACAGACAGACACACAGATACACACGTCAATCTTATAACGCCCCTTTCACGTCGGAGGTTAAATACAGAATGCAAACCTATTTTTACAACCTATTTTGAGCTGATTTCTTCCATTCATTATGCTTAAAATCACTAGCTAACAGTAGTAAAATAAATTAAAAATAAAAAATATTTTTAAAAACAAACTTTTATCCGGGACAATGATATATATATATATATTATATATTATATTCCGGGATATTCATAAAAGCTTGAAGCACTACCCGTTTTTCAGGCTAGGTAATTACCATATACTTCAGTGCCTCAAGCTTTTAAAAATATAGGTAAGTACCTACACGCCAAATACTTACTAGAATTTATTTTTAACATTTTAGTTCATTGTCCCAGATAAAAGCTTGTTATTAAAAATATTTTTTATTTATAATTTATTTTTAACTTTTTAGTAGGTAGGTATAGATACCGACTACCTACCTACTACCTAAGTATTTAAGAGAAGGCATGATGTTTTAAAATATTCCACGGATATTTGATGTGATTATGGGTAAAGTGCTCTTCGCGGAAAATCAATCGACTCGGTGGGGCTATGGTGCTTTATAACAGAAATGCCATGAACCCCTTACAGCTTCATCATCAGATCCTGGCTATCATTTAAGTGTAAAGTGCTCCTCAAGACGAATCATTTGAGCCCAAATTCACTGGGGTTACGTTATTTTATCACAGAGATGCCGTGGCCACCTTCCATCTTCATCACCAGTCGTTAAATATCATGTAGGTGTAAAGTTCTCTTCAAGACGAATCAATCGAGACAAAACTCGGTAGAGTTACGTTGATTTATCACAGAGATGCCGTGGCCACCTTCCAGCTTCACCATCAGACCCTGGATATTATCTAGGTGTAAAGTTCTCTTTAAGACGAATCAATTGAGCCCAAACTCGGTAGAGTTACGTTGAATTATCACAGAGATGCCGTGGCCACCTTCCAGCTTCATCATCAGACCCTGGATATCATCTAGGCGTAAAGTTCTCTTCAAGACAAATCAATCGAGCCCAAACTCGGTGGGGTTATGTTGTTTTATCACAGAGATGCCGTGGCCACCTTCCGTCTCCATCATCAGACCAGCTCCATGGTACCATATCATTATATTGTCACCGAAGATACATAAGTACATCAAATTTGAGTCCAATCGGACATCGGGAAGTGGGTCTAATTTAGCTTCCAAGATTCCACTCGAACATACATAGTTACATGCATACATACATACATACTTACATACATACATTGCAAGTTAAATAAAAGCTTGTAAAAACACATCAAACGTAGAGTTTTTACAACGTATAGACTAACGACTACTATCTCACTCGTTGATAAGTATTAGATAATTTAACAGATTTTCTAACTTGAGGGTGGTAGCTAGCCAGGCACACTGTGCAGTGTCTTACCACCACATCTGAAATAAATTTAAGAATACCTGAACACCTCCAAAGCCGTGTGGAGCAAGGAACCTCTCACATTCATCAGCAATATCTTTCCACTTCCATTCGAAGAGGTGGACGATGGTAGATCGTCCAGGGACCATGTTGGTTCTACTGGTGTCCGAATACACCGCCCCAATGAGGCATAGTAGAAGAAAGTGATACATTTCTGAAAGAGGTATTATTCAAATAGTTTTAAAACTTTACTGCGTAGTTTATATACCCGTTTATATATGTAAAATAGTTTTAGTTAACCCGAAGCATAGTAAGCTGGAAGGATACAGTGTTAAGCAGGCTTGTATCAATCTTGTAACAGCCTCTGCAAGGTGGTAGGTAGTACCCACCCGCATCGTATGCCTTAATCCTATACTTGATTCCTGGCTGAAGCTGAATTTGTGTTGACTGGTCGATAGGCTTTGGCCTTAGATAGACCATCCACAGAACAAAGGAAAAAAGAAACAAATACCCGGTAAACATGCGAATTGGACTCGCGTACCGAGGGTTCCATACAAACTTGTATACATTTTAGTCTAACTAAAAGACAAACTTTGCCGTTCGATCCATAGACTCGGTTATTGCACAAATCGCAAAAGTGTGTACTTAATAGTAAATTTCCTATTTTTTGTTACTACACTACAGTGAACATGTTTACGGTTTTCAGAATGTTTCCTTAACATATTCTGTAAGACATTGCTTCTTACCAAATTTCATGATTCTGGGACAACGAGATACCCTATAGGTACCTTTAGTTTCCTTGTGAGATAGCAAAATATGCCAAAGTATACGACATAAACGGTCATATTGTGTGATCACGTTGACTTGTAAGTTTGATTTTGATTTTACGGTTTTACGGTTAAAAGAGACGGTACCTAGCCCCCAGTATTAGTGTGTAGTGATGAGATGAGAGAGAGATATGATGAGAAAAAAGGTTTCGACTCAAGACCCTTTTTCTCAAAAAGCGTTTGACTCAATTCCCTTTTTTCTCAGTAACACGTAGCTTGACATACGGACAACAAAGTGATCACATGAGGGTTCCATTATGAGATACGGAAACCTAAAAATCAAATCAAAGCCACGTTACGTAGTTGAAGATACTACTAGAAAACGCATTAAAATATTTAAAAGACAATATTAAGATAATCTACAAGACAGTTAAAGTAAGTACTAACCTGGATTAAAACCAGCTCAGTGATAGAGCCGAAGCGACCGACGATGCTCTATTTATATAGAAACCTGTTGTATACCTACCTACTGTCCACTACCAACATACAAAGTAGATGACTTAGAAAGTCTTGACTTCACGATTAATACAGTCATGCACAAAAATGATCTTGTGATGAAACTAGTCTTATCTATTTATTTATATTAGTGTTATAGGCATTTTAGTCCCACTACCGCTCTCGGGCCATTCTTAAAATCAGCATCCTGGTTTTTAGGGTCTATGACACGTTTTTTTTCCTTTAGGGACTGGTCTGAGTTAGCACCTCATATTTGTATTAGTTTTTTGGTTCGTTTTATTTTTTGTCAAAATGTCAAATATTTTCTTTTATAATATCTGTAACTTTGAGCACGGCTGATTTTTTTTCCTACTTTGGTAATCATACTATCGCAGATATTCCGAGGCTGATTATAATGAAAAACATTTTCTGTATAATTAACTAAGTAAGTTGACTTACGATATTAAAAAATCCATATACCTACTAAAACGTAGATATTTACATATTTGACCATAAAATTGTTTCATTATTTAAACTATGTATGCGCCATAAAAAGGAGTAGGTAAGTAGTGCCACAGAATTACAGTTTATATAAATTAATCTATGGTAGTATTTGCAATGTTAACATTTTTTAGAGCTACGTACACAAATACCGTTTTAAATGAATCATTACATACCTACTATTTCCTGCGAAACTGTACCTTCTCATACTTCTCATTACAATAAAGTAAAATTTAAATAATAATACGTAAAGTAAGTAATATGAATCTTCACTCACCGGTTCGTTAAGCCCTTTCTTTGATTATTCGTGATCACGCTTCTTTTCTTCGTAGAACTTCGCTATACCATATGTTTCCTTGTTGTTTCATTTCATTTGCACTTACAATATCAGAGCACTGAAAGGCTTATGTTAAATTAACCGCTTAGACACGAAATCCTTTGATTTAACCTACTATTACCGATTGCAACAGTTAATACAAAAAATATTACCTACAGTTAAAATTAAACATATAAACAAATAATTTAAAATTATTCCTACAGTATCAAAACACATAGAAAATGTTTGCCCAGTTAGCAGATTACGATCGTATGTTACGATTGATTTTCACAAGTTTATTTCACGTGAAATCAAAGAAACACAAATGTGTATTGGCGTTTTACATAGTTACAACTGATAAGCAGAATTATAGCAGTGTTTACCCAGTAGGTATAATTAAATTGTGGCACTTACAACTGACCTCTAAATTGATATGATTGTCTTAACCATTAGTACCTATTTCAACAGTGCGAGTTGTCTTGTGGTCAGTTTGATATAAAAATAAATCATACTGATATTATACATGCGACCGCTTACATGCTCAATCACGCAAAAACGGCTTAACGAATTTGGATAAAATTAGAGCACACATATAGCTGTTCATGACCTGGATTAACACATGATACTTTTTACAATATTTTTATAACTCGAGCGAAACCTCGGGTTATTGCTAGTACCTATATAATAAATAAAAAAAATGAAATATGTTTATTTCGAGTGTCAGAAATAAATGTATTACACAGCAAACTCAGCGGGCTATAATAATGGGGTTGCACGTCACAAGTATGCTTGTTAACCCCTCCAACTATGCTAAAGTTTGGAGTGGGTTTATATCAATAGTGCAAAGGGTGGGGATAGAACTCACGACCTCTCCATCGCCAGGCTGACGCCTTACCCAGTAGGCTATTGCCGCTTACAGCGACGTTTGAAGATGAAGCGACGATATACGCAGGGGAACTGTAAATGACTCGAAGAGAAGAGCTGAAGACAGAGCTCAGTGGCGTTTATTGGTAGCTTTCCCTAAAAGTAAAAGGAGTTCGGAAGGTAAAGGCTATCATTATTAACAGCCAGTATTCATCCACTGTGGCCCTTAGGTCTCTCCTATTGCACAATATAATATAGTTATATGGCTAAGGCTACGAATAAATCATAAGTCAGGAAAAGTAACTGCGTTATAAAAATGACCCAACAAGTCGTGTCCAAGCAGGCGGGGTTAAAAGTCGTGTACAAGCAGGCGGGGTTAAAAGTCGTGTCCAGCGCGTCATTAGTCGGACATTTGTCATGTTTGACTCAACTGTCATAACGGACATTGCAGTACATGCGCGAACCAATCCCTGCTTTCGTACCGAATTTAAAAATTTGTGACTTCGAAAGTGATTCTTATTTTGAATCTACGTCGTTTTGGTTTAAAGGAGGGCGCCACTTTTTGTGTGGAATTTGTTCTGAATTAGAGTTCCTGACTTATGATTTATTCGTAGGGCTAAGTTCATATATAAAACAATTATTAAGCAAATAACAATTACTAATGAGTCTGACGTTTATTAAGAATAACAAATTAATTAGAAACAAGCTTAAACTATAGTATGCGAGCTCTCCCTAAGTATGAAAGGAGGTCGGAAGCTAAGGTTACTTACCAACAGGTGAGATAGTGGTCAAACACTAGAATATAATATGATAAGATCGTTTAAAAAACTAAAAGAACCGACTTCAAACATCGCGCTAGTAATTTCAGTACTAAGCTTGAGGTATTTATCTTCATATTTCTGGAGATACTGAACATATCTCGATGAAATGTAAATGGGACCACCTCTGAAGTATACACATTCAAATAAATAAATAATTTTACAAATCAGTTCAGACGTCTTCGAGTAATCGGTGAACATACATAAACAAAAAACATACAGTCGAACATATAACCTCCTCCTTTTTTGAAGTCAGTTAAAAAGGTCATTATCATCATCATTAACCTAGTATTATATTAGTAACTAATAAGTATTCGTCCATTGTTGGGCATAGGCCTCTCCTACGGCACAATAAAATATAATTATATGGCTAAGGTCATATATAAAACAAATATTAATAAGTCTGTTTTACGTTTATTAAGAATAATAATTCATTACAAACTAGGATAAAATATAGTAAGCTTAAAATCTATGACTGAA
The DNA here is from genome assembly GCA_954871355.1 of Cabera pusaria. Lineage (NCBI taxonomy): Eukaryota > Metazoa > Arthropoda > Insecta > Lepidoptera > Geometridae > Cabera > Cabera pusaria. The sequence goes on along the minus strand of OX940897.1, from coordinate 18,562,530 downwards.
ATGTACGGAAACATTAATTTACATTTTTGAGATTTTTATCAAAAGTATTATCGAAAAATATAGTAGCCATTTTGTAAAGTTACATTTACCTACATAAGCTATATAATTTATATTTAATGACCAAAGAGCTGGCGCTTACCTCGGCCAACGGATTAGCCTAGCTATTCTACGAGGTAACGTCGCCAGCTTTTTGGGAACGTTACCGGCAGACAGCTGCGACCTAGGTTCTGTTTTTTATTTATAACTATTTTAATGTTTATTTATAATATTTCATTTATACACAGTTCAAATAGTTTTATTTATTTTTAAGTTGTATATATGTACAATCGCCTTCATTTGTGCGTATCTACCTTTAGGAATAATTTCCTGTGCACTCTTATTGAATTGGCATCTCGCTTCTGTCTATGTTGACATTGTTGACCAATGACAAGAAGGGACAAAGCCAAAAATTATGTTTTGTTTTTGGTTTTGGCTCTTCTGATTGGTAAGAATTTTTTTTTTGTTTTGGCTCTTCTGATTGGTTTTAAAAATAATCGACATTTGCAACCGAAAATGTTTTGAAACTGGATACGCACAACTGTACGCGATGGTATCATTTTTAAATACAAGCTTATATTTAAGCTTAAATTATATATCATTAAGTCTCAAAGATCATTAATACAATTAACTAAAGTCATGAAAACAACAAATAAAATAAATAATTATAGATCGTTTAAACTAAAAGAACCGACTTCAAACGTCCCGCTAGTCATTTTCAGTACCAAGTTTGAGGTGTTTATCTCTATATCTCTGGAGATACTTAACATATTTCGATCAAAATTAAATGGGACCACCTGTAAGGTATATATACCCTTTCAAATAAAAAAAGAACTTTCCGATTCTGTTGCGGCGACTTCGAGTAATCGGTTAACATAAAATAAAAAAGTAAGAACAGATTTCGACGAATTGAGAACCTCTTTCTTTTTGTGAATTCGGTTAAAAAGATACTCTATATTATATTATGCTAAATAATATGCATGTTAATAAAATATTTACTAGTCGGAAACAATATTAGAGAATGTAATAAAAAAACAATCATAAATATATTTTAGGAAATAATAATAATATTATAGATCTGTAACAATATCTTTAGAATAGTACTAAAGATTTATATAATAGATAGGTTGTCTTTAGACAACCGATATTTTAATATCGCTTTTGGCGATAAGGCCATTGATTGTGTTGAGAACCTCCTCATTTTTGGAAGGCGGTTGAAAATAGAGACATAAAATATTACAAATCATATCAGAGAAATTTAACTTTACTTATTTTCTTTTGCCATAGGACGTCATACATATATAATATACTTCTAAATATATATAAAACACTATAGTTTAAACACCTTTACATTAATAATAGCTCTAATGCTTATAATATTATAATCGTCGAAAGATATTGAAGAGTTAAAAATGGTTAAACTTTAATTCCACATTTAATTGACATGACTGTAAAATCTGATATTCAGAGACACATTTTTACCATATGAAAATTTGAACTGTATTTCCTATATGTTAAAGTACAAAATAGAAAGTCTCTCTTAAGAAATAAAATTTATCAATTTATTGAGGTATACAATTCGCACACTTTATTTATTCTGTGACTTAGCACACAGTTGCACAAACCTACCTATTTTTTGGCATAGACGTAATATAAAAGGATGGTGCACTGCAGATGTTTTGACAAATTCAATTTAATTCGTATGCTTTAACAATAAGGTTGTAATTGCTTTGTAGAACAAAACGGCCCAATTGAGACACGAGGGTGGGAGTGTGTCCTTGTCTAACAACCTGCTAGTTATATATATATTCT